>CAJHZI010000187.1:402500-472007 GCA_905160935.1 Enchytraeus crypticus
TGCTAAGTTGTAGTGCATTTAAGTTCTGTTTCATTGTTCATGTTTGATTTCTGTTTAGTTTCTAGGAGAACGTCTCCTAGATTTCTGGATTGTTCTAAACTAACATCATTGACGATAAACCTTTTCGTTAACATTTTTAAGCTTATCATTTCCTCAAGCTTATCACATGAAGCTATTCACCATGAGCTTATCAGCTATACCAAGAAGTTGTAAGAGAGTTAGCGACTAACAGTCGAGGGCAGAGTTAAAATCTCTGCGAGTTGTTTTGCATTTTGTTGCTACCCTTAATGCCATTGCATATGATAAATTGTTAAATGTAGCATTTTGACTCATGATTTCTATGAAACTAGCTCAATGGCGACATTGTGGTGCTAGATGTCATTGTGGATGATAAATTGTGTAGAGGACTGGCCACTGGTATCTACACGACTAACTCTGCGGAGGCGTGTGAGTCGATAGCTCAGAGCGCAGAGTGCAACGTTGTCGTCGTTGAGAACGAGCAACAGCTCAAGAAGTTCCTGCAGATACGAAGCAACCTGCCTCACCTCAAAGCCATCGTTCAGTACAAGGGCAGGCCCAGCGACAAGTCTGTCTACTCTGTAAGTCTATCAACCAATCAATCAATCAATCAATCGATCACAGATTTGCCTCACCTTAAGGCCATCGTTCAGTACAAGGGCAGGCCCAGTGACAAGTCCGTCTACTCTGTAAGACTATCAGTCAATCAATCAATCTATCAATCAATCAATCAATCAAGTCTGCTGCAGTCAATAGATCATTTAATGGATAATTTAAGATTGATTTGCTCGTAGTGGTCATTTTACTTAATGTGGTACCTCTTGCTTTGAAATCGAAATGCCTGCATAGTTTGAAGAGGTCTTCATTTTCAATACTAATTTTCCATTCGGTAGTTGATTTATATTGATTGATTGATTGACTGTGCAGTGGGAATCGTTTCTGGAGGCTGGGAAAGACGTAACAGATGCTGCATTGGAAGAGAGGATACGTAGAGTGGCGCCAAACAGATGCTGTACTCTTATATACACGGTTTAGTTCTCTTATTTACTCTTATTTTCATGGTATCTTTATGTTATTTACTCTTATTTACACAGTATCTTTATGTTATTTACTCTTATTTACACAGTATCTTTATGTTATTTACTCTTATTTACACAGTATCTTTATGTTATTTACTCTTATTTACACAGTATCTTTATGTTATTTACTCTTATTTACACAGTATCTTTATGTTATTTACTCTTATTTACACAGTATCTTTATGTTATTTACTCTTATTTACACAGTATCTTTATGTTATTTACTCTTATTTACACAGTATCTTTATGTCATTTACTCTTATATTTACATGTTATCTTGCTCATATTTACTCATATATTTGAAGTATTTAAAGAGGTGTGTAATAACCAGCCATGTGTGTATTAACTAGAAATGTGTGTATTAATTAAACAGGTGTGTTGTAACTAGCCATATGTGTATTATATTAACTAGACATATTTTTATTAATTAAACAGGTGTGTAGTAACTAGCCATATGTGTAGTAACTAGACTTGTTTTTTGTTTTTTATTAACTAGTCTTGTTGTTGCATAATTGTTTAATATATAGTTCTAGTTATAGTTCATAGTTGATATAATTTTTTATCCCTATCCTGGCTAAATTGGGATTTAAGGGAAGATGGTGATGATGATGATGATGTTGTAGCACAGTTGTTGTGGTTGTTGTTGTTACAGTCAGGCACGGCCGGTTCACCTAAAGCGGTCATGTTGAGCCATGATAACGTAAGTCTGCTCCATCTAACAAAGGCTTCTTTCTATGCTTCTTATTAATTAATTAATTAATTAATTATATTATATTATATTATAATTATTACTACGCTTTAATTTCCTGTCAGTGCTTTTAGATGTTTGGTTATGTAGTGAGATGTTTTCGACTGATTGTTCTCTATAATGAGCTAAACAGTTTAGATTATGAGTTGAAATTTACCATTTCATGACTCCTGTGAAAAGTGAGCTACTACAACAACAAAAATGAACATTTCTAAATTGATGTTTATTTATTTGATTATTTAACTTTATAGGAGAGAGAGACATACGTTTATTTTTTGTTCATATATCACACAGCACAGCAGTCAACATATTTCGTATAACATAAAGGTACTTACGTAAAACGCAAAGACAGGCACTTTAATACATGCAAAACCAGGCCATCAAAGAGGGAGCAAAAGTATAGGAACAATATAGCAAAAACTTATAGCAAAAATATAGGAGCAATGTGGACCGGTGTATGACACCTGCGGCGTGTGTACAGTGGCTTCACGGTGCTGAATGTGGTCATAGACTGCTAACTGTTGTTGTTGCAGCTGATCTGGGCCGCAAGGACAATGGGTAGGACAGTTAGGTGGAGAGAGTCCATGGAGAGATTGCTCAGTTATCTACCCCTCAGTCACATAGCCGCTCAGCTGATAGATATCTATCTGCCGCTAGAGTACGGCACAGCTGTGTACTTCGCTGGTCCTGATGCTCTCAAGGTAATCAATCAATCAATCAATCAAACAATCAATCAATCAATAGCAGGTCAATCAGAGTTGTCCATTATTTTAATTCGGTGCTCAGGAGTGAATATTATAACTATTATAAAAGCTATGAATATTGTAACTTTTCATTACATTGTTATCATTACGGTGCACTGTAGTGCTAAATGTAATCATGGACTGTTGCTAGGGTTCACTGGGAGAGACGCTGTTGGAGACGTTACCGACAGGGTTCGCTGGGGTGCCTAGGGTGTGGGAGAAGATCCAGGAGAAGATGATGGAGAAGGGACGACAGTCGAGCTTCCTCAAGCGCTACATAGCGTCCTGGGCCAAAGACATCGGGAGGCGTGGAAACCTGGCTCTCATGAGGGGGTAAGAGTGCCTCTCTCCGTGTATTGCCTAATGGCAGGTCCATGGCCCATAGCTATGGTCCATGATTGATTGAGTGATTGATGGAGTGGTTGAATGATTTTTTTTTGATTGATTGATTGGCTGACTGGTTGACTGATTGATTGATTGATTGGCTGACTGATTGATTGATTGATGCAGTGAGCCGCTGCCCTGGGGCTGGACGCTGGCTAAGTACCTGGTGTTTGACAAGGTGCGGCAGGCACTGGGACTCAATGAGGCACGGTACACTGTGAGCTGTGCGGCACCGATCATGAAGGAGACGCTCGAGTTCTTCATGAGCCTCAACGTGCCGCTGATGGAAGTGTTTGGACTGAGCGAGACAACGGGTGCGTACATCATTTGTGGCTCTAATAGATTAGGCTACTTGCCCGTCACTGCTTGTAGCGTGTTGTGAATTGTGGTTATAAGAGATTCTTGTAGCGTGTTGTGAGTTGTGGTTATAAGAGATTCTTGTGAGCTTTCTGATCGATGAACTTAATAATTATTGCAAATGTTTGCTTTTTTATGATTAGGAATATGTAAGTGCCACTTGTGGGCCTGTATTTCTGTTCATGCGCTCTAACTGCTTATTGTGTATGCCAGTAGTGATATGCGTATGATAAATGAAATAAATAAATATCTCTTATTGGATAATTATATTATGTCTCAACACTGATATTCCATTAGCTAAAGTTGTTATGCTGTATCTCCCATTAGCAACGGTTGTTATGCTGTATCTCCCATTAGCAACGGTTGTTATGCTGTATCTCCCATTAGCAATGGTTGTCATGCTGTATCTCCCATTAGCAACGGTTGTTATGCTGTATCTCCCATTAGCAATGGTTGTCATACTGTATCTCCCATTAGCAACGGTTGTTATGCTGTATCTCCCATTAGCAACGGTTGTTATGCTGTATCTCCCATTAGCAACGGTTGTTATGCTGTATCTCCCATTAGCAATGGTTGTCATACTGTATCTCCCATTAGCAACGGTTGTCATGCTGTATCTCCCATTAGCAACGGTTGTCATGCTGTATCTCTCATTAGCAATGGTTGTCATGCTGTATCTCCCATTAGCAACCTGTATCTCATCTCCCATTAGCAACGGTTGTTATGCTGTATCTCCCATTAGCAACGGTTGCTATGCTGTATCTCCCATTAGCAACGGTTGTTATGCTGTATCTCCCATTAGCAATGGTTGTCATACTGTATCTCCCATTAGCAACGGTTGTTATGCTGTATCTCCCATTAGCAACGGTTGTTATGCTGTATCTCCCATTAGCAACGGTTGTTATGCTGTATCTCCCATTAGCAATGGTTGTCATACTGTATCTCCCATTAGCAATGGTTGTCATGCTGTATCTCCCATTAGCAATGGTTGTCATGCTGTATCTCTCATTAGCAATGGTTGTCATGCTGTATCTCCCATTAGCAACGGTTGTTATGCTGTATCTCCCATTAGCAACGGTTGTTATGCTGTATCTCCCATTAGCAACGGTTGCTATGCTGTATCTCCCATTAGCAACGGTTGTTATGCTGTATCTCCCATTAGCAACGTTTGTCATACTGTATCTCCCATTAGCAACGTTTGTCATACTGTATCTCCCATTAGCAACGTTTGTCATATCTCTCTCTTTCATTCATAAATTTAAAGAATAAAATACAGAAAAATGATTTCAGGAAAGATTGTAATGTTTACTTGATACTTAGCATAAAAGATAACTATTGAGTTTATAAATAATTCAGATATTTTCTTATGTGTGTTTGTTTTTTCTTTGTAATTTTAATTTCATATTTTGTGACTTATGCTAATTAACCTTTAAGCCAGTCTTCGGTCGTGAAAGTGATCATCATCATCGTCATCTTCCCTTGAATCCCAGTTCAACTAGGGTCTGGATACAAACAGACTGCCTCAAATCCTACATCATATCATCAGTCAATCCCCTATTTGAGACTCTTCCATTCGTTTAACTTTCTGTAGCAATTTCTGGAGCCTAGGCGCTCACCAACCAAATGCCCTTTCTGACGTTGGTATGGATCGTGAAAGCGATGCTATTAATAATTTTAGTCTTTATGATTTACGACAACTTGACTGTCGATGATAATGATGTGATGTCAGGACCGCATACGTTCTCTCTGCCCTGGGCTTGGAGGCTGACGAGTGTGGGGCAGAACTTTGAGGGCTGCTCCACCAAGCTGTCAGACGTCGATCAGGATGGATGCGGCGAGGTGGGTGTGGCTTGTTATAAATAGACGTTAGAGGATGTTGGTAATTATCTGCACATGCAGGGTTCTAATCCTGTGCTCTCTTTCTGTGTGCTATGATTTCTAGACAAGATAAGAACGTTACAAATTCTGCTGATTGATGCAGAAGTAGCATCTTTGTTTTGTGTGATGGCAGTTTGAGACTTCTGCTTTCATTGTTGTCTTTCATTGCTGATAGCCATGTGCCAGATAGCGCTTTATGTGTTGCCTGAGATATGCCTAATGTCTGGTCAGACATGCCTAATTTCTGGTCAGACATGCTCAATATATAAGGCCAGACATGCCTAATGTCTGATCAGACATGCCTAATGTCTGTTCAGACATACATAATGTCTGGTCAGACATGTCTAATGTCTGGTCAGGCATGCCTAATGTCTGGTCAGGCATGCCTAATGTCTGGTCAGGCATGCCTAATGTCTGGTCAGACATGCCTAATGTCTGGTCAGACATGCCTAATGTCTGGTCAGACATGCCTAATGTCTGGTAAGGCAAAGGCATGCCTAATATCTGGTCATGCATGCCTAATGTTTGGTCAGGCATGCCTAATGTTTGGTTAGACATGCCTAATGTTTGGTCTGACATGCCTAATGTTTGGTCAGGCATGCCTAATGTTTGGTCAGACATGCCTAATATCTGGTCAGGCATGCCTAATGTTTGGTCAGACATGCCTAATGTTTGGTCAGACATGCCTAATGTTTGGTCAGACATGTCTAATGTCTGGTCAGACATGTCTAATGTCTGGTCAGGCATGCCTAATGTTTGGTCAGGCATGCCCAATGTCTAGTCAGACATGCCTAATGTTTGGTCAGTCATGCCTAATGTCTAGTCAACGTGCTTAATGACTGGTAAGATGCTAGATCTGACAGTGAGCCGTTAGGCATCTGACTAACTGTGAAGAACTTAGTAGAGTGTTCTGTATTATATTTCATGTTTGATTGATAAACTGACAGATTACTCACTGAGTTGATTGTAGGAATGGCTAAATGATTGTTTAATTATCGCTTTGAAGAAACGATTAAGTGGTAGCTAGACTGGCTGGAGCCTGTGGCGACGTCGGTAAGACACTTTACCGCGGATCTGTATATGCGGGGTTCAAATCCTGGATTCGTCCGTCACTGACATCGCTTTCGAGTGAGGAAACTGACGTTAACCTTAGCTTTTTTAGCTTTAGATTGATTGACAGATTGATAGTTTGATAGAAAGATGTAGTTTAAATGCTAGCCTGAGCAATAACTGATTGATTGATTGATTTATTGATTGATGGATTGATAATTAGATAGAAAGATGTAGTTTAAATGCTAGCCTGAGCAATAACTGATTGATTGATTGACGGATTGATAATTAGATAGAGAGATTTAGTCTAAATGATAGCCTGAGCAATAACTGATTGATTGATGATTGATTGATTGACAGATTGATAAAAAGATAGAAAGATGTAGTCTAAATGCTGGCCTGAGCAATAACTGATTGATTGATTGATTGAGTGACTGATTGATCGATTGATTGATTGATTGACAGCTATGCCTGCAGGGTCGAAACACCTTCATGGGCTACATGAACGACGAGGAGATGACTCGGTCCAGCATAGACGACGACGGCTGGTTCCACTCCGGCGACATCGGCAGAATAGATGAGGACGGCTACGTCTACGTTACCGGCCGGCTTAAAGGTTCTACTTGTCATCTTTCCTCGCTCCGTTCCGCTAGTATTCAACTTTAATTCTATGCTGGCTTTAAAGAGCTTAAAACTAACGGCAACTTTTGCTCAGAAATGCTTTTTATTCAAACCATGCCAGAAATTAAAGATTTCTTTGGCTATTTCGTCTATTGCCTGGTTGATTGATTAACTGATTGATTGATTGGTTTTCAAATTTACTAATTGATGGATTGACTGATTGATTGATTGACAGACTGATCGATTGACAAATTTATTAATTGATTGACTAATTGATTGATTTACAGACCGATTGATTGATTGATTGACAGACTGATTGACTTACTGACTGACTGATTGATTGATTGACAGAGCTGCTTATAACGGCTGGAGGAGAGAACGTGGCTCCTATACCGATAGAGGACAGGATCAAGGAGCAGTTGCCGTGCATCAGTAACTGCATGCTCATCGGCGACAAGCTCAAGTTCCTCTCCGTGCTGCTCACGCTCAAGACTGTGCTGAACGAGGAGACCCAGGAACCCACTGATGACCTCACACCGGCTGTGGTCCAGTGGTGCGAGAGCCTCGGCAGCGATGCCAGGACCGTCGCCGATGTGATCGACAAGAAGGACGCTGCGGTGCTGGAGGCCATCGAGGCCGGCATCAGCCGAGCCAACGAGAGAGCCATCTCACGGGCTCAGAACATCCAGAAGTGGACGATACTGCCGCATGACTTCAGTCTGTCCGGTGGTGAACTAGGTGTGTGTAACCATGCTATCTAGCGCTAATGAGAGGTTCTGTTAGCGAGGGCTCTTTAGAAAGAGCCCTTGCTAATACCTAACAACACGAGAGAGAGAGTGAGAGAGAGAGAGAGAGAGAGAGAGAGAGAGAGACTAGTCTAGATTAAATTATTAAATTAAATTGTTTCTAGATGCTAGGTATTGTTGCGTATTACGTCTCGATGGTTTTACAAGTGACTTTTGTTTGCACAGGTCCTACAATGAAGCTGAAGAGAAGAATAGTGCTGAGGAAGTACGCGAGGACGATAGAGGCTCTATACAGAGAGACAGAGAAGAAGTAGAGACATTGCGGTGCTCCTGCCTTCTATAGAACATCTGATTACGATGATGGTGATGATGGTGGTGATGATGAGGATGATGATGATGATGATGATGATGATGCTGATGATGGTGGTGATGATGATGATGCTGATGATGATGATGATGGTGGTGGTGATGATGATGCTTAGATGTGCTGATCTGTCCACTGATGCTGCAGTGTAACTAGCAGACTCTGTAGCTCTACTGGAGGTCTTGTAGTATCAGGGGCTATGTGAGCTCTTGTACGGACTGATAATAATCCAAGAATTTTTCGTTTAAGTGAAATTTGTAAGTGTTTTTTAAGTGCCGTTAACTCACCAAATCAAAATTACTACTGATGTATCTCCACACATCGAGTGGATTTAGATTTATTTTCTATTTAAAAGTTAGCATATATTCGAACCGTTGACGTCTGATGTACCTACCGTAATTACATAAAATGTCTTTAAATTAAAGGGTAATATTATGGAATTTATTACATTGCATAACATGTCTTCATATGAAGCTCCACAGGTTCTAAAGATCTGGAATATAACGTGAGAGTGGTTATGTGTGTGGCTGTGTGTCAAGTTAAATCTGATGCAAAGATGTTTATTTGATGTTAAACAGCACCTTCGAACTTATAGAATAAATTTGCAGATCTCTCTTTGTGCAGCAGTTCTAATATAACTTTTCTTTGCTGTGTAATTACTTTAGCACATGCAGCAGCTGTTACATTACTTTTCTCTGCTGTGTAATTACTGTGAGACATGCAGCAGTTGTACCATTACTTTTCTCTGCTGTGTAATTACTATAAGACATGCAGCAGTTGCAACGTAGCTTTACTCTGCTGTGTAATTACTGTAACACATGCAGCAGTTGTTACATTACTTTTCACTGCTGTGTAATTACTGTAACGCTGTCTGAATGGTCGGATGCTACCGTCGATTATATAGTTTAATGTTTGTACTATGATGGTTGTAAACGCGGTGTGATAATTCTACCAATGTATGAAGATTTTGTAACATTTTCTAAGCAGTGTATTTGTAGATGCTGTGATGTTAGAGGCAATATTTTCATAAACTGGCCTCTGAAAGTTTATAACAATATTTTATTTTGTTACATTTATCGTCTTCAGTGAATCGGCTGATTACTTTGTAAGCATGCTTTAGAGGAAGCGCCTACGAAACACGATGCAGCAGTACTTTGTCATTGATCTCGCAGACAATAGATTCACTACGGTCTAGTCTATCACACGGGCTGTGGCTTATGGCTACTTGACTAAAGTATTTGGGCGTTTTGACTAGTGTAGCATTTGTAAATATACATATAGACCTGATCGTTTTGTTTATGTGCCACAGTGAGTATTGAGGGTTTTTTAATCATCTGAGCAGTGGCAACAGTGTTGTTAGGCTTCAATCTCGCCTAGGTCTTTTTAGACTCTAATGTTTCTATGATTTTATTACAAATGGTTTTATGCAATTAAGTCTTTCAGATAAGGTTAGAATTATTGCTAATGTTTTAGGTTAATATATACCATACAGTCTATGGCCATCTCAATAGAACTCTTCTCGTTTAATCTGATCTGAACTGGAGACCGTGTGTCTGATGTTTGTGTGTGGATCTATACTGCCGAAGTGATGTTCGTTTGTCAGTACAAGTGAACTAATTTAAATAGAACTAACTGAAACCAATTTAATTTAAGAACTAACTGATACTAATTTAACTAACTGAAACGAATAACTGAAACTAATTTAATTTAAGCACTAACTGATACTAATATAATTTAAGAACTAACTGAAACGAATAACTGAAACTAATTTAATTTAAGCACTAACTGATACTAATATAATTTAAGAACTAACTGAAACGAATAACTGAAACTAATTTAATTTAAGCACTAACTGAAGCTAATTTAATTTAGTCAGTAACTGAAACCTATAATATAAGTACTAATATAAGGATTACTATAGAGTTGGTCGGGAGATAGCTTCTCTCTTTGATAACCGTTGTATTGTATCGTATCGTATTGTATTCTATTATTTCTCCGCTGAATGTTTGTATTTTAAGCAATCTAGATCTCCCCGTATTTGCAAATATTTGATTTTCCTTAAAGGCTCTTGTTGTTTTTGTCCTATGCATAATGACTAGAGATCGCCGTTAAATCTACTGACATTCTCTCCAGTGAGCTGTAACAAGAGCTACTGGCAGCTTGTATCGTTTGCTTGTTTGATGGTTAGATTTGGTTGTACAGTCATAGCCAAGTGTTTTAGAGAAGATTAGCTTAATGGATAGCGTAGATCTCTAAGTCAGGAGGTGAGAATTCAAATCCCGTATGAGCTGGTTGTTTAAAGATTCTTTAATTCTTGCTTTATTTTATCTCAGTGACAGTGGATTTGATTTATCGTGGATTGAGATGTAGGGGCATTGAAACAAGCTGTATCACTCTGTTGTGTACGTGGTAATCACAAGGTTGTAAGTGTGGTGGTTATAATCGTATTGATTAGATCTATCCTAGCTGCACAAGGTTGTAAGTGTGGTGGTTATAATGTTGAGATCTCTCCTATCAGCTGTTAGTACCTTCACTATTGATCCTAGAAGAGTCTAGAGTTATATATAATATTAGTAGTTCTAGGGTTATGTCTGCGCTGTGTGGCAAGTATATCTTATCTGTCTGATACTTCTCAGCGCATTTCTTTTGCAGATTGGTCTGAGTGAATTGATCTGCAGTGATGTGTGCTGTGGAGACGTTCCTAACATCATCCCTGGATGAGGAAGCGGACGTTAAACCTTTAGTACGCTTATTATTATCTAGAATTATTTCTCTGTTATCTCATTCTGCTAAAATAGTCTCAGTTACATCATAGAGGTTGTTCTCTCTTCGTTTATATCTCATTTTGCTCGCTACGGTATCTATTTTTATCTAGGACAATCTCTTCTCATATCTTAACGAAACGTCCCTGATGTCATCGTGTGCTGCTGAGCTGCACGTTAAGCTCGTGGTGTTTGTTTAATCCTGTAGCAGTGTGTTCTATATCCTGTAGTGTAGATACAGGCTGCTGTGGCCAGTGCTTGCTAGGCTATTCTCCGCTTATACTTGTCTATGCTCTGTTTAGAAACGCTTCTGAGATTAACAGTAAGTCGAAGTTTCTCTGTCTCTCTCTCTCTCTCTGTCTCTCCTTCTCTCTCTCTCTCTCTCTCTCTCTCTCTCTCTCTCTCTCTCTCTCAGTGACTTGAACTCGTGACCTATGGCCTCAGAGCGACTGTTCAACCGATAGACCACCGAGAATCTTAATTTACACTGTAGATATCAGAAGCTATGTCGTCTCAGTAGAGCAATTTTCAAACTTTGTTAGTCTGTGTTCCTATTCTTTTGATTAACATTTGTACATCTGGTAAGCTTACTTAGAGCGGTTTTTAGTTAGCTTGAACTTTTGCAAGTGTTGTATGATTTTCTATTAATTTAAATCAGAAAAAACGTTTTTTATCTAAGGTTTCGTACCAGTACTCTGCTTGTATAAGTTCTTGCTTTTTCTTTATACACATACCAACCCAACCTTAAAGCACTGTATCGAAACAGTATTGAAATTGCATTAATATTTTGCTTTTTTTAACTATTCATAGATATTTCCACGTTGTTTTGCAATCTGTTTGAGGGCTCATACGTTTCAGCTTATACAGCAGTATTGAAGACAGTTTTTGGATTATTTGTGACTAGTCAGTTTATTTCAATGCGGCTGTCTATTTCGACAATTTCTAATTAAAACAAGTTCATTTCAACACAGTGTAGCGATTTAATAAATGCGTGGCATTATCTGGCTATACATATTTGTATAGTGTATGTATATTTACCATATTTTGTGCTTGTTAAATGTACAGAAAGTTTATATTGTATGGCTGAAAGTAATTTTCTTGAATTTTCTACATGTTTGTATCGATGCTTAAATTTAATTAGCTCTGAATAAAATTTAGGCAGAGCAGGATTTTTATCGTTTTATGATTGTAATGAGTGTAACATGCTTCTGCGTGTGTAACATACAAATAACATACGTGGCATCCTACTAACATAGGCCTACATGAATATATGGGTGTAGGCTGGCTTATTGTTGTTATAACATCGTAAAATATGCATCAGTGTACGCGTGAGCAGTGTACATCAGTGTACAGCGGTGTACATCAGTGTACATCAGTGTAAGCGTGAGCAGTGTAACTATGATTCCATAACGAGTACGTGTATTGATTATTCTTGTATTTTGTATTTGCTTTGATACTTGTAGGTTGTTAAGTTGTTGTTAATACCTTGCATGCGCTGCTTAGTTGCTTGTTACTGTTGCTTTGTCCCTCTAGCTTAATTAACTAGTTAACTGTTTCACCATTAGAAGCTCGCACAAAACAGCTGTTCTGGAGTCTGCTAGAGACGTCCCTGATATTGCCTTATGGCGAAGAACCGGACGTTAAAGTCTTATTGATCGTTTGATAAAGAATAGACACACGCAGTTTACGTGTGTTGTTGTTGTCACAGTTTGTTGGTATGCATTGTTTGCAGCTTCTGAACGTGCATATGTTGTTGTACACCGGAATGAGTATGGCACAGTAAAGCATTGCCGGGTTCATTGTGTTGTCACTAGGGCTGTTGTTGATAACAGTAATATAAAAGCTGGTAAAGCTAATGCAAACGTCAGTTTCCTCACTCGAAAGCGATGTCAGTGACGGGCGAACCTAGGATTTGAATTCTGCAAATACTGATCCGCGGTCGAGTATTTAACAGATTTCGCTACTGGCTCCAGTCCAGTATACAGTGTTAGCAGATGCCAAACTCTACAGTATCAACACTATAGGAGTACTCGTCTACGTGAAGTAAATGTGGCAGAGATAAATAAACTTATTTTACAAGATCTCCACGGTTGTCAATGCATTTCTTTTAGATTGTAATAAATCAGTAAATTAGTCACCTACTAATTAGCTAATAATTCATAGCTGTAGTGTTCAGCATCTATTACCACATTCAAGAAACTTTATGCTGGATCGACTGAGATTTGAATTGAAGGCCTCAGGACTGTCTAACAGGTAAATGCGCTGTTACCTGCGATATTCAACCAGTGCTATATGTTCCGTTACTACCTTCAGGTAAAAATCTGGTAAAGGTAATGTTAACATCAGTTTCCTCACTCGAAAGCGATGTCAGTGACGGGAGAGCCAGGATTTGAACCCCGCACATACTGAGAAATAAATCTCAAGTCATTTTGTACTCTCGCTGCAAGAATACTAAAATATTTCTAGGAAATTAATTATCTGAACGAGACAGCAATGTTAATCAACACTAATCTCTTTAAGCACACATATATATAAAACATAGATTATTAGTTTAGTATGCACAGATATGTGTACAAATGGGTTAAAGTTATATAATATTATTTAAGTTTAGGCCAAACTACTTATTCAAGTGCTAAATAATGTCAACTTGAATTATTCATCATCATCATCATCATCTATCCTTGAATCCAGTTTAAATTGTAACAGGTAGGTTACAATCTACAGGATCAAGTATAGTATATTGAAATTATAAAATTCCTGCACCTTTTTTTACAATTTTACATTCAAATGTAAATGCAATGGACTGTCGCTATTAGCATTGATGTAATGTCACAATTATCTAAGTGAATCAATCAAGTTTAACTCTCGCAATGCTCGTGTGTTTGTATCGCGGCACTAGCGATACATTAGTTTCATTACAAAGAAAGTCAACTGAGGAATCAGGAGGATTTACATTATAACAGAACAGTATCAGGGCACAACCCTTACCTAGATAACTATCTCTAGGTCCAAGGTTCATATTCCTACTCACATGCTGTTTTTCACGCTCCATAAAGAGCACACCATTGATTAACGAGTTAATCCCGTTTACAAATGGCTATGCCTTATCCACACCTTAATGTAGTCTATAGCTAGGGAATAATATATCTTCTGAGGTGGTTTCCCGTTGCCTTCCTCAGTTCTCTAATGGATTAACTGGCATTTAATCCAGGAGAAAAAACTTTCATGACGAGGTGGATCGCCTCGGTCTTTCTCAGCTCCTGCCTTAGTCGCCTCTTTAGGACACGCGGCAGCTTGTTTGCGGTTGTCCTATTCTGCAGTGGTTGTCATAGTTAAATAACTGCAACAACCAGATAATGTATCAATAACCAAACCGTCACCAGGTGGCAAGAACATTAAGCCTCATTGTCGTAAAGTAAATTATAAACACCTCATAAGTTTGTAAGGATATAACTAAAGCACTCGAAATCTAATGAATAGCGAAAGCCAAAGACAATGTTCAAATCAGACAGCATTACGCAGCGGAACGATTAAATTACAACTGTCACGTCTGCAGGCTATTTTCAATTTATCTCCAAATACTTTAATTTTTAAATATTTATGAGACACAACGACATCAACCAAAAATTGTCCTAAAATACGTTCAACGCACTTTTTGAATTTTAAGAAGCAAAATGCAGCTGAATTTTGAGAATAAGCTACGATTGTCTCATCGTGTTTGCATAATGCTATCAAACCGTCCTCAAAGCTCTCTCTCTCTCTCAGTGCAAATGTAAAACAAATGTTCGTTTAGTCCCAGTCTATTCAACATGGTTAGCTCTTCAACCGGGCTCTGTGACCTTCACCTTGAAGCAGCGATCTTCACCTTGCACTCAATTGCCTCCATACACGTTCTCATCGCTGTAGGCCATGTAGAGGAAGAAGTCCTCCTCGTGGTGCTCCTACACGACAATAACAAATTAACATAACAAATAACATCAATAACAAATTAGCATAAAATAACAAAATAACATAACATAAAAAATAACTTAAAATAACAAATAAATTAAAATATCAACAGTATTAACATCTATACAGCAGTACGTCTCATGTACACCCAATAGTAATAGTAATGTGATCAACATAGCACCACGGCTGCAGCACCCAATTCAAGTAATAACACACCTGGTAGACACACAGGCACACACCTGGTAGACACACAGGCACACACCTGGTAGAGACACAGGCACACACCTGGTAGACACACAGGCACACACCTGGTAGACACACAGGCACACACCTGGTAGACAGACACACACCTGGTAGACAGACATAAGACACACACAGGCACACACCTGGTAGACACACATTAACACACAGACACACACCTGGTAGATGGCTCCCATGGTGGAGCTCGTTGGAGGAATGACGTTGTTGATGAAGAAGAACAGCGTCTCCTCAGCTCTCAGCTGTACTCTCTTTCTGATCAGATAGTAGAACTGTCCCAGCGTTAGGTCGGCCGGCACCAAGTACTTCTTCTTGTCGAGATCTCCGAGGCGTGAATTCTGCGCTCTCTCTACTATCACCTACACATAACACACGTTACATCGCACCTATCAACACATAACACATGTTATATCTCACCTATCACCATATAACACATGTTACATCTCACCTATCAACACATAACACACGTTACATCTCGAATATATCTTACCGACATCGCCATTGGCTCCAGCCACTGGCTCCAGCCACTGGCTCCAGCCACTGGCTTAGCCACTGGCTCTAGCCACTGGCTCCAGCTACTGGCTCTAGCCCCTGGCTCCAGACACTGGCTCTAGCCACTGGCTCTAGCCACTGGCTCTAGCCACTGGCTCCAGCCACTGGCTCCAGCCACTGTCTCCAGCCACTGGCTCTAGCCACTGGCTCCAGCCACTGGCTCCAGCCACTGTCTCCAGCCACTGGCTCCAGCCACTGGCTCTAGCCACTGGCTCTAGCAACTGGCTCCAGTCACTGGCTCCAGCCTGTACTACAAGGAACAACATATCTACTCACAGGAACCCTATCCGGGTACTTCTTGCGAATTTTGTCTCCCTCAGCACGTCGCTTCTCAAATGTGTTCTCCTCCTTGTACTGCCACTGCATCGTCGGCATTCTGCTCTACTATGAGTTGAGATAGGAGTACGTCAAAAATCTACAATATATATAGATATATATATACACACATATATACATCCTAACCCTAGCCTATGTCCATAACCCCAATGTCCCTAACCTCTGTATATATATATATATATATATATATATATATATATATATATATATATATATATACACACATATATATATATATATATATATATATATATATATATATATATATATACATACATAGGTTAGAGTTATAAGTTAGAGTTACATAAGTTAGAGTTACATAAGTTAGAGTTAGAGTTACTTATATAGTTAGAGGTTAGGGATAATATTTCTTATTGTCATAATATTTCTTACATTTGCAAAATTTTCAACTTCATTTTGAGACTGATTAATTATCATATGAGGATATATAATAATAATTATCAATTTTTGTCACATTCTACATCAATAGTTATAGATTGTCCTGATGCCTAACAAAATATCCTACATAGTTACTAATTTTAATATCAAATTAAATTATCGCGCACGTTAATATAAAGATTTAAAGATTAATAAAAATTGTTCATCTTGCGTCATCAAAACCTTATAACACTTTGATTGCTAAATCTGCCATTGCAAAGCCTCAAGTAGTTTCAAACCTCTAAAATTAAGATTAAATAACAGTGAAAATTATTATTTCAGTAATTAGGTAGAATAGAACTCGACAGATTAGCCAATTTTACAAACAGAAACCAAAAATATTAATGTCGTAGTAAACAAAAACCTAGGTTTGTTATTGTTTGTTTATACTGAATAACTGCTTTGTTTTCTCTTTCAGTATTTCTGCTTCTTTCTTTGCTTTCTGTTATGTTAACGTTTCTTTCGCAGTGTTAATCGCAAAAGAACACTGCTTAAAGTTGAGAATAAGACAGAACCAAGGTTGGACATAACAACATAACAACTATTAGAGAAATCGAGATCGGGCCGTGCTCTTAAAAGTGAAGCAAACAATTGGTATCCATAATGATCCGATTTATTTCCGCATTCGTCAATTTAAATAAATTGGGTTTTACATGCTGATCATGACTCAATTAAAGATCTAAATGGCTCAGAGTGTAAGTTTTTCGGCAACGTCACGACATTTAAATGCTTATTCCCAATGTCTTTTGATCGGCATTTGATAGGCAGTTTAGAGAGTAAAATCACGAATCAAACTCTGTTAACGTAGACAGATTATTAACCTGCTTAATTGCTAAATAGCCATATATTATCTAGTTGAAATATGAATATCAACAATGCAGGATTTGCTCCGTTACGTATGTTGTTGTTGCTCAGATCCGACGAGATATAAAAGCATGCAGTCAAACAAGAAGAAGAAGTATGAGACGATAGTCAGCTGTTTCTAGTGCTAAGCTGTGGAAACTTTGATCGTTTGTTTTTATTTTTTAACTAATTGTCAATTTTTCACTGCCTAATTTTACATTCATTTACGGTTTATAATACCGATCGTTTAAACCGTCTACGTTTCGTCTTTATAAATTTCGTAAAATCTAATCATGCAGCTGATGAGATCAAGCAAAGAATTACTTAGCAGGTTAGTACTCATGCAATGGAAAATTTTTATTTGCCTTTTAATAACTTGTAAAGATATGCAACTAATATCGTTAAACTTAACCTGATAATTCTATTTATGATCTTATATTTTCAAAGCTTAGGTAGAATTTTATTTTATTAGCACGGTCTTGAAGCTTTTAGTATTAAGAACTGCTTTTGGCTTATTTTAATTTAAGACGTCTGATTGAACTTTGGAGGGTTACTGCAGATAATGACAGCCAACGCCATAGGAAGCATTAGTCAAATGCAGCTCCAACCCCGCCTCAAGTGTTTAACTCTCCAGCATTTGCCCTCCACTCAGTTCTTAGTTTTCCTACAGTAGAACCTGAACACAAATCTTACGACTATGACTATATGAGCAAAAAGTGGTATCGTTTATTTAAAATGGTAAGAGTTGTGTGATGCATGTAGTATAGTTGTAGGTTTTGCTTAGATTCTCTCGATTGTTCTATTGTTTCTCTAGGAGCACATTTCGTGCCTGCTTGTCATCCGCCCAATCTTATCGTGCTGTAAATGAGCCGGTGTGTGACTATGCACCGGGTGACCCAAAGCGTAAAGCACTCGAGCAGAAGCTGGTAGAGCTAGGCTCAAAGATGCACGATGTGCCGATTGTTGTTGGAGACGAAGAAATCAGACTGAAAGACGTGAGATATCAGCTAAAGGTATGTCCACCATGACACGAATAAGATGAGAGACCTTCTTATGTTAATTGTTATTGATGATGTGAGCTAGTTGAAATGATATTATTATGATTACTAAATGGTATTATTAATAAAATAATATCAGTAATTCTTCAATGATATTATTAAGAATACAAACATATTCGGCTTTTGCTAAGATTAGTCATCACCTTTCCAACATCAGTAAATACAGCTTCAAATTCTTTTATCTTCAAATCCAAAAACTGTCTCATCAATGTTGTCCTTTTGTAAAGTATGACTGACTAAGCTTTACATGGCCCATAGCTGTGTTGTTGTGGGCGCCATATGGTGAGAAAGCAGATTTATTTATTTATTTTGTATAATTTTTATTTTATTGCGTTTTAAATACAGCGATGTGAGTTTGCAACCTGCAGCTGCAATTTCTTTGCCAAGATGCAACAATGTGCATAATAATGATGATGAAAAATAATTATGAATAATAAAAAATAATACATGAATAATTATCAGATAATTATGAATAATTATGTGATAATAATGTGCATTGAACCCACAGTCCATCGTAGACCTCTTATTAAATAAGTTTTTTCATTGCAAAATCTTATTTTACATATATATATGTATATATATATATATATATATATATATATATATATATATATATATATATATATATATATATAATATTATATACATATATATTAAATTTCTGAATGTATATATATATATATATATATATATATATATATATATATATATATACACATTTATTATATATATATATTATTAACATTATATGTAATATGATATATATTATATAACATTACTAGTACTGAGCTGCATCTAAGTTTTCTTCCTGTTTAGACGTCTTTCAAATTAATTTTAATATCTTTTTAGTTCTTTTATTTATTTCAACTCTATTCCAATTTTCTGAGGCTTTAATAGGGGTTGAATAAAGCTATGATACTGTCAAATGATTGCTGGTTTTCTTGTTTGTAGGAATTGGAACTTAATTAACTGCATTGGATTATAATAAATTGTTGCATTATTATAGTACACTTTTTCAAAACTCTTTATATTGTCTGATAAGTTTATTTAGCTGTCTTTTTTAAATTGCCAAATTTACTTTTATATTTTAATGGTATCTACATTTTTTAAAAGTAATAAGCCAGACAGTTTGCAATATCCTATTTGAGATGTTCTTTATAGGCCTTGAAGCAAATTTTATTAGCCCATGGTTTTGATGTTAGAATTTAGAATCAGTTTACAGCATCTCAATGTGGACTTTGTAAATACACAGAGAGCATGTTTGCTTGGTGTTCTCTCCCTCTATCTCTCTTTTTCTCTCTCTTTCTCTCTCTCTCCTCTTTCTCTCTCTCTCCTCTCTCTCTCTCCTCTCTCTTTCTCTCTCTCCTCTCTCTCTCTCTCTCTCTTTCTCTCTCTCTCTCTCTCTCTCTCTCTATGTTAGTGACACTTTGACTGGCAAGGGTCATATTGACAACTCTATTGGCTATTGATAATTCAGTACTAATTAGAAGATGACCTTTAATCCTTGATGCACTTGCTGCATGGGCTGGCATGTTGGTTGATATATTGTGCCTGATGTTACTTATATTATAATTTATTGCAATATAATGAAATGTAATTATAATATAAAATGATATGATATGATATGATACGACAGGATGGGATACAATACAATACAATACAATATAATATAATATATTATAATATAATATATTATATTATAATATATTATATTATAATAAAGTATAATATAATATAATATAATGTATTGTAATATAGTATAATATAATATAATATGATATATCATGATGTAATGTAATGTAATCTAATGCAATACAATACATATAATATAATATAATATAATATAATAAAGTATAATATAATATAATATAAATAATATAATATAAATAATAATATAATATAATATATTATAATAAAGTAAATATAATATAATATAAATAATATAATATAAATTATAAAATAAATAATATAATATAATATAATATAATATAACTATAATATAAGGGCTTTAAAAATAATATAATATAATAATAATAATAACAATAGCAATAATAGTGGAGACTGGATCAAGGCTTTACCAATCTCATCATGTGGCCTCCGTCTGGACGATGAAGCAGTCAGAGTCGCGGCCGGTCTTCGTCTGGGCACTACCTTATGTGAGCCACACAGCTGCATTTGTGGTGTCTCGGTCAATGCGTTAGGCATTCACGGCCTGTCGTGCAAGCGTAGTGCCGGCAGAATCAGCAGACATCAGTTCATAAACGACTTGATCTGGCGCGCCCTGAGTCGAGCGAATATCCCAGCCATTAAAGAGCCCCTGGGATTGATCCGCACTGATGGTAAACGTCCAGACGGTGTCTCTCAAATTCCATGGGCAGAGGGGAAGTGTGTTAGCTGGGACGTCACTGTTACGGACACTTTTTCAATAAGCAATCTCGGCCTTTCTTGCGCTGCTGCTGGTGCTGCAGCAGAGGCCGCGGCTAATAGGAAAACTCTGAAGTATGCCGAAATCTCTGGCAACTATATCTTCATGCCCATTGCCTTTGAGACCCTGGGGCCCATCAACTCTCTCGCATCAGACATTATTGACGAAATAGGCAGGAGGACCAGCGCCATTACTGGTGATAAGTGCGAAAAATCTTTTCTGTGGCAGCGACTGTCTATTGCTCTCCAGCGATTCAATGCAGTCTGCTTCAGTGGCACTTTGGCTAAAGCGGCTTCCCAGGAATTGCAGTGCAGAGGAATTATTGAAGTGCAGAGGAATTATTTTAATCGCTTTTTTAAAAACTTTTAATTAAATAAAGTCTCTTTTATCTTATTTTTTAGGCCAGGGCAACTTTAGACCCCAGGGCATTAAAAATAAAAATTAAAAAAAAGCAATAATAATATAATATAATATACTTGTTCTCGTGTCTGGCTCTCAGGTACTTCTGATAGATTGATGGTCTCAGTGTTTATGTTTTTTTTCCAGCCGTTTGATCATAAAAGTAAACTGGCCAAGTTCTACTCAGCTGATTCTGTAAGTTTTTTATTTCTCTCTCTTATTCTCTCTCTCTCTCTCTCTATCTCTACCTGTACCTATATATCTCTATATCATTCTTTCATTGCTTTCATCTATCTGCCAATGTCATGGTCTCTTTTTATAACTCTATTACAGTCAGAACTGATTGATAGATTGATCGAGTTAACCGTTGTTTGATTGACTGATCAGCTAAACAGTTGATTGATTTATTGGTTGATTGGACAGAGCACTGTACAGAAAGCCACAGACGTCAGTCAGAATAGATTGATCGATCGACTAATTAATTGATTTATTGATTGATTGGACAGAGCACTCTACAGAAAGCCATAGATGTCAATCAGAATTGATTGATCGATTCATCAGCTAATTGATTGATTGATTGGTTGGACAGAGCACTCTTCAGAAAGCCATAGACATTAGTCAGAGTTGATTAATTGATTGATCGATTGATTGATTGAACAGAGCACACTACAGAAAGCCACAGATGTCAGAGTTGATTAATTGATTGATTGATTGAACAGAGCACTCTACAGAAAGCCACAGATGTCAGAGTTGATTAATTGATTAATTGATTGATTGATTGAACAGAGCACTCTACAGAAAGCCACAGACGTCAGTCAGAATTGATTGATCAATTGATTGATTGATTGATTGATTGGACAGAGCACTCTACAGAAAGTCACAGATGTCAGAGTTGATTAATTGATTAATTGATTGATTGATTGATTGGACAGAGCACTCTGCAGAAAGCCATCGACGTCAGTCAGAGTTGATCGACTAATTAATTGATTGATTGATTGATTCGACAGAGCACTCTACAGAAAGCCATAGATGTCAGTCTGAGTTGATTGATTGATTGATTGATTTGATAGAGCACCCTACAGAAAGCGATAGACGTGAGTCAGAAGGCTTTCCGCTCATGGGATGCCACGCCGCTGGAGAAGCGAGCTGAGATATTCGTGAGAGCTGCAGAGCTGCTGCGGGGCAAATATCGTGCAGACATCAACGCAGCGACGATGCTGGGACAGGGTAAGACAGTGATACAGGCTGAGATAGACGCTGCCTGTGAACTCAGCGACTTCTGGGCCTTCAACGTCCAGTGGGCTCTGGTAGGTGTGCGCGTGTGTGCGTGTGTGCGTGTGTGCATGTGTGTGTGCGCGCGTGTGTGTGTGCATGTGTGTGTGCGCGTGTGTGTGTGTGCGTGTGTGTGTGTGCGTGTGTGTCTGTGTGTGTGTGTGCGTGCGTGCGTGTGTGATATTTAGCTCTGAGAGCCTGCAGATGTGCTTGTGTGCATGTCAGGTGTGCGTGTGTACACATGCAGGTGCACACATAATTGCTGGCTCTATCACTAACATTTTCTTTCACATTATTTATGTAAGATATTATTATTATGCTATTTAATATGAACCTGAGTGCACTTTGTTTTTCTTCATTGCACATGCAAATCTGCTTCGATAGCCTGGAGACCATGTTTCCTTTTCAGAAGCTGTTGTCAGTGTTTGAGTGTACGTGGCGTTGGCATATTTTGATTTCTAGTCCTGTAGGCTCAGTACATGGAGCTGGAAGTGTAACTGGTAAATCTAAAAAAAAGCTAATGTTAGCGTCAGTTTTATCACTCGAGAGCGATGTCAGTGACGGGTGAGCCAGGATTTGAACCCCGCACATACTGACCCGCAGTCGAGTATCTTACTGACTTCACCCCTGGCTCCAGCCAAGAATAACTGGAGTAACTGGAGTGCTTGTAAGCCTTGAATGTGACGATGCTGTGTAATGTATCATCAATTTATTGATTTCATGTAGGAAGCAGCAAAGTGGCAGCCGATAAGTCTGAACAAGTTTAACAACAAGCTCGTGTGGAGAGGAATGGAGGTTACTATATAGCATAGGCTCTACGCTACGCAATCATCCTCTAATCTAACAACTGAGAGTTGTGGTCACTTATTTTTTTGTATAAGAAGCGATATAGGAAGAGATAGTCTTGATAATAGAGTAGTTCAGTATTTACTTTATGTAAAGATTAAAAATTATTTGAGGTAAATATTCGTGCATCCTTACTATCTAACATGGAACTGTTTATAGTAGCAGCAATGTGCTTAAATCTCTTACATTATGGGCATACTTGCTCAATATACAGTGCTTTTTTATAGTATAAACAATCTGCTGAGGTCTGGTGAAGGATTTCAGAATGATTCTTATGGGAATTATATCTATAGATGTAAGTGAAGGTTTAGCTCTGAAATCTGTTAAGATATCAACATGGGGAGGTTGTTGTAATGACACATTCCATCTGACCTGAATGGTTTTACAGACATCCATTCAATTGAATAAGAACATCAAAATGGATGTTCTTATTAAACCCTGTAGAGTTCACATACACAATACACAAACAAGCAAATGCAACTGGAAAAAATGCAAACTAAATGTGAACTATGGTGAACTTAAAGAAAAATAATGATAATAGATGAACTAGTGCATACAAAATAGACAGGTGTATAGTTACATCAATATTACGAGACTTGCTGCTCTATGTTGTCAGGGATTCTGGGCCGCAGTCGCTCCGTTCAACTTCACAGCAATCAGCGGCCATCTTGCCGGAGCTCCCGCCTTTATGGTATGTTGTTGTTGTTGTTGTTCTGATCCATGTTGTTGTTGTTGCTGATCTATGACTCCCTGCTATTATCTCTGATATATCTTATCTAATAGAAGCATAACAGAACCTCTTTAGAGCTGAAATGTGTGAGTTTTAGATTTTTAAAAATTATATTTTAATATTTTATTTTTATGCTTTTGGCTTGATTGACTGGTTAATTGATACTGTCTTGATGAAATAAGTGTGTTAAAATTATCCGCTATTCATATTTTACACTTGTACTATATTTTATATATGAATCTATTGATTGTTAGATTGATTGATTGATTGATTGATTGATAGGGTAATGTGGTGCTATGGAAGCCAGCCTCTACAGCTATCCTATCCTCCTATATAGCCTATCAGGTGTTGATTGATTGATTGATTGATTGATAGGGTAACGTGGTACTATGGAAGCCAGCCTCTACAGCTATCCTATCCTCCTATATAGCATATCAGGTGTTGAGGGAAGCTGGGCTGCCACCTGGTGTTATTAACTTTGTTCCAGCGGATGGCTCAACGTTTGGACCGGCGATCACAAAGTCTCCGCACTTCGCTGGAGTTAACTTTACTGGAAGCACCGGGTAGGGTTGTTCTCTCTTTCTTTGTGTCTTCTGTGTCTCTGTTTCTGTGTCTCTATCTCTGTCTTTATCCCTCTCTCTATTTCTCTATATCTCTCTCTATCTCTCTCTCGCTCTCTCTCTATGTGTCTCTCACTTTGTGTCTCTCTGCTTGTCTCTCTATCCTGGTGCCCATTTCTGTGTCTCTCTCTGTATCTTTCTCTCTCTCTGTCTCTGTCGCTCTCTGCCTCTCTCATTTACTTGTTGTATTTCTCTCTATTATGGCTTTAAACTCATGTTGTCCACTGTTTATGTGTAACATGTTTTATGTGTAACATGTTCTATGTGTAACATGTTATGCGTAACTTGTTTTATGTTTAACATGTTTATGTGTAACATGTTTATGTGTAACATGTTTATGTGTAACATGTTTATGTGTAACATATTATGTGTAACATGTTTTATGTGTACCATGTTTATGTGTAACATGTTTATGTGTAACATGTTTTCAGGACATTTGAAGCTCTCTGGTTAGAAGTGGCAAAGAACCTGCCCACCTACAAGTCTTACCCGCGTCTCATTGGAGGTATTTTTCTATTTGTATTTGTCTCTGATTTGGTGTTGATACTGAAATAAACACGTATCTCTCTCTCTTTCTCTGATTCACTGATTGATTGACCGATTGATTGATTGATTGACTGATTGACTGACTGACTGATAGTTCTTGCTAGTCTAGTCTTGAGTTAGAAAAATAAGAGTAAGATACTTCTGCTTCTGCGCTGCTTGGGTTTACTGAGTCGTATGTAGGAATGCACTAAGATCTGATAAGTTTTCAAAATATCCCTGTCGCGTATGTTACGATACGTTGAGTATCAGTTGCATTATGTTTGCTTTGGAAAATTTTCAGAGTTTTTCTACATTTTCTTTTAGGCTTAATGTTAAAGCTAAAGGCTAAAGGCAGATTTTTGCGTCAGTTTCCATCTCAACAGCATATAAGAGTTCTGGACTTTGCAGGAAGATCTTATGATATATTTACTGCAGAGTTTCAGCCGAGTGATTTCTAAAACGAAAGTTTGATTGATTGATTTCTTAATTGATTGAGTGATAGCTTAATTGATTGATTGGTGAGTGATAGCTTAATTGATTGATTTAGTGATAAATAGATTGATTGATTTAGAGATAAATTGATTGATTGATTGAGTGATAAGTTGACTGATTGATTGATGTCATAATTGATTGATTGAGTGATAGCTTAATTGATTGATTGATTTAGTGATAAATATATCGATTGATAAACTGATTGATTGATTGCTAGAGTGCGGGGGAAAGAACTTTCACTTTGTTCACTCGTCAGCCGCTGACACGACGCACATAGTTAACTGCACGATACGCTCAGCGTTTGAGTACCAGGGTCAGAAGTGCTCTGCCTGTTCTCGCATGTATGTGCCGGAGTCTCGCTGGCCGGCTATACGAGACGGGCTCGTCGAACAGACCGGGCGGCTTAAAGTCGGCTCTCCGCTAGAGTTTGACACCTTCATGACGGCTGTCATAGATGCCAAGGTTAGGCTTAGCGACATTAATAGTGTTATTATTAATTTTATTATTAAAATTTATTATTAGCTTACATTAATAGTATTATTATTAATTTTGTTATCAAAATTTATTATTAATTTACATTAGTATTATTATTAATTTTATAAGGTAAAGTTTATTATTAATTTACATTAATAATAGTATTATTTCCCGACCCTGGTTAAACTGGGATTTAAGGGAAGATGATGACGATAATTAATAATAGTATTATTAAATAATTGTCATCATCATCATCGTCATCATCCCTTGAATCCCAGTTTAACTAGGGTGGTGATAATATTAATATTAATTAATTTTACTGTTCAATAATATTTATATTAATTAATTAATGACATCATCTGACGTTGATTGATATATACGTAGCTAGTTGATAATCTTACAGAATTTTAATTTAGTTACATTTATTACGTTTAGTATTCAAACTGTCTCTATAAAGCAGTCTCAAAGACCGATTTCGGCCTTACAGCGCTTGCCACATAAACTCTATTGATGTACAATGATAGTGCCGCTGATGTTGAGGCTACCATGCTGATATATAACATATTCTCTAGAGTTCTAGAGTAATCAATCAATCAATTGATCGGCTGATTTACTCTGCTCATAACTAATACTCTATAGTTCTAATCAACCAATCAATTGATCAGCTGATTTACTCTGCTCATAACTAATGCTTAGCTGTGCTTGTAGAATAATGAACTAGGAAGCAGTCTAGCCAGTATATCCGCACAACCGATGTGGTAGGTTCGTTGCTAAGCGACGCATTGATTGATTTGCGTGTTGACAGTCGTTCAAGAACATCAAGAGCTACCTGGACTTTGCTAAGAGCTCCAAGGATCTCAAGATCCTGGCTGGGGGCACAGCTGACGATAGGTGGGTCCTCTCTCATCTCTTCTCATTGCTGTTGTAGTGGCAACATGAATTGCAAATGCAAAAGCAAATACAAGAGCAAATACAGGAGCAAATACAAGAGCAAATACAAGAGCAAATACAAGAGCAAATACAAGAGCAAATACAAGAGCAAATACAAGAGCAAATTTATTTGTAGGATACGATCGTAACGATACGATTTAATTTACTAATTTATTTGTAGCATCTTCAAGGATCTCTAATTTCTATCATATAATTTCTCAGTCATTTATTTTTTATTTTCTCGTTTTTTCACTCTCTTCGTTTGTATATAGTTCTCTCTCACTCTCTCTCTCTCTCTGGCTGTCTGTGTGTCTGTCTGTGTTTTTGTTGTATCTGCGGTGCAACAAACCTTCTTTCAACTTTGCGTTGACAATTCATGTTCTGTTGTGGTCGACTCTTAATAAATATAACCGTCTCTTGTTGTTGAGGTGTTGGATACTACATTGTTGTTGTTGTTGAGGTGTTGGATACTACATTGTTGTTGTTGTTGAGGTGTTGGATACTACATTGTTGTTGTTGTTGTTGAGGTGTTGGATACTACATTGTTGTTGTTGTTGAGGTGTTGGATACTACATTGTTGTTGTTGTTGTTGAGGTGTTGGATACTACATTGTTGTTGTTGTTGAGGTGTTGGATACTACATTGTTGTTGTTGTTGTTGAGGTGTTGGATACTACATTGTTGTTGTTGTTGAGGTGTTGGATACTACATTGTTGTTGTTGTTGTTGAGGTGTTGGATACTACATTGTTGTTGTTGTTGTTGATTTGTTGGATACTACATTGTTGTTGTTGTTGTTGATTTGTTGGATACTACATTGTTGTTGTTGTTGAGTTGTTTTGTTGGATACTACATTGTTGTTGTTGTTGTGTTGAGGTGTTGGATACTACATTGTTGTTGTTGTTGTTACAGTGTTGGATACTACGTCCAGCCTACTATCATTGAGACGAAGGATCCGCTAAACAAACTGATGAAAGAGGTAATAATAATAATAATAATAATAATAATAATAATAATAATAATAATAATAATAATAATAATAATAAAGGTTTAACGTCCGTTTCCTCATCCAGGGATGATGTCAGGGACGTCATAAGTAGTTACATAAAACAATCAATCTAATCTAATTCATTTTGTACATTTATTAACTAAAATTAAATTTAAAGTATGATTTTGAGGAATAATTTACGGAAAATAGTAACAGAATGTAGTTAATTATATTCTTTTAACCTTTAGGTAGCATTTATACAAGAACAGCTACTTCAAACTTATGGAAATTGATTGATTGACTGATTGATTATCGATTAATTGTTTGATTGAACAGGAGATATTTGGACCTATACTGACAGTGTACGTGTATAAGGACAGTGAGTATAAGGACGTATTGAGACTGATTGACTCTAGCACAGAGTATGCTCTCACTGGCTCTGTGTTTGCTGCTGATCAGTGAGTCGTCACTTTCACTCTATCACTGGTCGATGTTTTTTGTAATGTTTTATCATTTTATCACTACTTACACTGTATATACTGATACACTGTCTTATCACGAGCATTGTCTAGTTTTTATAACTAGTCTTATTAAGTTTTAGGTGATTATAATAAAGTAATATTTTGTATAATATATATTTTAATAAAATTTATTATTTTATGTAACATAATACTATTAGTGCGTCACTAGCACCAGTAGTTCATATCACTAGCATAGTGTCGTGTCACTATCATTGCTAGTTCTTATAACACGCATAGCTAGTTCTTACCACAGAGGTGGTGTCAATTCACTAGCAGAGGTCAGTATCATATCTGATTGACTGGTTCTACATACCGATTGATTGATCGATATATTGATTGATTGATTGATTGATGACAGGAAGGTAATCAACGAGGCCTCGGAGGCTCTCAGGTTCAGCACTGGTAACTTCTACATCAACGATCGCTCAACCGGCTCTGTGGTGGCTCAGCAACCGTTCGGTGGAGCGAGAAAATCAGGTGTGATCTTGTATTCTACATGTGTGTTATGAGAAAATCTGATGAGATCTCATGGTCTCAATGTGTATTATGTGAAAATCAGGTGAGATCTCGTGTTATCTACGTGTGTTGTGTGATAATCTGATAAGATCTCGTGTTCTTTATGTGTATTATGTGAAAATCTGATGAGATCTCGTGTTCTCTATGTGTATTATGTGATAATCTGATGCGATCTCGTGTTCTCTATGTGTATTATGTGAAAATCTGATGAGATCTCGTGTTCTCTATGTTTGTTATGAGAAAATCTGATGAGATCTCGTGTTCTCTATGTGTGTTATGAGAAAATATGATGAGATTTCATGTTCTCTATGTGTGTTATGAGAAAATATGATGAGATCTTGTGTTATCTATGTGTGTTATGTGATAATCTGATGAGATCTTGTGTTTCTCATCGCGTTATGTGATAATCTGATAAGATCTTGTGTTTCTCATCGTGTTATGTGATAATATGATGAGATCTTGTGTTTCTCATCGTGTTATGTGATAATCTGATGAGATCTTGTGTTTCTCATCGTGTTATGTGATAATCTGATGAGATCTTGTGTTTCTCATCGTGTTAAGAAAAGAATCTGATGAGATTTAGTGGTTATACTCTGTGAGTTATATGCTTATTGGAAAGAGAAAAACACAGATAGATAGAGAGAGAGAAAGAGGAGAGAGAGAGAGAGATATGATAGAGGAGAGAGATATGCCAGAGAGAGAGAAAGAGAGAGATAGAGACAGAGAGAAAAAGAAAGATGATGTGATGATATTTATCTTTGTGGTTTCAGGTACTAACGACAAGGCCGGAGGTCCTAACTACATTCTCAGATTCGCCAATCCGCTGTCGATCAAGACTTCCGACTACGTCCAGGCTGATTGGGCCTACGACTACATGAAGTCCAAGTAGAGCACTGCTGGGCGTGGCCTGCTGCTTGATTGAAGGCTGTCAATAATCTTAGTGGGCGTGATCTCGTGCTTGATTGAAGGCTGTCAATCATCTTAGTGGGCGTAACCTCGTGCTTGATTGAAGGCTGTCAATCATCTTAGTGGGCGTGACCTCGTGCTTGATTGAAGGCTGTCAATCATCTTGTCGCTAGTAGTGGGCGTGGCGTAAGTGCCTGCGTGATTTGATTGACGTTTGTCGTTGTACTTATTCGTATCGAGCTGTATTATGCTTTTGGTACAGGTCATCCGATGTGTTTGATTGCAGGCTACTGATTTACGTGTATATTCTGTACGTACGAGTGATTTCAGTTGTCGTTTGTAGTCTGCGTGTTTTAACAAATGATCAAGTCAGACTGGCTGTGGAGCATTGCAGCAGTTGTCCTCAGTTATGTGTGTTAAGTACTGGTTCATGCTACGCGAGCTTGATGTTAAGTCATTGTAACGAGTCAGTAATGTAAGTTTATTGTGTAGTGTTGTGCTATAGAGCAGACCCTGGCTGACCTGGGCTGATTGTACATAGCTCTGTGCTGATGCGTTAAACTATAGGCATGCCTCTAAGCGTCATCGATAAATTAACTAATTGATTGATCGCTCAAAACTCTATCAGTTTTATAATTAATTGATGGATACAGCTGAAATTAACTAATTGATTGATCGCTCAAAACTCAATCAGTTTTATAATTAATTGATGGAAGCTACCTGATTGAAGCTACATCTAATATCATGCACAACAGTTTGTTGTTATGGCACAAGGGAGTGAGGGTTTCGAAACCTTTGATTACTTTACACTATTATTCATGTAAATCTATGTATTTGTTTAAAATGTAACTGTAGTTTTTTTTTTTTTTTTTGAAGTCATGCGCATTGTACTGCCTGTGTAATTATGTGTGCACTGCTTCGTGTGTTGTTGCTGTTGTTCTAGTGCTCTTGTTCTTGTTTCGACTGTTCTTTGTTTACCCATCAAGTCGTCTATCGAGTTCTATTCACAAATTCTATTTATCTGCCGTTGATTTATTTCCTTCTTATCTGAGTTTATATTCTGAATTTCACAATCTAATTTTACTGATGGCGTAACTGTATTTTCCTTTGTTTCTATTGGCTATTTTATTCTGCTTTTTAGTTGAAAATGTATTTCTTTGTGATTTGTTTTGAATAAACCGAAAGATTTATTGTAGTATTTGATTCTGTAATTTTTGAGACTATATTGGCGCTGGTATAAAAACGAAATTATTACAAATCAACCTATATTAAAATGCGCAATACGGTAGCATTTGATAAATTTTATGTTAGTTTGGTAACTAGTCTGAAAACTTTAAAATTGTAAAATCAAGTTTCAAAAGGTAACAGTATTATTAAAAATGCCTAAATTTGCTGTTTTTAGTAAGTCAAACTTACGCCATTTTATGATTTTATGAATTGTACATAGAAATTGATCTTAATTAATTTTATTGCTATGCTATTTAACAGCCTGTATATTAAATTTTGTAAACAGAGTTCTACGCATTAGTCGATTTTACAGGTTTTCACTTTTCACCAACTAATTACCTCCATTGCACTCGGAGATTAAATACTTTTATAATCTATTTTGACTTGTAATTTTATTGACTCGTATATTTTGTTTAAATTTAATCAAAACTGCTCACCTACGTTTAGTTATATCTATTTAATCAAAGTGTTGTTAGCAATCAAGGTTTAATTGGTATTAGTCTGTACTATTTGATCTAGATGACGCCGTGATGTTTTCTAGGAACTTAGCTAGTCGGAAGCGCCGGTTATTGGATTAGATTCAGATATTCTCTCTTAAAGTCTTCATGTCTATAATAGTCTAGTTCTTTGATTAATCTTACGTGTCTATTTTGTCGTCATTTTATCTGTTTAAATAACTTCACTTCTATCTCACTTTTTTATTTAGCGTGGTACTGGTCAACAGTTATTATGCTCTTACAGGCACGGCTAGCGGTAAAGGATTTAGTAGCAACATAGAAACGAAATTCTTAAGAGTTTTGTCGATCAGAGTTTCAACATATAAACAGTCTTCTTCTTCTCTAAGTGCCGTGCCTGTTCCAAGCCTGTGCGGTCATGGTCATATTCCTCCATATGTCTCTGTTCATTGTTGCTCTGATCATCTCTGTTTTAGTTAACTGCGTCCATTTGCTAAGACTCTCAATAAATTATAAAATATAAACAATTATAATAAATAGCAATAAATAATAAATGTAACTTATAAATGGTTGATCCGTGAATGATGAGAAATTTCTAGAGTTGTTCTATTTGTAATCTCTTTGATGATTTGATGCGACTCCTACTGTGCAATAGTTTAGATCTATCGTTGAATTGAACTTCTCTAGGTTTTGTAGTATATCTCTATAATTTTATCCTATGTGTTCCAGAGTCTCTTAATACACAGTCTCCACGTGAACTGATCTGATTTACTTTTTACTAATTGCTCTTATCGTCGCTCCACCAGTTAAACCACGATCAATCGATCGAGTTGTTTTCGGTTTTACTCTTTTATTGTGAACATCATGTCGTCTGCGGGTGACGCACGGACGTTGACTGTTGATAGAGCGGTGTGAATAGATTGTGACGTGTTGATAGTCTCTACACTGCGCTGATTAAGCTGAGTTGTTTTCTATGTCTCTTCTTTGACGTTCCTGACATCATCCCTGTATGAGGAAACGGACGTTAAACCTTTATTATTATTTCTGTTCTTCTTTATCTACTTTATATCATATTCACGCCTTGTTTTACGTGCTAAACGCTGCATCATCGTACTGCCTGTTTGTAGCTCTTTACGTTGTATTGTCGTTGTTGTTCACCCACGAGATCAGCTGTTGACTCCAGCCTGGCTCTAGTCTGTGGGGACGTCCCTGACATCATCCGTGGATGAGGAAACGGACGTTAAACCTTATTATTATTAGTCTAGTACAGCATCGTTCAGTATTCACTCATTTCCCGTCATCCAGTCATCTTTTCTATTGACTCTAGTGGCTCATGTTATGATAACTCGCCGCTTGATTATATCTAAGACTAGGTTTAAATAAGTTCTAACTTTATCCAGTACTAATCTTATAACTAGTTGAGCTGTTGTTCTTGTGCGCCCTTTAGAGCGGCCGTTCTGCTGTTAACTGTGACCACTCAGCTCTGAAGCATAGTCTTTAGAAACTTAGATTTAATTTAAATTTAATTTTCTTAAATTTAGATTATATCTATTAGAGAATAAAATCTCTTGATTCGGTGCGGGTGTAAGGGAATATTTTCACAATTCAGCAGTGAATTTTTATTACGTGTGATTCTGAATGATTTAAATTGCGTAGAGTTGCTCGTATTATCAGTTAAGAATTGTTCTCTGTGAAATGTCGTTATATAAACTCTGTGCTCTTGATTATAGGCTTCTGTTGTTTACTACAAGTAGAGATTTAACGTCAGTTTTTATGCTGCATAATGATGTCAGATTGTCTCGGGGAGCAGATAATCAATTAACAACTAACGAATCAATGTTACGTACAGATATAAAGCATGAAATAACGAACAGTACAATTAGACATAAGACACACTGGTTCTTATTTCACAATTTAATCAGCTTACGAATGTTCCACACAGAAATACTGTCAGATTTCTTAGCTGTGAAATGTAGGTATCGCTAGAGAGAGAGAGAGAGAGAGAGTGATAGAGAAAGAGAGAGAGATAGATAGATAGAGAGAGAGTCTTGCTCAGTATTGTTTTTTACACTCCATAATGAGCACTCCATCGATTTACGAGTTAATCCTTTCACAAGAGAAATACTAACCTAATCCACACCTTACTGTAGCTTATAGCTTGGAAAAATATGGCTTCTGGGAATTAGGTACATGAATTGGTAAATGAAATTTGACAGAAACCCATACCAAATTCAGGATACACATTCAATGAACGTATACTAGATGTTATTATTATTACGGTGTAGTGCAAGACAATGGAAAAGAGACAAACGTCTAATCCACTAGTTATAAAGATAGTTGAGATTGATAGTCATATGTTTAACAACGAAACTGATTAAACCACCACAAATAAGTTGCATTATTTAATTAATAGTCTATCAATCAAGAAATGTACTAATTATACAATCAGGTGCTACGTGTGTCAACTATTCAACTGAAATTTCAGAGAGAGAGAGAGAGAGAGAGCGAGAGAGAGAGAGAAAGAGAGAGAGAGAGAGAGACAGAGAGAGAGAGAGACAGAGAAAGAGATGAGAGAGAAATCTAAATCACAACAGTTATTTACACAAATAACAAGAATATTATGCGTTGTAAAACTATTACCAACAGGTTGTATGAATCAAATGCGTCGTTTAACTGCAAGCTAGCAGAAACACACTGTACCAGTTTATATATAACATCATACGATGTAATCATTAAGAGATTTCAGAAGATAAACCTTTCAAATAGGCTTGTAAAAACATCATAGCGTACAACAGTAGAGTCTTAGAGTCTGTTTCATCACCACCTGATGACTTCAGGTACATCTCAAAACACACATATAACACTACAAAATCCACTTAACTGAAGCTGGAAACACAGAAATGAGATAAAATATCGAGCACGACCATCAATCAACGCAATTACGAAGAATAATGAGTTCTATCAGTTCACAAATCCACGAATCCTATCAAATTCTAATATCTATCAAATAAAGAGTATTGAGTATCGTCGAAATCAACTTCTTACAATCACAAAATAAAATCATAATCAAAATGGAATCAACAAAATTAGTTAAAAAATAAATCTCAGATAATCAGAGTTAAGGTAGGACTAGTAATCTACTTTATATCCCTTCGACACAATATCTAATAAATGAAATTGGGAGAAAGACTCTAAAGACACTGAAGTAGTTTTTCCTTGCCATCATAAGCCAAAGTGGTAGTCTTTTTCGCCGAGTCATTCATTATAATATACTCAGCTTAAATAGAATATTTCTAGAAGTCATAAATAACGACGTGTAAAAGCTGGTAAAGCTAAGGTTAACGTCAGTTTTCTCACTCGAAAGCGATGTCAGTGACGGGCGAGCCCAGGATTTGAACCCGCATCTACTGAAAAGATAGAAAAAAAAACAAAAAAAAGGTAAAGATGTAAAGATAGAATCGTTGTAGAAAGTATCTTATCCATTCATCGCTATGGGCTCAAATCTTTATAACAAAACAAAGTGTATAGTGAAAGTCAAATCAGTATAAAAATCAATAAAACAAAAATGTATAAACACTTAAAAAACAGGCCCAAAACACTAAAAATAGAAATTTCTAAAACAACACAAAAATGTCGGTACAAAATATAATTGTCGATATATTACAAAAATAGTCTTTGCAAATGTCCACATTAGTTGAATACTTGCCATGTAGATCAGAGCTACTGAGATCAAATACTGATGCAGCCTGTCGCTGATTGATCAGAGAAACTACATTAATTACAGTAAATAAAGCAGCAAAAGACCACATGATAGGACTACTATCAACTACTATCACACATGGTTAAAACACTTAAAACATCAGCCAATGAAACGACTAGCACATCGACGTGTAAATATGTGAACAGCTTTACAATAACACTGAGATCAACAGCGGCAACAATGCCATAAATGAGATACAGTCTCGATATATTAGTATATAGCCGCAGCAGGAAACAACGCCATAAATGAGATACAGTCTCGATATATTAGTATATAGCCGCAGCAGGAAACAACGCCATAAATGAGATACAGTCTCGATACATTAGTATATAGCAAGATAGACAACATTGAAAAGTGTGAACCATATAATATATATTATGTACCATGATGGCGCAAAGTAATAATAATAATAATAAAGGTTTAAAGTCCTTTTCCTCATCCAGTGATGATGTCAGGGACGTCCCCAACAGCATTCAGGGACACCACACCTCAGATGTACAAAGTGATCCACCAATACAACCACAGAAAGAGAGAGAGAGAAAGAGAGAGAGAGAGAGAGAGAGAGAGAGAGAGAGAGAGGAATGCAATATTCAGCAAAGTCCATATAACGAATGGAAGTAACATTTAAGTTAAAATACATGAACATAAGCATTTATTATGCACTGCAATTCAGCTATTTCGTTATTATGCATTACTATATTACTGTCTTCCATTTACATGATATGCTAAACTGGAACTGTTTATATATAATTTAAGCAGCCGAAATATGAAGAAACATCGTTGAATTAAGTAACTAAGCACATGAAATTCAATCATTTAAATATCCTATTATAATTACCATAAAAAAATAAGCCCAATATTTAAAAATTCAAAAGAGAAAATTACACAGCATAATTATTAGACAAACGGTAGACGTAGAGAAAAATGCTAAACCAATCTGACTAGTAAAACAGTAGACCAGAGAAAAAGGCAAATCCCTAAACCCTAACATTACATGCAGGACTGATAGAACCCTAAACCCCATCAGTGGGTACAGGATTGATAGAACCCTAAACCCTATCAGTGGGTACAGGACTCATAGAACCCTAAACCCTATCAGTAGGTGCATTACTGATAGAACCCTAAACCCTATCAGTGGGTACAGGACTGATAGAACCCTAAACCCTATCAGTAGGTACAGTACTGAAAGAACCCTAAACCCTATCAGTGGGTACAGGACTGATAGAACCTTACACCCTATCAGTGGGTACAGTACTGATAGAACCCTAAACCCTATCATTAGGTACAGGACTGATAGAACCCTATCAGTGAGTACAGGACTGATAGAACCCTAAACCCTATCAGTGGGTACAGGACTGGTAGAACCCTAAACCCTATCATTTGGTACAGGACTGATAGAACTACTGGCTGGAGCCAGTGGCGAAGTCAGTAAGATACTCGACCGCAGATCAGTAGGTGCTGGGTTCAAATCCTGGGCTCGCTCACCACTGACATCGCTTTCCAGTGAGGAAACTGACGTTAACCTTAGCCTTAACCCTAAACCCTATCGTTGGGTACAGGAGAGGTGAGGGAGATGCGCTCTGTGCCCATGATTGGAAGCTTGTTGATGCTGTAGTACTGGATCATCTGGGACACGCTGTTGAACGGTTGACTGAATTGACCCAGAACGTACCTGCCTTCCCCGTCAACCACGATCTTCAGGTGTATGAACCCCGTCTGACTCCTGCAGAGAATTAATTAGTCTTACAGTAATCTAGTACTACTTATAAATACTCTTACAGTAATCTAGTACTACATATAAATACTCTTACAGTAATTCAGTACTACATATAAATACTCTTACAGTAATCTAGAACTACTTATAAATACTGTTAACCTAGTACTACGTATAAATACTCTTACAGTAATCTCGTATATATAAATACTCCTACTGTAATCTATATTATTATTATTATTATTATTATTATTATTATGACGATGATGATGACAGTTGTAGCAGCTACCTGATGGAGAGAGAGTAACTGGAGTTGTCGACGTCACTACATCTCACAAGAAAACTCCCCTCTCCCTTCTCCCTCATCACAGCCTCTGCCTGACTTCTTCCTAGTGCACCGTGGTACCATCTGTACACACATATATATATATGGACAACTCATCGCTCATGATAATATCTAGCACCTCTAGCAAGTAAACAGTCATCATGCAGTACCTAATAGCATCCCGGAGGAGCAAAGAGGAAGTTGATTTTATCAAGACCAAGGCTGACAAAGATGGGAGTTTTCTTGTTACTGGCCAAAGTGATTACTATACGTTATATCCTCAGTAAGACTGAATCAATAACCATGACAACACTCAACAGTTGAGTGTTGTCACATGATTATGTGACAACACTCAACTGTTGTGTGTTGTCATGTGTGTATATAACAGCACACAACCCTTCACCATTCTTCCACCAGGTATGATGTGACTTCTCGCTGTCAGAATGTAATTCCTAATTTAGTTAACAGTTAATTGCCTCACCGATGTCTCTCCAGTGAACTGCCGGCAGCACACGGCTTGTTGTCCTGCACGTGTTGTTGTTGCTTGGACACGTTGCCGCCGTGAGAGGTTCTCGGCTGAGCAACGGGAGGTCTACCAGTCTTCTTGCAGTCACGGCTTTCCACCAGCTTATTTGACACCGGCTTATCTGACACCAGCTTATCTGACACCGGCTTATCTGACACTAAACATCGCATGACACAAAAGCCGTAATAAGATAAATTATATCGCCTGAAAGTATATGTCCATTATCAATGAATGAATAAAAAATGATGGAAAACGGTGAGTGTGTGAAATTATGTATCTTGAACCTGCATTAACATTTGGCAGAACACGAGAGAGAGATAGATAGAGAGAGATAAATGAATGAGCTAAATTTGCTTTAATGTCCAAAAGGATAAATAGTGGATAAATCTTTAATGGCCCAAAGCTTTGAATTATATTCAAACTGATCTCTGAACAACTGCTTTGAAGAAAATTTATCTATAGCTAGAAAGAACCAAGCATAGCAAACATTGAGATGTGAAATGAAATCAAGCTAAATATCTAAAAACTGGAAAAGCCAATGTTAACATCAGTTTCCTCATTCGAAAGCGATGTAGTGACGGGCGAGCCCTGGATTTGAACTTCACACCTACTGATCTGCAGTCGAATATCTAATCCACAAAAACTCTCAAAACAAGCAATGATGCTACCTTTCTGCTCAGTCTTGTCGACTGGACCAGGATTTGAGCCTGTAGCCTCCGTCTTAACCTCCTTCAACCCACGCCTCTTCTCTATCCCATCAGCCAGTCTCGACGCCTCCTTAGCAAGCTTAGCCGCTATCACATCCCCCTCAGCATCCTGGTACTTCCTGTCCCAGGCCTGTTCATACTCCCCCGAGGGTCTCTCGTCTGGTGCGGCTTAAGATCCCACGGCTTATCGTAACCCTCATTACCTCGCATGTCAGCCGCCACAGCAGGGTCAACAGCCGGGGTCGTCACCGGCGCCTGAAGCCGTTCGGCTCTGTTGCGACTGACCTTGATGGCATCCTTAGCGATCTTAGCGGCGGCGAGGTTTGACTCTACGATCTGGACTCGCTCGTCCCACGGGCGATCGTATTCTCCCTGTGGTCGCTCGTCCTTTCTCAACGGCTCGTGAGAGGTGTTCTTGTTGTGGTCATCCTTTAGCTGTGGGCAGTGATCTCTCGATACATTCACTTGTTCGTCTAGTCTCAATACCTCCTGAGAACCTTCTCCTCTCTGATCAACTCTACCGTGAGATCTACCAGCATTCTGAGAGGACGACTTCTCCGAGCTCAGTGACTGATCAGATGATCTGGAATTTTGACCCGAAGATCTCTGCGACCCTGACTGACTGTTGCCTGACGTACTTTCAATAAACCAATCAGATGCGTCGCTAATTAGGTCAATCTGCGCGGCCTCCAGTTCCCACGGATCTTCGTAGCCAGTTGATTCGAGAGTTGAGCCATCGCAAGGGGCACCCCTTGGCTCTCCTGAGTCGTCTGCTTCACTGCTCCGTCCAGAAAGAGGTGTGTATGCATTGCTGTAGCGATTCTTAGCCGCCCTGTGATTGGCTGCCTCATAGCCTGAACTATTCTTAGCCGCCCTGCGATTGGCTGCCTCGTAGCCTGAGCTATTCTTAGCCACCCTGTGATTGGCTGCCTCATAGCCCGAGTTATCTCGACTGTTTTCGTATACTACTTGTTGATTGGCTAGTGATGAACGGGAGTGGTTGTTTATTATCTGCTGATTCTCGTACAAGCTTTCACAGGCTGAGCCTGTCATGCTACTGGGTCCCTAAATCAATCAGTCAATCAGTCAATCAATCAATCAGTGTTTATATTTCATTTTAATTGAGATTGAAATGAAAGCTTCCCAAAGCATCAATTAAACTGCAGTGGAGCCTGAAATCACTTAAAATAGCATGTCGAGAGCACCAATATGCTTGTTATATTGATAGTAAATACGTTACAATACCTAGTTTACAATCTTACCTGACTAACGTTAATTTTATATTTATGTATTTTATTATTAATTTTTATTTACTCTAGCTCTCCTGTAAAGCTCATCTAGAAATCCTCACTCATGAAAGTCATGACACAACTTTAGTAGTTTTCCTCGCAAGTCATATTATCTAATATTATTAATATTATAATATAATTAATATTATCTCAGCTAAATGAAAAATGTCGCAATAATCTAAAATCACACTCTTACGCTCTGATATCCGTGAGACGTGTTCTCATAAAATGGCTCTTCACTTTGCTGCAGGGACCTGCCTTGTTGTTGTTGCTGAGTCCTGCCGTCTTGTTGTTGTTGTTGCCGAGCCCTGCCTTGTTGTTGTTGTTGCTGCTTCCACTCGAGCTGCTGCTGGAGCTCCGACGAAGCACTGCTCACGTGGAGACCCTGATTATTACGAGCTTCCTCCAGCGACAACATCCACGGAGTCGGAGGCGGAGGAAACTCCGCCGAAGTGGCTGCGGAGAGAATGGAAGAGAACGAGGAACTTGAGGCAGTCGTGTCAGTGTCGTAGCTTGCCAGAGGTGCCACACCCTGAGTGGAAACCCTCGACGCATAGGCAGGATGAAAGGCAGGGAAATCGGAGCCGGAACTGGAAGATGTTGGGTTAATTATGTAAGATCTGGAATGATCAGACCTCACGATGTCGCCAGTATAAGGCTTCTGAACTTCTTCTACTGAGGGAGGCTTGTGCTTGCATACCCTCGACATTGTTGAGTTTTTACGAAATATGTATTTTTAAAGTCTGCTATTTCTAAAAACTAATGGACTGCATTAAGAAAATCGTTAATTCTGCATGATTACTTTTCAATTAACTTTAGCGCATTGAAGTGATTCGAAAATAAGGATTGCATTCAGTAACTACTCCGTATACCATAGCTTTGCTGTAATTGTAACGAAATATGGATATATGATCCATTTAAACCATTTATTAACTATAGGTAAGAAGCTGCAAAAACTTAATTTAAATCTGTTAAAAATACAGCCATTTAAAACTAATGTGCACGACGGTTGAACATATTTTATGCTTTCTATGCACACTTAATACAATATATAATCTAATATTAAAATAACTGTAATTTTCTCTCTAAATAAATTAATAAAGCCTATTTCTAAAAAATTATGTAAACATTGACGGCTTATTATTGCAGGATTAGACACCATTCGATTAGATTTTAGTTTGCAATTTCACAACTAGTTGATTACAAAAAGAGCTAAGATATTATTCTAACATATATCATTGGAAAGAGTTACTAATAAAGATATAATAATAATTGACTACTTTGCGCATGTTTTTGCCGTTGAAGTTTTATTCCACCAAAGAGCCTTCGTTCGATTTACTGTTCGGGTATTTAATTTCAAGATAAATCTTCAGACAGAAGTTCACATAGTGCTGTAAACGTTAACATCATTTTGACATTACAAAATATCACCAAATTGTAGACGTCATGCTCATAAATTGCTTTAAATGTATTTAATAAATTAATCTGACATAAGAACTGATTAATTAAAAGCTACTTTTAAAATTTATTTCTGCACAACTATTCAAAGTTCTTCACTTAGTCTCTCTTGCTCTGACTAATCACTAAGTAAATAAATAATTTGTTGATTTTTATTTATTTGATGTCTATAGAAGTTCAAAGTTCAACAATATAAATGACCCTAAACTCGTTTATATATTCTTAACAACTTTACTTATTTCGCATCTTTTTATTTCCGTGGAAATAAAGCGCATCTGTAAAATGTGAGTGATTTTTTAATTGTGTGCATTATTTAAATTGTTTACATGTGTAATATTGGAAATTAGAATTTGATCATTTAAAGTTTATGTGGTCAGTAGAATTTTAGGATGACATGAATAATTATTAAATACATTGTAGTCTGAAAAGATGAATATTGTTTTCTGTAAAACCAAATTGATATTGAAGTGCGATTAATTTTAGATCCATTGTATATAGGTTAAGCTTTTTTATCGAATTTTATGTGCATGAAATTAATTATGCTACTTGGTTATCCCTATGTAATTCTATTAATTTAGACCGATTTATTGATATGCTTCATCGATACGCTTAAATATGCAACATTATATCCACTATTGTGGTCTAAATATTTGCAAATTTTCTCAATGTTAGCTGAAAAATTTATGTTAAGTTTCTATTTTGCCTCTTAAAAATTTCTTGTAATAATTGAATTTATTACATATTACACTATTCAGACATTGCTATTAAGACCATCATTATCTCCTATATTGCTCAGAATCTTATCTTCTATTTAGAAATTTCTGTGTGCAAAATTATGACATGAAATAAATATACGATGTTAGTGGTGAGAATGCAATTGATTTCTCTACAGCAACAATGGGTCTAGCAGCAACTAAGCAAGAAGCATTCTGGGAAGCGTGTGGCTTTGGAAACAAGGAGCGAGTCAAGAGGTACATACTGGAGGGGATCAACGTTAACTGGAGATCTTATACTGTAAGCTTTCATCTGTTGGAGTGTAACTATAATTATTTAGTAAAATTCTGTCTCCCGAGTTTCTGTAGCATTGGTTCTAATAAAATTAATTAAGGTTTCTTAGTTTTTAGCATTATTTGAGATACAGGGAACTACAAATGGTAGAACTATTTTATATATATATATATATATATATAGTATAATATAATATCTATATATATCTATCTAGATATATATATTATATATATATATATATTATATATATTTTACTTAGTTTTCTCGATGGAAGGTAAGGAAAACTTGAGAATAGACGACAGAAAACAGCATGTGATTCTGTGTGTGTGTCTATATGTATGTTTGTATGTATGTATATATGTACAGTATGTATGTATGTATGTATGTATGTTTGTATGTATATATATATATATATATATATATATATATATGTATATATATATATATATATATATATATATATATATATATATATATGTATATATGTATATATGTATATATATATACATGTATGTATGTGCTGCATTAAATTCTGAGTATTTACTTGGATTAATAATTGCTTAGTGGGCCAATCTTTAATTATTTATTGCAATACAGAGTAAAAACTTAAAATAAATGCAGTTTTCCACTTATTGCCATACTTATTTTACTTGCTCTCTATGTCTCCCTCTCTGATTCTCTCTGTCTCTCTTTCTCTCTCTACCTCTTTGCTGTTCTCTACTCAGCACAACTCCTGTCCTATCCACGTGGCGTCTCAAGGAAAGAAGGAGATCGTACGGATGCTGCTGGACGCTAAGTGTCTCGTGGATGCTAGGGACGACGTAAGAACTTCATTTTCTTCTTTCTTTCGTTTTCATTCGCTCAGTTATACTCTTTATTTTGCACATTTAAATGATAATTTACTAATTTACATTAAGTCACTATTCGAGTTATTTTGTATGCATGTCGTTATGACTGCTCTAAGAATCTTTTAGTGATTCCTGAACTATGTGGAATTCGTGGTAAAACATATTGTAAAACATTTTTTCCAAAATTGAGTCTATATTGAAATCATATTGCACACACATATTCATAGCCGAACATTTCAATCTGCTTGTACTTGCAACTATTTTATTGAAGACTATGTTAAACCCAATGCTTATTATTCTATTATGTCCAGCAATTCCATGTGTAGCTTGGTTGGGTACCGACTATAAAATTAGAGGTGCACTGAGTTTAAGTTTCTTTGGGTATGACAGACTGACTGAACTGTCATTAATACCGTGTGTTATTTGTAACTGATGGGTAAACATGATTATTTTCCCAGGGAATGACGCCCCTGCCCAGTAAATGTTAGTCGAAGCTGAGGAAGGCATAGGGAGTCCACCTCATCATAAGCAGAATCCCCCAAGAATAATGGTATATCAAAAGGAACGTTAGGAATAATTTGAAGATCTAGCTGTAAGTTGACATGAAGAGAAAGATGGTAGATGGAGATGAGTGGAGGGGTTATATACCATGGACCTGCCAGTAGGCAGTGCACTAAGAGAGAGAGAGATTTGTAACTGATAACAATGTTATTTGTTTCTTACAGAGAGATAACACAGCTCTACATCATGCAGCTATGAAAGGTCACGCTGATATTATACAGATGTTGATTGATGCAGGGGCAGATATCAATGCAGAGGATAAGGTGGGATCTGATCAATCAATCCATCAATTCATCTAGCAATCAGTCCGTCAATCAATCTATCAATCAATGTAGCAATCCGCCCATCAATCAATCCATCAATAAATCTTACAGTCCAGAAATTGGACATTTCTTGATATTTTCTCAATATCATATTGATTTCGTATGAGCAAGCAGATATTAAATCTTCACTACTGATGTTGTTTACTTCTTGCAGTTGATCTGCTTTTACTGCATCTATTGTTATTTACAGAGCATTTATATTGTTATATACAGAGCTATTTTGTTATAGATCAATCGATCAATCAATCGATAAGAATTATAAGGTCCAGTTCCTCAAATAGAGGTTTCTCAAAATAGGGGTTCCTTATATAGAGCTATTCTATTATGTACAGAGCTATTTTTATTATATACAAAGCTATTTTGTTATACACATACCTATTTTATTGTATACATAGCTATTTTGTTATATACAGACCTATTTTATTATATACAGAGCTAATTTGTTATATGCCTAGCTATTTTATTATGTGCAGAGTGGTTGGACACCATTGATTGCTGCAGCCTATTACTGTCAGCTGGAATCAGTAAAGACTCTGATAGAAAGCAGAGCTTCCATACATCACACCAACAAGGTTATCTTATAAATCAATACACCTCATCAACAGGGTTATACGGTTATCCTATAAACAGCTGTTTATCAAGTGATGCTGATGTTGCGCCACTGCCCAAACGTGATGAAACATGAGAAAACCATTGAGGCAGTATCATCCACCATGCTCAATTTTCTTTACATTAACCTTAATCTCATTTAATTGTTAATTAACTGGGTTTTCTTATTTCTTTTGTTAAAACTGATTGACTGATGATTGGAGGGTTGATTAATTGATCGATTGACTAATCTATTGATTGATTGATTGATTGTTTGATTGATTGACTGACTTACAGGACTGTAGATCAGCTCTACACGAGACGTGTCGCAGTCAGTCGACTGATGAAGAGAACTTGTATGAGATTGCCACTCTACTCATCAACGCTGGGTCAGACATCAACTCTAAGAGCAGCGACATAGGAGAGGTACGCTGTTCTATGTACCAGTCTGTACTACACTTGTTTAGTCTCTCTTGATTAATGTCTAAGAGCAGCGACATAGGAGAGGTACATTAGATGTGTTTAGTCTATCTTTATTAATCTGGCTGTTTTATTTTAATTTTAAATCCTGTTTTGTTTTATACTTTAAACAGCAGATGTTTCAAATGAGTAAGATTCTGTTTCTGTTGTTTATTTGTTTCTATAACTAATAGACTTTTATTTCACTCTCCTAAGGCTATGGTGATGTGTAACTTGTTGTATGTGAACACATGTGTAACGTGTTGTTATGTGAACACATGTGTAGCGTGTTGTTATGTGAACACATCACATGTGAAACATATTGTTATGTGAACACGTAGGCTGACTTCACGCCGCTCATGTTCTGTGGCAATCACGTGTAATGTGTTGTTATGTGAACACGTCACATGTGTAACGTGTTGTTATGTGAACACATAGGCTGACTTCACGCCGCTCATGTTCTGTGGCTATCACGGTCATCCGCTCGTGGCTGAGGCTCTGATCAAGGCAGGCTGTGATATCAACTGTCAGGGCTCCGTAAGCTTATCATTCTACTTATCATAGTGTCAGGGCTCCGTAAGCTGATCACTCTACTTATCATAGTGTCAGGGCTCTGTAAGCTTATCACTCTACTTATCATATAGATATCATAGTGTCAGGGTTCTGTAAGCTTATCACTCTGCTTCAGCTTTATATAGACATCATATGAGAGATACTTCGATATGGTAATTGATATTTAATGATGAGAGATATTTAGACATGGTAGTTGATGTTTGATGATGGGATATATTTTGACATGGTAGATGATATTTAACGTGTGTAGAACGGCTGGACCGCCATGCACTGGGCTGCAGATAGGAATCAGCTGAGGGTTGTTGAGGTGCTGCTCAGGGCTGGTCTCAATCCTCTCATAGAGGGACGGGTATGGGGCTTCTCTTTCCTTTAATCGTCTAATGAACTTCAATCTGCCAATAGTTCCATCATTATAAACGTTGTTAGTACTTCGTTATTCTTATTGTTTATAATTCGTTACCATCAATCTTGATGCTTGTTGTTGCTGAAGTTCAATTTAATAAATTGGTAACTCTGCAGGAGTCCATGCTGCAGGAGTCCATGCTGCAGGAGTCCATGCTGCAGGAGTCCATGTTGTAAATTTGCTTTTCAAATGTTGCTAAATAGAGTCTTTCATTCACGGTGTCAGAGACACTGAAGAATAGACCAATCATTAACTGCACATGCCTTTAACGACAACTAAGCAATAAATGAGGAAGACAACTGATGACCACTTCAGAAGCCATATTTTTTCAAACTTTATGCTCTACATAAGATTGGGCTCTACATACTACTCTTGATAACATATACATTATGGATAAGGCATAGCCTTTTGTGAAAAGGTTAACTTCCAGATTGATGGAGTGCTCATTATAGAGTGTGAAAGCAGACTCTGAGTATGAATGTTGCCTTGGGCCTGCCACTTGGAGTAACACCTCGACCACGAAAGCAAGCATCTTAAAGAGGTACAATATTGTTCTTGTTTCTGTTCTCTAGAGAGGAGAGCTAGCGGTGGAGAGGGCGAGGGACAATCAGCTGAGGGAGTTGCTCGCTAATGCAGTGGACGGAGCCAATCGTAAAGAGGAGCAGCAGTACAGCAGCAACCCCTCAGCCCGGCCAATGTCTGATAGGACGAGGCTTAGGTACATCAACAACAACATCATCGCTACTGCCGAGGTATCAATCAATCAATCAATCAATCAATCAATTCATTTACATCGACAACAACAACATCGCTACAGCTGAGGTATCAATCAATCAATCAATCAATTCATTTACATCAACAACAACATGATTGCTACAGCGGAAGTATCAATCAATCAATCAATTAATTTACATCAACAACAACATCATTGCTACTGCAGAGGTATCAATCAATCAATCAATTAATTTACATCAACAACAACATCATTGCTACTGCAGAGGTATCAATCAATCAATCAATTAATTTACATCAACAACAACATCATTGCTACTGCAGAGGTATCAATCAATCAATCAATTAATTTACATCAACAACAACATCATTGCTACTGCAGAGGTATCAATCAATCAATCAATTAATTTACATCAACAACAACATCATTGCTACTGCAGAGGTATCAATCAGTTCATTGACTGATTGATCGATTGATTGATTGATTGGTTGATTGATTGTCAAGACTGATTTACTGAGTAATTGATAAGCAGACTTTTTTACTTATTGATTCAGAAGATTGATGTGCTTAACAGAACACTGGTTCAGGTAGCACAGATGCTTGCTTAAGGCTTGTTAAGGTAATTATTTATTAACAGATTGATTGATTGATTGATTGTTTGATTAATTAATTGACTGATTGATTGATGGATTGATTAGCAAGACTAATTTATTGATTGATTGACAAACTGATTGATTGATTGACCAGATTGGTGTATTGATTGATTGATTAATTGATTGCTCAGGGTCACAGAGTACTGGTGGAGCAGATAGAGAGGCGGGACAGGATGCTATCGGGCTCAGTTAGCCGCACCCCCACGAGTCCTAACGGCTCGGCCTCCACTCGTCCCGTCGAGGAGGGGGCGAGCAGGAGCGCCTCGACGGGCTCGATCACGACGAGGAGCCGCAGCGAGGCGGAGCTGGACGAGGAGAAGGATGAGGGGGAGGACCCTGAGGCCATCGCCAAACGAGTGGAGGAGGCTTTGAGCGGTGGAGGGTGTGACGGGCAGGGTGAGGCGATGGGAAATGGAATGACCAGACTGAGAGCTGTGGTTGAGTAGATGATTGGCTGTGTGTCTGTGTGTCAGCTGATCTGTCCTGCTGCACACCAGTGTGTGTATGTCTGAGTGTATGTCTGAATACATAGTAATATTGTAAGTCTGAGTGTGTTTGCGAGTAACCTTTGTATGCTTGAGTGTATGTATGTGTATGCCTGAGTGTAAGTGTGCGTGTGTATGCCTGAACGTATGTGTGAACGTATGCCTGAACGTATGTCTGAGTGTATGTGCGAGTAACGTTTGTATGCGTGAGTTTGTTTGCCGTGTATATGTTTATGACTAAGTGTATGTGTGTGTGCTTCAGTGTCTTTGTGCATATGTATACCTCAGTGTATGTGTGTGTATGCCTGAATATACGTGTGTGTGTATGCCTGAATATACGTGTGTGTCTATGCCTGAGTGTATGTGTGAACTAGTTTTCTGATCTATTACTGAGAGGACGTGAATGAAATGAGAAATCACTTCAGTTGCTTACGATGAAATGAGTTTCTATGCTTGTGCTCTCTGAACCTGTGAGTTCTGCTAAGATTCTAAATGTAAACATTTCTGTAGTAAAATTTCTGTAGGGATTTCTTTCGATTAGGCATGTGTGATTTCGAATGCGTGGACTGGTTGTCTTGTTTGTAACTCTGTAAGTTTACTACACATTTTCTCCACTCGCAACGCTGTCTACTTAGATAAATTCTTGTTGTCTCTGATACTGAATAGGCCGTAGGCTAGATTTTGTTAGTTAAAATTTCTGCTATTACTTCTACGCTAGGTTGATCTGCAGGAACTACATTAGGCTTTTTGTTTTCTATTCTAGGCTTTTTGTTGTACTCCGTTATATTTCTGCTTGTAATTCAGCTTTTAAGACAGGGCTTTAAATGTAAACTTATTATATATGACGATAATTGTTTCTGTATATCTCAGTTTCCCATTTGTTAGATTCAGGCTGTACGTATGGCTTTCTGTCAACTTTTACCATAGTCCCCGCTTAACCTAGCCTTCTGGCCCATAGCTCGCTTGTGTAGTTAATGATATTATCTCTGTTTCATCATCATCATCATCTTTCCCTGAATCTCAGTTTAGCTAGGGTCGGGATACGAATTATATACGAATTATGCGAATTGATAAATTATCTCTATTTACTGATATTTAATTGGATTGTACAGTTTTTAAAAGAAAGTTAAGTTAGTCCATGAAGTCTTCCATGAAGGTTACTTAATATGAAGAGAAAAAGAGATTTTTGAGGGAAGGAATGAGGTTAACTTAGAGAGAGGTAGACCACAACTGACGTTGGATGCGGTTATTAAGAAGGACATGCAGAATAAGGGAATTGACTGATGATATGGTGTGGAACAGAGAGGACTGGAGAAAGTCTATTCGTATCCCGACCCTGGTTAAACTGGGATTTAAGGGAAAAAGATGACTTGATAGGGAGACAACTGCTAATTTAGAACTTATTTAATATTAAAATGTTACGCTTTAACATTTTAATGTTTGAATGGTGATAAGTGTTGAAAGCGGTGAATTAAGTAAATAACTGAGTGTTTTATTAATTGAGTGTTTTAGTAATTGATTGTTTTATTGATTGATTTTTGATCTTTTTATTAATTCTTGAATTTTTCTATTAGTCGCTTGTTTTACTTTAATTTAATGACTTTATTCTGTTACTCGGCTCATAATATCATAGAACTGCTAGTCAATGCGTCACTGCGTCACTGCTTGTCAAAGAGAAATTGTTATTTTGTTATTTATGTTATTTGTTGATTGTTTTTAATTCTGTTGAAGATTTGTTATGGAAGAATTAATAGCTGTGAGTTAACTGCCATTATATCAGAAAACAATACAATATCATAGCGCAGTGTCAGGCCGAGATGTTTTCATTTGAAACATTCAACAATTTGGACAAGTACTGAAATCAATCAGTAGGGTTTTAACGTCCGGTTTCTCGCCATAAGGCATTGTCAGGATCAAAACAGTGCAAGTCCAAATCCAAGGCATGGCGGAAAGAGATTGGTTTAGAACTGAAATATTTCAGTTCTTATTCTATCACGAATGCTTGTTTCTAATCTTATGTCGTCTTCTTCTTCTTTATCTAGAGTGCTGGACATCGTGTTTGCTATTATATACAGTAGTGGCCAAAAAATTAAGGCACCTCGTGATTTTTGCATTTTTCTCATGTACTTAATGAAATCTCAAGCAAGCGTGTAATTAACAGAGACACGTTCGTCACTCTGCACTACAGTAAGAGTATCGAAGTGTACAGGAGTATCAAATGTTAGTATTTCGTTGGTTAGCCGTGATTTTTCAGCACTGCAGCAATGCGCATCGGCATGCTGTGGATAAGCTTTTGGCAGTATTCCGGAGTGATTTCATGAACCCAAACGTCCTTCAGAATGGTTTTCAGGTGAGCCTCTGATGTGGGATGATGTGCTGCAACCTTTCTCTTCATTAGTTGCCAACAATTCTCGATCACGTTGAGAACGGGAGTAGTATCTAATCCGGGATTACACTACCACCTGGTACTTCTGGAGCGACACCCCTTTTTATAGCGATTTATTTACTATTTTTGTCTCGCTCTCTCCCCGTTCGCTCGCCAAAAATACTAAATAAAACTCTATAAAAAATCGCTCCAGAAAGTACCATGTAGTAGTGTAATCCCGGATTAGATACTACTAATAATAATATTTATTATTTATATTGTATCGAAACTATAGCAACATCTATTTATAATATCAACCCTCTAGAATACAATAGGTCTAATATGGATACCATCATCCATTACAACTCCTTTTGTATATAAAGGAGATAACCCTACTTTATTCTGTTCATATGTTTTCATCTCTTTCTTATCAAACCGAAACCCCTTATTAACACCATTAATAATCTCACTATTAAACAAGCATTGTATATATTTATCTTTATTTATAATACTACTATTATAAGTACGATTCTTCTGTATATCTTTTGATGATGCTTTTATATTTATAGATATTCTCTTTTGCATATTAATCAATAAAATGATTGCAGACACTATAGTTAGCCACACTGCAGACTGTGATATTTCGCTTATGGCATACAGAAGACTCAACATAGTCAAAGTATATTGTCAAGGGACACTGACATTCTACTTATTACAGAAAAAGATTCCGATATAGAATTCGAAATATGAGTACTAATTCATTAGCTGAAAGTCCTACTGATAAATTTACACTTACTGTAGATGAAAGAAATAATAACAAATATCCTCTAATTGAAGGTCATAAAATAGCTAAAACCTTTAAAATGCTTAACTAAAACCTATAAAGTAAAATATAGCTCTTTTACAATGGTGTTTTACTGTCTTTCAAAATGTGTTAAAATTATTTTGATTTTAATATAGAATGAAACTATGATTACTGCCTCTCTACATTGTCACTCAGGTGCTCCGTCACGAAAGTTTGCAGTTGCGGACATCATGTTACCTAAATACATATACATCTGAGAACAGAACCGAATTCTCTTATTATTATTTTCCACAGCTTGTCGATCAAGTTCACTGATTTTTGCGTCTCGTTCATCATTTGAAGAGCAAAGTTCACTGATTTTTGCGTCTCGTTTTTTATTTGCTTCTTCTTGAGCTCGTTGTTCTTCGTTTATTCTTTGCAGAATAGCCTCCCATATCGGGATATTCTCACAAGGAAATTTTTCCTCCTTCTCATTAAAATAAGTACACTTGTGTGTATGAATATCTTGCACTCCTTCCATATTTCAGTTTCAGCCTGTAATAAAAAAATACGGTCTGAATTATTTTCTTTTATATAATTTCAATTTTTATTAAATATCTTTATACATCTTTGATGGATCAGGATTACATCCTGTAAAATCTTTCTTATATTAAAGTCACTTGAACAGATGTGTAATTTACTAACTCAAAACTTTAAAGAAATTTAATATCAAAATATACTTACCTTTCGTAATGATAAGTCCGATTTCAATCGAGTACAAATGATAAATGCAGAACGTTGCTGAAACTGCGAAGTATCACGAGTATTGTTTATAGCAACAACTATGACAACAGTAAACATTCTACGCTTCAGTCATGCGAATCGATACATCCGTAACGATCTTTATGGCAAGTCTGGACAAGTATTCTTTACCAAAACAATGTTCAGAATTTTAGCTAGGTCTATATTATACTAAGCCTATAATTAATATGGATTAATACGAAGTCTATCAAATCGGGTTCTTCGGTCCTCTTCTTTACTGTTTCGTTTTTCATCTTCTCTTTCTACGGCTGCTGCTGCGTCTCTTCGTTTTTGTTCTTCCTTGAGAACCTCGATTAAGCACATTAAGCTATCGATTCCACTTTGAGCTTGCGAAATTTCATCCAAAACTTGTACATTTCTGATATTATTTATAGTCGCTGTAATATTCGGCTCATTAATGTATTTACTATTTCGCAAACAATGCCTTAATCTTCGCATTGCTAATCCTATACGTTCACATATTCCATCGAGCTTCTTTCTGCTATTCATAGACATTCTCCAATTACAGCAAACTGTGTCAACTTTTACGATAAACTATGTCAAGTTTTCTAAACAAACGAAAAGATAGGTCAAATTTTCAAAACAAACGAAAAACTATGTCAAATTTTCAATACTTCATTGGCTGATATATATATAGAATAGAATGTGATGTAAATAATTTAGCCGGTGACGGTATATGATAGGGCCATGTGTTTCTAATTTATCAATAAGCGTTTACATTACATGTACAACTGCACCAGGAAGTTTTTATTTGGCGACTAATCTAATAGTTTTTCTCTATATATTTGTCTTATACATATTTGTTACTGGTATCCACTCATTAAACTTATCACTATAGCCCATCCATTTAACTAAACCATGTTCAACACCATCTATTATTTTCTTTCGTAACACTTTCTCAATTCTATATATTTCTTGCTTAGTCTTTTGTAATTCTTGTTCATAAAAACTACCCTCTAATACCTCATCCCTTGTATCTTTTAAAACATAAGTTACAGGCCTTGTTAATTTTACTTCATGTATAGCATATACAGCTTCAGACCAATTAGGTAAATATCCTTTCTCGAAGACGCCCTTTATTCGGCTAATTCTTACTTTATCTCCAACTTTAAACTTAGGTTTCTTAAGTTTTTCTGGTGTAGGCCTAACCATATCTATGCTATCAACTAATTTACTACATTTACCTGGAGTCATACCTGTAGTGCTATGAACAGTATTATTATACTCAGTAATTAACCTATTTAGCATATCAACCCAGTTTCTAGTATTTTCAGCTGTAAATCTTTTCCACATCTTTTCCTTTAACGTCCTATTAAACCGTTCAACTACACATGATTTATGCTCTCCATAAGTAGAATATCTATTAATGTTATTTTCCTGTAGCCACTGATCCATATTTTTATTATAAAATTCTTTACCTTGATCCACCCATATATGCCTAGGTCTCCTACCCGAATCCTTCACTATAGTTTTAAATGCTTCAGTCACTGTTTCACCTTTCTTATCTTTCAAAGGTACACTCCATACATATTTTGAATATACGTCAATAACATTTAACATGTATTTATAACCTTTATTCACCTTACTCCATTCCTGCATATCGACTAAATCTGCACCCCAAATATCATCCACAGCATAAACTTCTACTTTTCTCCTTTCAAACTTCCTTCTAACAGGTTTATGTAATTCTTCAGCCAGTTGCTCAAAGGGGTCAGTTAAGACCCCTTCTTTAAGTTTTTTGAATTTATACCTAACCCAAATCTTGCTTTATTCTTCATTATAACACTAACCAATTTTGCCATGTTTCTTTGAGTACTGTCAAATTTAGGATCATTAGAAATTTCATAGGCTCTATGCGCTAAAGCTTCATCGCTAATATTTCTACTTGCTGTATCTGTATTGTCTGTATAAAATTGATCATGTAACTTACACATACTATCCAACTCATTAATACCCTTATACCCTTCTCTATTCCTCTGTTCATACTTTGTACCAGGACCGCAATAAGAATACTTATTTTGATTATTAAAGGATCCATTATTTACATATTCGCCTTGATTTGATGGCAAGTGTAATTCACCAACGGTATTGCCGATTTTTGATAGAACGTCATTAAATACACCTTGCCCACTTTTTGTACCTGCGATGAATTTACATTTTTGCTTACCACATACTGTACATACAGCAATTAACATTTTTCTGTTATTTTTAGAAATTCTTTCTTGTATATTTGTTGAGTCAGTCACGGCTCTACATTTTAAGCAGTACATATTTACCGGCTTTAAAACCGGGAAAGATCTGACAGACTGTCAGTATTTACAGTATAAAATTTTTTAATAACTTTCCATCCTAGGCGTTTGCCCATCAGATGTTAATCTAAATAATCTATCTGATATTATTATCGCATGTAGATGAGTTTCTGCAGGTATAGGTTGCTCAAATTTTAGTTCTAGACTAATGCTCATTACATTTGATCTTACCTGTTCACTCTGATGTCTTACATCAAATACTATAATAGGATATAACTCCTTGTAACTAAGTAAATTTATTTGATTGCCACCTATTAAATTATTTATTCCATAATAATCTTTCTTGAAATTTTCAGCCATTTCATAAAGTTTAACGTAATCATTCTTTGCGTAATCAATATCTATATAATCTGAGGGATATCTATCTCCATTCAACTTAACACAAGCTGAGCTTAAATTAACATGATCGAATATTGCAGGATTTTGTTCTTGGGTACGAGTCTTATCAGTTTGAAATGAAAGTATTATCCATCTTGGTTTTTCCACACCTGCTGAACTATTTAACATCCAGTTAAAGCTACGGACATTTTGAATTACAGTAGTATGCTCATCACTTCTTGCAGAAAAATGTAATGGAATAAGTGCTTTATTTTTCACTAATTCTAACAGTTGAGTTCGTTTAACTGGAGACGGTATTACTTGTGGAATAATCCATCTAATATCATTCATTAATATTTTACCTGCAGGAACACCATTTGCCCTGTGTATTGGTAAATCATCACTACCTCTTGTGAATTTTAAAATGTGCTCCATATTATATAAGACCTTGTCATATTCTGAGAATCCGAAAATGTGAGAAAAAGGTATAATGAATGAAAAGTTTCCTCTTGGATCAGAACTCATAAGAAGTTTCCTGCGCACATCAAAACCCTGATTAAAATTATTATTTCTAGTAGGCCTATAACCTGCTGCAGGGGCAGCCACAGATGCATTAATTTCGTTACTATCTGCACTAGAAGATGTATCTTTACTCCAACACTGTTTTAGACCTGAACTACTGTTAAAATCATCTGGATAAATTAGATAACCTAACATTGATGTAGTTTGTCCAGGAAAATTTAAAGTTTCCATTATTTGCCCACCTAACCTGTACTCAATACTCGAAAACATATACATTACAGCATTATTAATTAAAGCTATTTGTGCATCAGCTGCATAAACATCATTATTATCGTTTGCTCTAACTAGCTGACCCTTTACCTCAATGTAACTTTGAGAAGGAATATAATAAGCATCGCTAGCCGGAGTTCTAATTTCAATTGTATGACCAAAGTTATTAAAATCAGCTTTACTTTGAGGAATGAAGGTCTTATAATCTTTTCTTTCAATACTGTTATCAACTTCCACTTGAGTTTGTAATATAAGTACATCGTTATCTACTTCAGTCTGCATTTACTAGTTTAAAATCTCTTTATACCGCTACCAGATCTTAATCTATCCAATATTTGTTGTGAATTAGGATCTAACTCCTTCTTCTTATCAGTAGAGAGTTTATTAATTAAAGCTTTACTTCCTTCTGTAAGGGCCAAACCCCCTACTTCTCCAACAGCCTTTAACATTGGTTTAGCAATCAAATCCTTATTTTGAAAAATATATGAAGCAATCCTTTTTAGGATATCTACAAAGCCAGAACCATACACCATTTTTCTTTTGGATGTGTACATTTGATTCTTCTTTCTCACGAACATCCTTATTTAAACAGATATAAAAGATCTGACCTCTCTAATCAGTATATCAATTGTAATTTTTTCTCCCATTAGGTCAATAGGTTTATTATCTTGGTCCGTTAACCAGATTCTAATACTTTGTATATCAGGTCTTCCTACAACTGGAAGAAATATTAATTCAGGACTTGGTCTCTCTATTACTTTATATCCTGGACTTACTCTTTGTGTAAAGTTATATATAACATTTGATCTAGAACTATTAACATAAGTACCAATAATAATGTCACAGTGTACCAGTATTGAGTTTACTTTTTCTATATCTATTACGTTTGGTGAATAATGAACACCACTCCCTAATTTTTCATTTGTAAATCCTAAAGTTCTACCTATCGAATTTTCCACTCCAAAATCTACCATATAGTTTTCATTAGGTATAACAAGTAATGTCTTAAACGTTGGTTTATAATAATCAATATCAATTTCAAAATTCGGATCTGCTACTTTTATTTTTGCATTAATTACAGCCAATTCATAAGCACCCTTATCAAATGTGATTATTTTCCAAGTAACCCCCTTATCTGTAGAGGATTTAAATTTATTATTAGTTTCTGTAATATTTGGTACAGAATTATAGGTGTGTAATGATAAAAAGGCTGCTTCATATCTTTTGCTTGTATTAAGATATATTGGAGGATTTAGAATTGTGGTAAAATCGGTTGTATGACTGGTCAGTGTTAGTTTTGCCATTTTGTATTTACTAGCTACGAAGTTGCTAGCTGTCTTCGACAGACTGATTTAAAATCAGGAAAGACGTGACCAAAGGTCACTATAAGTAAAGGTTATTACTCTTCAAGATTTGATCATGGGTATCCTTACAGATAATTTTATTGTTCAATAATTCATCTAAAATAGTAATAATGGTATTATAAACTCCATTATTACCAGCATGATACGATGCAATATATTCTTCCAGTTTTTGAAGTAAATCATTTGCATCATTATATACTAGAGCGTAGTTTGTTTTAGGCCTCCCTCTTCCACATTTCTTTTTAACAAGTTTCTTTTTCTTTTTACCCTCACCAACTACTTGTTTACTTTCCTGAATATACTTTAACCTTTTCTTATATTTATCTAAAGTGACCCTTTGTGATTCATATATTCCTTTCTCTATATCTGTCTTCTTAGATAATCGATCTTCTCTAAATTCTTGTGCAAGACTTTTTATCTTTGTTGTAACCTCTTTTAGAATTTCAGGTATTTCACCAATGATAGAATATACTGCATGTGGAAGTGGTAAACTTAAGTCCTGTAAATTTTCTATATCTGTTTCATTAAAGCCTCTGTTTAAGTCAACTCTTGGAGCTTTAGGAGTAGATTCCTTCGGTTCTGAAAATACGTCTGAAAGACCTGACATATCTTGTATTGCTTGCCTTAATGCGAGTCTTTGGTCGTAACCTGGAAGGTTACCTGGACTTTGTCCAGCATTATCTCGAAGTGCTAAAATCTGAGCTTTGCTCAGCAGCCTATCGGCTGTATTATTTAAGCTTTGTTTCTCATCAGTGATAGTTTTCATAACTTCTTTAGTACTATTTATGATTGGTTGGAATAATTCTGATTGACTCTCATATGTTTGTTGCTTTCCAACTTTCTCATCTCTGAACATTTCCTTAACCTCATTTTTAACCTTACTATATGTTGTAGGATCAAATTTTACCAGCATATTTATACACGATAAAACACATTTCTATGTACTTCTATGTATTTTTATGTATTTGTTTGGAACATATAAAGTATCATAATTTAAGAGATATCGACCACATTCAGGAGGTTCCCAAAGATTGATTACTATATATCCGTGCTTCTTAGACCAAGCTTTATCGCAAAGTTTCTCAAACTCCTCTAACCCCATATCACCTGAAATATGTGTATCATAGAAATATTTTACTGTCTTTTTATCTTGATGAAACAAAATAAATATATTAGCATTTTGGCGTATTCCATGTTTCTTTAAATGATGTAAGCTTTGACATAAATAAAATGCATTTACATTATTATGTCTACCTCTACAAAAGTAATCTGTCATAACTTTTTGATCCTCACTCATAACATCATCGAAAACTACAATATGGGTTTTATCTTTATCAAGTTCTTCTGGACCTACAATACTCGACTCATTAGGATTGTACAAAGTAACAATGTCAGAATCCAGTTCTGTATTAATGTCCTGTAAATATCTGTAAGCATCTTGAAAAGGTGTTGTGGTGTATATCATCACGTCATCATATTTTAAAACTTTATTTAGTAAGAAATTAAGCATCAGATTAGTTTTTCCACATCCCGTACTGCCTGCTATTATCATAAATATATTTTTAGGAAAAATATCTGCATGTTTCTTGTGTTTTTTATTACCATATAGGGGTATTAGTATTTGTGAAAAATCTGTGTTTAGAGACATTAGTTCTTCAACTTTGTTCTGATTTACTAGCTACGATTTGAAACAAATGATTAAGTACATCGTGAAAACTTTTACCCTTGTTTAATTCCCTAATAACATAGATAGAGTAATGACCGCATATGATTTCATCCCTAGCTTGTATTTTATATGTACTGAAATATCTGTTTTTTTCTGAACAATAATTCTTAACCTCTAATGGAGGTTCGAAACCAAAACTATCAAAGTAATAACAATTCTTACCCTTAACATAAAGACTAACCCAATGTGTTCCTTGACCCTCACTATCATCCATATTTAATATTAGACTTTCGCTAGTGCTAGCCTTGCCTTTCAACTCATCTCTCATAAACACACTTTTAAAGTTTTTAATTGATTTACATTTTTCCATAATATCAAAATTACTTAAAGGTTTTAGTGGTAAAGGAAATTTACTTAGAAATTTAGGGAAAGTTAACACTTGCACGTCTTTTTTTTTCCTAAAAAAGAACCTGATCCTTCTCTTTCTAAGTATAAACCGTTACCCCACACTACACCTCTAAGTCTTTTTGGATTACCTCCTAAACCAATCTTCTTTAAGAGGTCAGATAAGATCTTTCCAACCAAGGGTATTGGCTCCACAGCATCGCTAATTATGCCTGATCCTTCTCTTTCTAAGTATAAACCTTTACCCCACTTTGCTCCTCTAAGTCCTTCTGTATTACCTTCTAAACCATATGACTTTAAGGTATTTGATAAGGGTATTCCATAAAATGATATTGGGTTAGAATTTGATATGTCTGACTCTGATGGAGCCACCTGTTTGCTCGAATTACCTGTACCACTTGTTCCTCCCGCTAATCCTAAAAGACTTAAAGCTGCAGGAAGTAAGCGAAGGAAAGCCCCTAGGAATCCTCCAGTTTTTTCCATATGCTTAAGTTGAGTTTTACTAAGGGTTAGTTCCACACCAGCATTAGCTTGTTTAATTTTATTTAACTGAGTCTTCGTTAAAGGAAGATTGATATCTCCTGTTAAATTCTTTTTAGATAGTTTAATTACAACTTCAGTACCTTTATCACATGCATGCTTAATTTTAGTTGCTTGTCCTGATGAAAGTGTAACACCGTGATTTATATATTGTGTCATTGTCCTTATTTACTCTTACTAAATGAGTAACAACTCTATTTTAAAATCAGGTTCTACAGATAAACCAAAGGTTAATGATTCTAGTTTTAAAACCTTGTATAGAATGCTGGACAAAGTCCAGGTAGCCTTTCAGGCTGCTATAGATACAAAACTTGATAGAAATATTACTAGTGATATCAGTTTGAATAATAATAGAATAACAAATGTAAAATTACCAATTAATGATAACGATGTAGCTACAAAGGGGTATTGTGATTATATTAAAAAAGAAACTACTCTAGCAGCAGTGCAACTAGCCAATCTACATATAGAAGAAACTGTGCAACCTGTTTTAAATTCAAAACTGAATAAAAATGGGGGTTCAATGACTGGTAACCTTGATATGAATAATAATCGTATAACTAATGTTGGAAATCCCGTTGATGCTCATGATTGTATAACAAAAGAATATTTTGAAACAAATTCCAAATTAGGGGATATGAATTCTAGTGATGTAACTAATAAATTATACGTGCTCCTTAATGGCACGTATGATAATATACTTGCTGAGAAACTTTGTAAAATTGGAGAAGTTATTTCTTTAGTGTTAATGAAAAATAATTTACTAGATCAATACAATTCAAAGCAATTCATTAATTCCTTGACTTATGCTATATCTATGTATAACATTTACAAGAATATCTTTGCAGGAAATATGGAAGATCTTGAGGAGAGTTCTATATTCGGGGGTTTAAAAGTTAATATGATAAAGTTGATAGAGCTTTTACCTCAAGATATATTTCAAGAGTTAAAGGCCGCTCTACTTAAAGAACAACTATTTTTAGCTCCTGAAAAAGGTACAAGGAAAAGATACAGAAGATTTTTAAATAAAACTGTAAAAGAAGTTGATCCTGATAACACTAATGAAGAACTACAACTTTTACTTTATAAAAACTTACTCATACTTGATTTAGGTTTTGTTTATTTAAATGATTCATTGCTATATACATTACTAAAATAATAATAATGGGAATGGAGGTGTAAATACAGAATCGTAGTCTATCATTTTGATCTATTAAAGACTTAACATTTCTCTCAAGTTTCGTTATTTCACTATTCATTTATTTGCTTTTTTATATTCGCATTCATTTGTTTCATTCTAGCTTGATTTCTTCTAAATATTTTCATAGCTCTATCTCGTATTTCATTATCTGTGGAAGGAACAATTACAGTCTTATTTCTAAATTCATTTAACCTATTTTCATCAAACTTTCCTAAATTATCAACTTTATATCTTAGTTCTTCGTTTTCTTTCTCTAACATTTCATTATCACAATCTACTAAGATTAATTGTTGGGTAACGTAATTTAAGGCTTTATGAGCTACATATTTATCTACAACCTCATTTTTGAATCCTTGAATTTTATCTGCATCAGATAATTTACTCATTTCATTCAGTATGGGTTTTAAATCATTGGTCCATTTACTTTTTTCTTCTAAGGGTATTAGATCCATTTACTAGTAACAAAAGTTTATTCAACTTGTAAATTGGCTAAACTAGTATTAATCATTTTCTCCAGTTCCTCAGCTTCATACTCAACTTTGTTGAGATCCAAACCCTCTGGGTTTGCATGGTTACCTGCAACAACAAGGTCACTACGTGGTTTATGTTTTCTCCGTTTGCTCTCAATTGGTCTAGATTGGTCTGGTTTGGTCTCAAGTGGTCTAGGCACATCTGGTTTGGTCTCATTTAATCGCGTTTTGTACCCAAGTTGTTTGAGACCGGTATTCAGGGTATTATGACTTATGTGATGAGTTTTACAATATTTTGATTTACTAGTCTTCTTATCAATATTCATGTATTCATTTAGAAAAGTTATAGCATGATCTCTGCACTTTATTAATTTCAATTCATTAAAATCTTTAGGAATATCCTTTTTATTAGTCTGAGTAAAAGATCTATGTTTATCTTTAACCTGTTGTAATTTAGATCTTTCCCTTCTACTTTCAGAGGGTAGATAAGATTTAACTGTAATATTAGAAGTATTCATTTACATGTATCAAAAGTCATCACTTTCATAATAACTGTATGCCCATTTAAATTTTTCTGTATTCTCTAATTTAGAATGTATGGCATCCGTATTATACGGCCACACATAGTAAATGAGCATTAAAGTATCCTCAGAAAGTCTATTAAAGTCGATTCCATCAAGCTGTATATGTTCAATCATTTTAAAATCGTCACCTGATATGCCTCTAGTCTTCATCAATGACAATTCAACGCACAACTTATCGATCAAAACGTAAGTTTCGTCAGTAATGCAACTATGGTTAATTCCTCTGCAGAGTGTAACTTCCAAACGCTTAAAAACTGGCCATTTTAAAAATGATGATTTTTCGGAATGCTCCATACTCCTTAATTTTTCTAAAGTTGTATCTAGCACCTTTCTCAAAGCCATATCTTGTAGTCGATTCATTGTCGGCACCATTTATAGTACACATAATTACATAAAAGAAAAAATATAGAACACTTTAAATATTGTGTTTTATATTATGTTTTATGTAATTATGTGTGTGTTTTTAATACTAACTTGAGAAGTATTCATTTATTAGCGATGGAATTTTGGAAATGTTTATTGGATTCAATATGTCTAGAGTAATTATGAAGTGTCATGGTTTTATCACAAATATCACAGTAATACTTTTTACTTGCATATTTCTTTACAGCTCTTATTTTAGATTGTTGTCTCTCTTCCTCTGTATCATACTTTTTAACTCTTCTAGTTATATCGCCAGATAAAATAATGGCTTCCATTTATTTAGCAATTTATTTAATGAAAGAATTTTTCTTTTATATAATCTTTTACTTAATAAATGGTGTTGACAAATGATGAGTTAGAAAGGCTAAAGTTATTTAATCATCTATCAGTAATGAAGGTAGAATCGATATTAGGTCGTAAAATAACAAATGATGAATTTATAAATATTGAAAGTATGGTAAACAATGCTTCGACATTTTCAAACGTCACGAAAAAAAGTCAAGCAGTAAAAGCTAAGGAAGGTACTAGCACTAAAGTACGTGTAAAAAGTCCAAAAAGTAATAGAAATATTGACGTAGGCGGTCGTGCATTTAAAAAGTTACTTAAAGAGGGAAAATATACTTACGATGAAAAAACCAATAATTTTATAAATATAGATAATAATAAACCTGTTGCGAAAGAAGAAGAACCTAAAGCTAAAGTTTTTGTGAAAAAACCGGATAGTAAACGAAAGATTTTAGTAGGTGGTAAAGCATTTAAAGAGTTACTTAAGGAATATAGTTATGACGAAAAAACTCAGGAGTTTACTCTTCTTGACAGTAATAAAGCAAAAAAACCTAAAACTGTTTATAGTCCAGTAAGTAGAAGACAAATTCAAATAGGAGGTAAAGCATATAAAGCCTTACTTGAGGTATATGAACATGATAAAGAAAAAAATATTATGATTCGTCGTGATGGAGCAGAAATTCCTATATTAGATGGATCATATTGGGTATTTAATGAATCAGATTCAGATAAAATAGTGAGAGAGATGGTAGCTAAAGAAAGAAATATCTATGGTGAAGAGAATGAAAGTAAATATTTAAAACTATATTGTTTCAATTATATAGATTCTTTGAATAAGATTTATGAATGTTTTGATAAAATATATCATAAAGAAAATAATGCAATAAAACTAAATATTAGTTTTGGTTATGTAACTGATAAGGATGGAGAAATAAGTCTTTTCAAACCTGGTACTAATAACTTATTTTTTGAGCAACTTTTTGTAGTGAAGGATCTAAATGATCTTAAACAACTAAAACATAGAGTAACAAAAGAGACAATAGAGAACCGTTTGATAGAAACTCTTAAAGATTCTAAGACAATAATTCTTGGTATATACGCTATGGCTGTAGAAATCACTAGATTAGATTTCCTAATAGGAGCTAAATTGAGTTGCCAACATACATTAAACAATGTAGAACTATTATAGCTTTAGAAAAGGCAGAGAACAATATGTGTTTTTGGGCATGTATAGGAATAGCTGAAGGATGTAGACCAGATCGTTATATAGCAAGGGTGAGAGAGTTATTTACTGAGTTTTATAACGGAAGAAGAAGAATTGATACTTATACAGGTTTTGATTATATTAATGAATTAGATCGTTATGAAGAGTTTAATAAGCGTCATGCTATAAATATAGTTAGTTATTATGAAAATGGAGCTATATCGTATGTTCGTAAATCACCATTCAATGAAACTCGAGTACCTATTTATTTAAATCTTTATCTTAATCATTTCTCATATATCACTGATATTCATAAGTTTGGTAACAAGAAATATTTATGTACAAGATGTGATATGAGATTTAGAGATAATTGGGATTTACAAAGTCATCTTGAAACTTGTACTTTAGAACAAAAGGATATATTTAATAAGTACCCAAAGTTATGGGAAAAGAAAAGAAATATAATTGTAGAGTTATCTGATTACTATGATGTAGATGTAGACTATAAATATCCTTATATGATGGTGTTTGATTTGGAATCGCTTCTTCAGAAAATGAGGCAACTAGTAGAGAGAGTAATAGTGAGAGATCCAGAAACTAAGAAAATGATTAAAATAGACAGCGCTAGATTTAGAAGACTGGTTAAACAATATCCTTATGATGACCAAAACAAGGTATTTTTTCCACTTGCAAAAGAAAAAGAAAGTAAATTAAGATATATTACTAGACATATACCAGTTTCGGTATCAATAGCAACTAATGTACCAGGGTTTAATTTGGAAGAAGAAGAAGAATTTATATTGTCTAAAAACCCGAGAGATTTAGTTAAACTTATGTTTGAATATTTTGATAGAGTTGCAGCAAAGGCTAAAGAACTAATGTTTATTCAAATGAAATCACTATTAGATTGTATAGAAGATGAAAAAGATAAATCTGAAGTGGAATCTTATTGTTCTATTATACCGATTGTTGGGTTTAATAGTGGATTTTATGATATTAACTTACTAACTAATGAAGGATTCATAAATGAAATATTAGCTAGAGATAAAACACCTTTTGTTATTAAAGAAGGGAACAGATATAAAGGAATAAAAACGAATAGCTTTTTATTTCTGGATCAGATGAATTACTGTGCACCGGGAACAAGTTTAAGTAAGTTTATTAAGTCCTATGATATTGATGAACAGAAGGGTTGGTTTCCTTATGAATGGTTTGATAGTTATGATAAGCTGGATTACCTAGTTAAGGATTTAAAAATAGAGGATTTCTATTCATCGTTAAAAGACGAAAAGATGAAAGAAAAAGATTTTAATAAACTTATGGAAATATGTAAGGAAAAGAAAATAGTATTAGTTAAAGATTTATTGAGATGGTATAATAATTTAGATGTTGGACCAATGTTAAAAGCATGTTTAAAACAAAAGGAATTATATTATACGTTTAAACTAGATATGTATAAAGATGCATTTTCACTTCCTGGTTTAGCTGAAAACGTTCTGTATCAGTTTCAAATATTAGGTTTTGAAGAATATTTACGAAAAGCAAAGCCACATAAAGCTGGACCTGTATTTCAATTAGATGATTTGGAATTAGAGAAGAGAATAAGTAATTATAAAAAGCAAGATGAAGATAAGAAAAGAGATTCAAGTCGAAATGTGACAGTTGAAGATGTTAGAAATATATTCAGTAGAGATAATTGGCGTTGTCATTATTGTTGGAGTTTTCTGTGTAGAGATACTTGGTCATTAGATAGGATAGATTGTAAGAAACCTAACGTTAAAAATAACTGTGTTTTATCTTGTCAGAGATGTAATAAAGCTAGATCAGATAAACCGTATAAAGAGTTTTACAGACATAAAGCGCTATTGAGATGGGAAAAGTATTATAATCCTATGATATGGTTATTTAGTGAAGAAAATAAGGATGCTTTTTATAAATTAAAACAAAATATAACTGGTGGTGCATCCATTGTATTTCATAGGTATCATGAAAAAGATAAAACGAAGATTAGTAGAGTAAATTATGATATAGGTAAAAAGGAATGGGGTTACAACAAAGAAGTAGGGAAAACAGTGAAGAAAATAGTTGGTTATGATGCAAATGCGTTGTATTTATATTGTATAGGTGAAGAAATGCCTTGTGGTAAATTATATTGGCAAGAAACTAGTGATTGGGTAAAGTATGAAAAAGAACTTATGACGGATTCCTTCTTTGGATTTATGGAAGTTGATATAGAAGTACCTGAAGATAAATGGAAGTATTTTAGTGAGATGTGTCCGATATTTCAAAATAGGGAGTATGATGAAACTATATGTGGAGAATACACACAAGCTTTACTTGAGAAGTTGGATAGAAAACCTACGAAAAGTAAAAAACTTATGGCTACATTAAAGGCGGAAAAGATATTAATTAAATCTACAAGACTAAAATGGTTAATAGAACATGGATGTATTGTTAGTAAGTTACATGGAGTTATTGAAGCTAAGAGAGGAAGAGTACTGAAGGGTTTTATGGAATGGGTATCAGATGAAAGAAGAAAAGGAGATATAGATACAAAGTATGCAATAATTGCTGAAGGGTGTAAACTTATTGGTAATTCAGCTTTTGGAAGAACGGGTTTGAATAAGAATACATTCAAAAAGGTTAAATATTGTACTGAAGCACAGTTCAATAGAGCTAAAAACGATCACTTTTATTATGGTGCAAAAGAATATAATGGGGTGTATGAAGTAACTAAAAGAGCTAGAAAGGTTTATCAAGATATGCCTATCCAAGTTGCATGTAGTATATATGATGATTCAAAGTTAAGGATGTTACAGTTTTATTATGATTGTATAGATAAGTATATAGATAGATCAGATTTTCAGTATATAGAGATGGATACAGATTCTGCTTATATGGCTATGACTGATGATTTTGAGAAATTAATTAAACCTGAATTAAGGGATGAGTTTGAAAAGGAAAAACATAAATGGTTTTCAACAGATAAATATTCAAATAGAACTCCAGGATTGTTTAAGATTGAATATGAAGGAGAAGGTATAGTAGCTTTATGCAGTAAAACATACTATGTATGGGGAAAAGATACAGGATGTAATCCTGATTCATCAAAGATGAACAAAAACAAAGCATCAACAAAAGGTTTACAGAAGCGTAATAGTATTATAAATAAAGAAAAATATATACAATGCTTGTTTAATAGTGAGATTATTAATGGTGTTAATAAGGGGTTTCGGTTTGATAAGAAAGAGATGAAAACATATGAACAGAATAAAGTAGGGTTATCTCCTTTATATACAAAAGGAGTTGTAATGGATGATGGTATCCATATTAGACCTATGGTATTCTAGAGGGTTGATATTATAAATAGATGTTGCTATAGTTTCGATACAATATAAATAATAAATATTATTATTAGTAGTAGCTAATCCGGGATTACACTACTACATGGTACTTTCTGGAGCGATTTTTTATAGAGTTTTATTTAGTATTTTTGGCGAGCGAACGGGGAGAGAGCGAGACAAAAATAGTAAATAAATCGCTATAAAAAGGGGTGTCGCTCCAGAAGTACCAGGTGGTAGTGTAATCCCGGATTAGATACTACTTATATACCATGTATAGTATGTTGGTAACTTATATATATATATATATATATATATATAGATGCTAAATAGTATATACATTATACATATAATGTAAATATATATACATACATATATACATATATATATGTATATATTATATAATATAACATATATTAATACATGGATTTATACTGTAGATCTAAGACATTTCTCTTATAATATAATATAGTAGAAATAAAATATATATATAATATCTATATACATATATATATACATATATATATATATATATATATATATATATATAATTTCATAATAATCGACTTCGTTTATCGCCAGTTAATTTTCATTATTATAATTATGATGATATTATAATAGTAAAGGAGAGCATTCTACTTTCTTGTATTAGTAATATACTATTCATATTATTCCAATGTCTCAATTATTATCAATCGTCAAATATGGAACCACTGGCAATTGCAAATATAACACGATATTCGTTTATTTTATTGTGTATTGATTGAAAGTTTTCCTTTTATCGTAGAAATTACAACGACAACACGAAAGTCCTTGACGGATTTTGACTCTGCGGAAGTTGAAAAGGCAGCTCTGTCACGTGACACAGTTGGCAGAAGATCAAGTCACGTGGTACAGGAGCTGCAGCAGCACAACTCAGCAGCTGCGCTACGAGCTGCAGCTGGGGTACGAGCTGCAGCTGGGCTTACATTGGTTGGATTTTCAGCAGCTAGAGATTCAGCAGCTTGGCTAGGAATGATAGCTTGGGTAGTGGAAAGTCGTCTAACAACATCTTGGCTAGAAGCAGCTTGGCAATTAGCAACTGGCTCGATTATATCAGCTGAACTAACACTATTTAAGCTACTAGCAGCTGGGCTAACGGCTGTTGCCTGTTTAGCAACAGATATGTTATCAGCAGTTTATTTACAAATAATTAGTTTGACAATATCTATGCTAGCTTTGTCTGGGTTGTTGATATTTAGGCTGATAAATGTAATCCATGCGGCAATTGATGGACAATTTCTGGTTTGGTTGCCGCTAGCATGGAGGTCAGCTGTAGCATTGCTCAAAGCTTGGCTAATAATGGTTGCACTATTCGTAGTTTGGTTGACAACGGCTTGTTTCAAAGCTGTACCACGTTGCTCTAGGACAACATTGGGCGGACTACCCTCCCTGATGCATCTGTTAGTTATAGTCGAAAGGCCTCAATTAATGACTTTGCTATGAACCCAGTATAATTATATTAATGGATAATAATTTGTTACCTATAGGCGAATCTGATATAATATTACTTGACAAATTTTCGCCTGTAAATGAAAAATCATTGTCGTTGAGATAATATATGTATTCTTAAATCCGCGCCGGCTAACCATGGAGAGGAAGGAGGAAATGGGTCTTAAACAAGCATCTGTGCTTCCTGACCCAGTGTGGCGTTATGTATGTTATGTTATATTATAATAGTACGCCTATACAGTGGCGTTGCTAGGGCTTGCACGGGGAGGGGGAGGGGGAGGGGGGACTGGCATGTGCCTTCTCAAAGATGTCAAGTCAGATGTAAAATTTAATTAAGCCTAACATATATGTGCACAAATTGTTTAAAGTATGCGCCTCTCCAAAGTGCCCCCCCCACGAGAATAAAATGGATCCACGAAGATTAAATCCTGGCCACGCCACTGCCTGGCAATTTTAAACCTACAAACTATATCGATGAAAGGTTCTACATCTCTGTGACTGTAAATAGCGTATCGACTTAAATGTGAACATTTTGTTAATTGCACATAATTATAATATTATTATTTATTAAAATTAATATTATAATAATTATTTAAAAATATTTTATAATAGTGCGACTCTACGTGCAAGTAAATCGCACTTAATGATAGTTTAGAAGTAATTACTGCATTAAGTGCAATTAATTAAGTAATTAATTGCACTTAATGCAGTTTAGAAGAAGAAAGTTCAGATGCTCAAAGTGCAAACGTCTTCATCTCTGTCGTCTGAGACAAGTAGTTCGTGCCAATTCAAAGATTGATCAATTACTTGTAGAGTTGATAAGAGAGTAAAATCTCGTACATTCACAGGACCGGTAAATGGATCATAGACTAAACTGTCTAATGGTTAAATAAGTGGCATTAAACGTGATAAATATCACAGCTTGCTATACATGTATTATGTTCATTTCTATACTAACTTACATGTATTATGTCTGTTTTGACCAGATAGCACTGAAACATAACAATTTTAAAAATTTGAGTGCTCAATGCTATTATATACAGTCATCGATGATAACATCGAGCACTCTTTAAACAAATCCAAGCCGGTGAGCAAAGAGAATGTTCAAAACGATGCATATTCCAAAATCCAAAAATCAGAGAAAAGATAAAACGCCTTTCTTAAGAGTTGAAGCAACTTTTCTTTAATTCCTTATCTTTGGACTTATTTATAAATTTCTTTTTTG
>CAJHZI010000188.1:0-20000 GCA_905160935.1 Enchytraeus crypticus
AATGTTCTCATTTACGTGCTCAATGCAACAGATTCATAATATTCTCCTTAGCCATACGTGTTTGGTACAATTCAATTTCTTTTGCAATTTCTCTGTTATTCCCAACTTTCACACCAGTTTTGATATAGTTTGCAGAGACAGCGTAATAGAACGACAAATTGACAAATGGCAGTCAGATGTTACATACTACTCTTGGGAGCAGGTCCTTTGAACTGAGTTCTCAGAGGCAGCAGAGCCATGTTTCCAATCACCTGAGGAGGCTCCAAAAACGAGGAATGATACTAAAACATAAATCAAAATATAGAACCAAATATAAACATTTTCACAAACACTCATGGATACATCGCTAGATCTGTGTTGACATTTCTGGCACACTTTTTCTGCTTGTAATTTCAGAAATTCTTTAAAAGAATATCGTTTATATATGTTAAATTTCGAATGCAATATTGGAAAGTAGTAGGGTCATTCCATGTCAACTGGTCCAATGCTCCCCAGGTGACCATCTCAGATTTAAACGATATTTTAACAGTGTAAAGAAAAATATATCTCTAGGCTAGATTTAAAATTTAAAATCAATCGGTTGACCGGTTGGAGAGTCATGGCAGTTATTTCAACCCCACCGTAGATCCATTTCAGTGCGAAAAATGAAACGCGTGTTATTTTTCTGTCTTTTGAACTGCTATAATTTGGTTATTTATGGTCCTATCTATATGAAACTTCCCAACAATACTATATTTGATGCGTAGATTCAGAAAAAGCACTCAGAATTCAAGTGGCATGTTTATCTTGGCTGCTGCAGCAGCTCAAACTTGATGTTTTGCAAAAGTAGGAATTTTTGAAAAGCCAACTTTGAGTTCTGATAATTCTCAAATTTGACCAACCACATTATTGCAAGCCATTTAATTTAATAATATGGACATATCTCAATAATATAAAGCACTTGTCACGCTCAGAAGCAGCTTGGATTTAGAAAACCACTAGCTCAAACTTCAAAAAATTGAAGCATCACCCAATTTTTGGACAACTTTAAGGCCATGGTTAGACATGTAGGCAGTTGATCACAAACTTCAAACTGCTGCTATTTACAGGACTATAGGTTACTAACTTCTGTAAAAATATTTATTTCATAACTCTCTCAGAACATATAGCAATAGCCATGTAAACTTAACCATCGAAGGTCATTTTTACAGAAAATTTTTTCGCTACCTTAAAGTGCTATATCTCGACTGTTTATGGTCCTGTCTATAAGAAACTAATAGAAAATACTACAAATATTGCATAGATTCAGAGTATGCACTTATAATACTATAAACTTATCTAGCTGCTGCAGCAGCCAAGATATACATGCCACTTCAATTCTGAGTGTTTTTTTCTGAATCTACGCATCAAATATAGTATTGTTGGGAAGTTTCATATAGATAGGACCATAAATAACCAAATTATAGCAGTTCAAAGTACAGAAAAATAACACACGTTTTATTTTTCGCACCGAAATGGATCTACGGTGGGGTCGAAATGACTGCCAGAACTCTACAATCGGTCAACCGATTGAATTTAAATTTTAAATCTAGCCTAGAGACATATTTTTCTTTACACTGTTAAAATATTGTTTAAATCTGAGAGGGTCACCTGGGAAGATTATCAAATTTGGACCAGTTGACATGGAATTACCCAGTAGAAAGTCATAGATTCAACAGAAAATCACAAGTTTGAGCCTGCACAGCGACTTGAGTTTTCTCTTCCAAAAGGCGCATAAAAACCCGGTTGTGAACAGCCGCCTTTAAGTTCTATTTCACATCTAGACCCCTTCATGTCGCCCCTTAAAATGAGCAATAATGGAAAATTAAAAGGAAGTCTTGCCGAGTTTCACAGTTATATAAAAATGTGACTCTATCCATCGTGTTTGACATATTCAGTTCTTACAGAATTAGTTTACACAGTGTCCTATTAGCATAGGAATAGCTTATGTCAAATATTTAGACAAAATATCGTGCAACAGGTACAACTCCCTAAAACATTCGTTATTATTTACATGCTTCCTTTGGAGATCGTTCAGTGTAAATAAAACTACTACAAAATACAAATAAAGCTACTACAAAATAAAAGCTGTAAGTAGAGTTTACTTATAAACATGTGCCTCTGTCATGTTTGCAATTAATCACATAAAAAAGTCAATTACCGCTGGCATCTTTGCAAAATCCGGTACCAGTGAAATGCTGTATAACTTCACTTGCGCGTTATTGGCTCACTCGTAACCAATTACAATTAAATTAAATGTCTGACAATTCTGCGCACTAACTACTACACAATATATTTTCTTTCCGATATTAAGGCAGAAAAATACAAAAAATAATTAACTAATTTAATGTTTATAAATATTCTAAAGTGAATCACTTTAGAATACTTCCGGGAGCTGCCCTACAACCAAAAACAACAGAGTTGATGACCATTAAATACAGACACTTTTCTTCTTCATTACCTTAAATTTCATATATTCAGTGACGAAATAGTCGCATAGCATTATTAGTACTTTTAATAAGGATTGATACTTATGGTATATGTAACATGTTTAAAGAAGGAAGGAGTATTGTTAGACTTGGTTTCGTTTAGATTCTGCTATAATTAAGATAAGTCTGATATTTATTTGAAGAACTTTCAGCGTTATCACTTATCAAGTTGCTATTAAGTTGGCCATGAACAACAACAGCAACTAAAACAACAGCAGAAGTAACTGCAAAGAAACAGCACTTTAAAGTGAAACGGTCGCCAAAGACAACATGGAATAGTACATATTTTCAGGTCTATAATTAATTATGCAAACTTGCCAGCACAAATCCGGCGGATAGGATTTTTAGCACTAAATCGTTAAAATTGGTTATAATAACATAAGAATAATTTGAGTGCTATTGTCATCCGTAACAACATCGAGCACTATTGAGACAATTCTAAGCCTACGATCAAAAAGAAGGCCCAAAACGGTGTAAATGTCAAAAGCCACAAATCTGTCCAGAGATAAAGGAAATTATGGAAAAGGAGGTTTGCGTGCTGGTCGCAACTCATGGTCACTGGATGGATCGAAAAGACAAATGAAAAAAATAGGTCTTCAACTGACTATGGAACCGCTCATAAGAAATCAAAGACCGATGTGATTAAAACGAAGACTTACGAAGAGTAAACGGAAGAGAATTCCAGATCTGCGGTGAAGCATGCTGGATAGATCGATTAGATAGCTTAGAGCGCGAAGGTAAGCTAAGTCTTACAAGAGTAATTAATTTAGAAGACCGAGTGTCTGAAGGCTGCATCACTTTAATCAAGTGGAACATTCAACTTTGTCCAGTGGTAAAGCTAAAAAAGCTAAGGTTAACGTCAGTTTCCTCACTCGAAAGCTAGCGATGTCAGTGACGGGCGAGCCCAGGATCTGAACCCGCATCAACTGATCCGCCGTCGAGTATCTTACCGACTTCGCCACTGGCTACAGCCAGTGGCGATAATGGACTTAAAAAATTAGCTATAAGTACTACTAATGACTTAAAAATGGGTTAAAATGAAGGGAGGAAATTAATCATTAGGACTAAATATGATAGATTCAGATTTGGCGGATTCAGGAACTTTTTAAGGGGGGGCCCGACATTTTTTTGAGAGTGAACATCTTTTTTCTTACGCCTTCTTCGGGACATTTGACACAGCCAGACAAATTTTTGTGGGGGGGGGGCTCAAAATTTGTTCACTACAACGTTCGGCTCATAGAGTGAGTGTATCCCGTACCTTACTACCCCCCCACCCCCCGCTCATACCCATACTAAAGTCAGGGGAAAGCCTAAAGTCCTACATTTGTTTTGAAAAAACTAGGTTAATTTTTTCACCTCAGAAGAAACTCTGCGGATCTCTACGAATTGCAAAAGTGACCTACTTTTGGCGATGGGGGGCTTAAACCCCTCCCAGTCAAGACTGTTTGCACCACGGCTACGGGACAGAGTTCACATTTTTTACTTACACCCTTTTTTCCTCCAATTTGGTTATGCATTGGTTCAAGTGAAAATTGAGAGCTAGTGAAACGGTCAACATTTTTCAGGCCCCTTCCATTATACAGGGCTCCTAGTATATCCTAGAAAAAATCGAGCTTTTGGAACTGCATTCCCTGTCCTACCCTCCCCCGGGCCCCCCTAACCACTGCCATTACTAACATGTTTACACATCGAAATTGCCATAGGAACAATGAAAATATACTTTTAAAAATTTTATTGGTGGAGCTAAGGGGGGGGGGGGGGGCCGGGCCCCCTGGATCCGCCACTGATGATAGATAACTAGGTTGGGCCTAACTGCATAGTATCATGTTATGATGTTACTGTAGGTTATAAGTAGCAGCTAGGTATAAGTTGCTAACAAGTAATTTGAATTGAATTAAAAGCAGCTGCATATGTTAATAAAAGGCACGTAGACCTAACATCGATTGGGGATCAACGACTTTTTGATTCGTGTATTTGCGTATATTTTAATTATGCTAAAGTTTGATCGTTCATAATATAGACTGGAAGATATATAGCCGATACACTTATCGTGGCTAGCAGACGTTAGGCTATTCACCATTCATCCAGTACTGTAGATATAGCTCTACTCAGAGGAGTACCGCCATACAAGCGATAACGAATTAAATTCTCCGGGGGGGGGGGGTACCTCATGAAAATCAAACTTATAAATCAATCATTAATCAAATCAAATCATCAGTTGAGTTTTGCGTCATATATGTCAGGGGGAGACGCCCCTGGCTCCTTGTGAAGAAATATATATTGCATTTATTTTCATACCAATTAAAACGTTTGACAGTTTTGACCTCAATTTATCTATATATTTCCATGAATACATAAAATTTAATCGAAAATTACCTTTCTCGCGATTTTGCACTCAATGGGTTTCAAAAGGTCTCATGATTTGTTAATTAATTTCAATTTATAATATAATAACTCGACCTATAAAGTGTGCAAATTTACTGAGCCACTTTAAATTCTATAACTAGTGATAAATAATTCAACGTTTTCGCATTGAATCAGGGCCGATACGGAATAAATCCACCAGAAATTTTGACCTCGCTTTCACTTGTGATCTCTATGTAGTGTGTACTCAGTCGTCATCGTGTGGTGCTTTGGCGCCTGTTTGTGTAGAGTCTACAAGAAACGTCCCTGACATTGCCTTATGGCGAGGAACCGGATGTTCAATTCTTATTGATTGACTGATTGATTGACATTGTATCATCTTAAGAGGCTAGCTACAAGAAAATACATACTGTGCAGAAATTAACTTAGGAAGGGATACCTCCAGATATATTTTTCCATGCTAAAAAGGTAAAATAAGAATTGGTAAATGCTTATGTCCTTTGTGGTGGATTAATTTCTGTATCAATGAAAAGCTTTTAGGCCTACTGAGCTTGAAACAGTGCTTAAAAATATGCATATTAGACCTGTACATTGGACCTGTCCATATCGAAGAGACGCGAGAATTAAAGTTGTGATAATATCAATATTGTAACGCAGACAACAAAAATATATCTAAGCGTATTTGTAACATTTATTAACGTTAGTTATTTATCTCTTATATGTACACATGCAGTTTACTTTTTTCTATTTATGTTTTTCAGTTTAAACAGAATAGAACAGGATAACAAATATTGCCAAAATTAATTGAGAAGTCGCGACAGTTTCTACAGTTAGTGATACATTGTCTACTGAGCGATAAAACGTTATATTTACGACTACAATTATTTTTGATCGCTTGTGCTATAGGCCTGTATGTATAGTTATACACTTGTTTCACCCCTAACTCCTACTCTGATGCTGAAACCCTCCTGCAGCAAAGTTTTCAGTCTATATCCTCTTGGATGTCTGCTAATTTTTTGGCACTTAATCCATCTAAGACTGAATTCTTGTTAGTTGGGACACCTCAACAGCTTCTGAAGCTGAATGGGAAAACTCTTTCGTTATCTTCGGGTATTACAATATCACCTGTTTCTTCTGTGAGAAATCTCGGTGTTATCCTTGATAAACACCTAACCTTCCGCGAACACATAACTACAACTTCACAAGCATGCTAATTTCATATCCGAGATCTTCGTCGAATAAGTCCATATTTGTCACGTGAGACAGCTGCTACAATTGGTGCTGCCATTGTGCAATCGAAATTGGACTACTGCAATTCCTTGTTTTTAAATCTCCCTGGCTGTGAGATTGATCGATTGCAGTTTGTTCAGAATTCTCTTGCGCGAGCAATTTTTTGTAGTTCCAAGTACTCACATGTTACGCCCATATTAAAGTCTTTGCACTGGCTAAAGATTAAAGAGCGAATCATTTACAAAACAGCTTCGTTGACCTATAAGTCCATCACCATCCCTGGTCAAACTTGTATGTCTCACTTGATTAAAGTGATGCAGCCTGCTGTTACTCGGTCTTCTAAGTTAATTACTCCTGTGAGACCTAGCTTACCTTCGCTCTCTAAGCTATCTAATCGTTATTTTCAGCATGCTGCACCGCAGATCTGGAATTCTCTTCCGTCCAATCTTCGGAAATCTTCATTTGAAGCACATCGGCCTTTGCTTTCCTATGAGCAGTTCCATAGGCAGTTGAAGACCTATCTTTTCCATCTCTCTTTTCCATCCAGTGTCCATGAGCAGCGATCTGCGCCTAAACCTCCTTTTCTTTAATTCCCCTTAATTTGGACTGATTATCTGGATTTTGGAATTTGCACCGTTTTCGGACCTTCTTTATGCTCGCCGGCTTGATTTTGTCTCAATAGTGCTCGATGTTGTCATTGATGACTGTAGCACTCTAATTGTTGTTATGTTATGTTATAACCCTTACAAATTAAAAAAGTGAGTTGTGAAACTTTTTAAAAAAATGAACAACATGATTTCATTAATAATTTCAACAATGAAAAAGATGCATTACAATAATTACAGTATATTCATCGAAAATATTTTATATTAGTCAAAATAATTAAAAATTAATCAACGACATTTAAAATTAAAATAATTTATCAAAGGCTTGCATTGGCATATATATATATATATATATATATATATATATATATCGCTATTTTATTCTTCTCTCTACCGACTCATCTTGCTGCTTTGATGTCATTCCTACACGATTACTGAAATCCTGCATTGATGTTTTAGTTGCTCCTATTACTTACTTAATCAACCTCTCACTCTCAGAAGGTATCTTCCCGACCTCTTCAAACAAGCAGTGGTATCTCCTTTGCTAAAAAAGCCTTCTCTACCAAAAGATGATCCTTTCCAGTTACCGTCTTATTTCAATCTTAACTTCATCTCTAAACTTCTTGAAAAGGTAATTTATACCCGTTTATGCACTCATCTTGATTCTCTCCCTTCTCCCTCTCATTATCAATCTGCCAATAGAAAACTCCATTCTACTGAAACCGCTCTTCTTCGTATACATAATGATCTTAGCTTGGCCATGAGTAGTAAACAGGTTTCTGCCTTGGTTCTTCTAGATCTCTCTGCTGCCTTTGATACAATTGACCATGGCATCCTTATTAATAGGCTTAAATCTTGTTTTGGCACATCTGATTCTGCTTTTTCCCTTCTCACATCATATCTCTCATGTCGCACACAATCGGTTATTGGTCAAAATCGCTCTTCTGAACTACCCCTCCAACGCGGTGTTCCTCAAGGTTCAGTGTTAGGTCCATTGCTCTTCTCTTTATGTATCACTCCTCCTAGCTACCTGCTTGCTCAATCCTCCATAAATGTTCATTTCTATGCAGACGACACTCAACTATATATTTCCTTTTCTAATCATGATTCCGTTCGGAAACTGGCTCATCTCTCATCCATTCTAGGCAAGGTTTATTCCTGGTTTTGTGCTAACCGTCTTGCTGTTAATCCCTCCAAAACAGAATACCTTTTAATTGGCACTCCTTTGCAAAGAAGTAGAATTACTAAAAACTCTGTTAATTTTCAGAATCTTGCTCTTTCACCTTCTCGATCCGCCAAAAACCTTAGAGTCATATTTGATGAAAACCTTGACTTTAAATCCCATATCTCTTCTGTTTGTCGCGCTTTTTTCTTTCAGATTCGTCACATTAGGCAAATAGGCCATACCTTACTAGAAATTCAGCCACTATCCTTGCTAATTCTGTAGTTCATTCAAAGCTCGACTACTGTAATTCATTATTACATGGGTTGCCTACTTCTTCTCTCAATCGTTTGCAGCACGTCCAAAATTCTCTTGCACGTGTTGTTTGTAAGTCCTCTCGACTTCAATTTTGCTCTCTTTCTCTACTTCGCAGTCTTCACTGGCTCCCTGTCAATCAACGCATGAAATATAAAATAGCTCTATTAACTTTCAAAACTCTGCGATATGGCAAGCCTTCTTACTTATCTGAAATTCCCTTCCCTATCGCCCCTCACGTGCACTTCGCTCCAACGATGCCAATCTTCTCTCAGTTCCAAATATTCTCACGTCGTTGGGCAGACATTCATTTTCTTACGCAGCACCCACAATCTGGAACTCTTTACCTGCTAATCTTCGCTCTTGTATTTCTCTTTCAACATTCTCTAGCAAGCTTAAAACTTACCTTTTCCCACCATAGACATAATCAATCTACCTTGACCATTTTTTTACCACCGGACTGGCTTTAGTTTAGGACCTTACTTCTCCTCAGCACATTTCTTTCGCAGATTGGTCTGGGTGAATTGATCTGTAGTGATGTGTGCTGTTGGGGACGTCCCTGACATCATCCCAGGATGAGGAAATGGACGTTAAACCTTTATTATATATGTATATATATATATATATATATACAGTATATATATATATATATATATATATATATATATATATATACAGTATATATATATATATATATATATATATATATACAGACTGGGGCAAAAAAAATAATCCCTAGCGAAATCTCAATAACTTTAAGAAAACTCAAAATTTCTCTACGAAATTTATGGAGCTTCTGGGGGAGGAATTTCTGCGTATATCTTGCAAAATTGATTAAAATCTATTGAGCAGGAAAAATATTACAGCTTTTCTACGAAAAAAGTGCAAAATCAGTTTTAACAAGGCTTTTTTTTACCAAAAGTCTTAATAACTTGGACAAAACTCAAAATAGTTTTACAAAATTTTCGGGGATTCCAGAGAAGGAATTTCTACACATATCCTGCAAATTTGGTGAAAATATATTCAGAAGTAACAAAAATACAGCGTTTCTTCGAAAAAGCATTTGAAATCAATTTTAACAAGGCTTTTTTAAACAAAAGTACCGGACATTTTCTTCAAAATTTAGGAATAATTTAAACATAAGAACGAATTTTAGGCATCTTATATTGGAGTAGCTAGCGATGTAGTGCAGGTTTAAACTCCACCACTTAAGTAAACGGCCTTTTCATGGTCGTTATTTTCTTTAAAAGGAACGACTGACATTTCAAAAAGTTTTGTTAAAATTTATTTTAGCACTTTTCTCGTAGAAATGCTGTAATTTCGTAACTAATGAAAATATTTTAATCAAATTTGCAGGATTTACGCAGAAATTCCTCCCCTAGAAGCTCCGAGAATTTCGTAGAGATATTTTGAGTTTTCTTAAAGTTATTGAGATTTCGCTAGGGGATTATTTTTTTTGCCCCAGTCTGTATATATATATATATATATATATATATATATATATATATATACATACATATGTACATGTATATATCTATCTTTCAGTGGCATATAGATATATATGTATATGTATATATATATATATATATATATATAGAGAGAGAGAGAGAGAGAGAGAGAGAGAGAGAGAGAGAGACAGAGACAGAGACAGAGACAGAGAGACAGAGAGAGAGAGATAGCATACAATACATAGCGTCAATCGATAGTAAGGTTTGATTCATGATTAGCTTTCCAAGAGCATTAGGGGATATCCATTTGCTGTTACCACCCATGGGTTTTGAATCCAGGCCGCTTGCTGCCGAGGCAAACTCTCTAACTGTTACGCCATATCCCTGCACCCAATGGGGTACAAGCTTTAACGTTTCATAGCCCCTTCATCGCTTAAAATAAAGTCACACCTATTAGGCTACAATTATCAAGTTATACAAGTTACCTAGCTACACCTACATGCATGTATATATATTTCGCCAAAGTTGTTCATCCATCAATATTTAAATGTACATAGGCCTAAAGTTTAACCCTGACGGCTGTCATAGTATATAAAAAGGTCCAAACCCTGACTTCCCTTAGAAGAGAAAAGGACTTCGAATCTTGGCGTTCTGGCTTTTATAATCGGTACAACTAAATGCTAGTTTCTTGAGACAATATTTCTGTTTTCTTGTTATTCAAGGTCACATATCTGCAGTCTTTAACTTTATCGCTCTTCAATTTCTTTTTGGGGCTGATATTATCCACCTTCCATACCTCGTCGTTTCTGCTTCTAGCTAACTCTCGAAGGCGCCTCACACTACAGAGTGAAAGAGTCATTACAGAAGCTATTAGCCCCTGCCCAGCGTTCAGCACAACGAATGCTATGTGCCCAACACGTTCCCCCGCCAAGCTGAACGCCGCACCGAACGCGCACATCCAAGTGGCGCAAACACAGACGCATAATCCGACACACAACAGCAGCCAGCGGCGAAATCTTCTGACGTCATGCGATGTCACGTCATCGTGTGACATGACGTCATCGTGTGACGTAGAAGCGGTACAGAGACGATGCGCCGTTACAACGAAGAGCACACTGTCTGCGAGTGTTATGAGAACGAGAGGTAGAGCGAATAGCACCAGCTGGTTGTATGATCCCGTAATCCAGCAGATATTAGAATCGCCATAGTGAGGTCGTATGATGTTCTCCAATCCACTGATGTCCAGCATCACTCCAGTTAGGATGACGAGAAGTGGTGTGATCCAGGCGTAAGAGGAATACGCCGAGAACCTCGCCTCTCTGGTGCAGCCACTATCTCCTGAAGATCGGCTGATGTTGAACGCAATTCTACAAAGATCCACCGCTAGAACGTTAACGCACAGAAAGCTGACAAAGAAAAAGTAGTGAAGCAACGCGGAGATATAAAAGCAGGCTGAGTTAGTTAAATTCTGACTCCCTTGAGGGCTGTTAGCTACAAGAGCTAACAAATGCGTTACCTGGGATAATAGCAGAGAAATTACCAGTGCACCCACGGGTTTTCTGTCGATATCTGGATATCTAGTGGGTAAAAGGATCAGTGCCAGCAATGCTCCTATTAGGGCACAAATAGAAGATGCTCCGGCCACGAATGCTATCAAACCTTCGACAGGTCGATACTGAAAAATGATCATATGTTTGAAAATGTCATTATCGCCGTTATTAAACATAGATTTGTTTTCGTTTGGACTGGTAGATTCGGACTTCAACTTGTCATTTGTGTCAGATATATATTGAAATTCTCTCTCGGTCGATTTAGAATTATTCGATATGTTAGGCTGATGATCGTCTTTAACTCTATTCTCAGCCAAAGATATTTTATGCAATTTCTTATTCAGAGAGGTCGCTTTGTTATCTATAATGTCTCGCGCCTCGTCTACATCATACATATCTGGCAAAAATTCATCAAAAGCATCATTTTCTCTTTTTGGTATTTCATCAGTTCTTCCTTCATCAATTTCGCTTTTTTCAGCGCTTCCATAATCATTATTACCTTCCTCATCATAAATATTATCCAAAAGATCATGCTCACCAGAAGGTTTTGATGTTATTTTAACTGGAGTCGAATCTTTCAAAGCTGTGACAGTTGTTGAACGAGGTCTAATCGTAATTTGTCGATATCTTGATTCATCAGTTGAATCCCTGTCTGCTGCTGAGAATTCCTTTCCAATCCAGACTGGAGTTGTCAAGTCAATGGACTCAAATGGATTGCTATGGAAATCTGGATAGTCTAATTGTCCCCGGGCAGTAGAAGTATGCAAATAATTATCAATGGTTTCATTAAAATTTATTTCCGGCTCGTACAATTCCACATCATGGTCAAATCCTTGTTCGCTGTTCAATTTGAAATTGAGTAACTTATCTATTTCGAATGATGTATCGAGAACGGGCACAGTATTCTCTATCGTTGGTAGAGTGGTGGGTATTGCCATAGACCTATTTGTTGTTTTCTTTGGCTTCGGTGTTCTAGTCGTTGACTTGGGTTTGGCCTTTGGTACTGAACGTACGGAGGTTCTAGTTAATGTCGTTTTCGTAGCTGTTGTCGAGATAGTTGTTGTTGTTGTTAATGGGACAGTAGTTGATGCTGTTGTTGTTGTTATTGTTTTTGTTGTTGGCGTTGTAGTGGAAGCGGTTGTAGGCGGTGTATAATTAGGATCAACAACACATTCTCCATTGATAAAATTCCATCCATCCTCACAACCCATCAACCGACATTCGCTTTTAAAAGGATCTAGCACAATACCCTTTCCAGAGCAACTGTCGCCGATAGAAATATTTCTAGATTTACCAGAACTGTATGTGAGATTTCCACTTTTTCTAGCGACATCGACGGAAAATACAGCCATTTCCGGTTGATCCCGATTGTTGGAATACTGCGGGACATCCGACTTTGAAAGAGCGGGATTTAAGTATCCGGGATCGAATTCAATCCACGGAGTCCGTCCGTCCTCACATTGGACGTCCGTCATTTCCAGCCGATGACATTGGGCGCAAAATCTGTTCTTGAACACCTGCAGCGGAAAATATATCAATCGTGAATCATATTGAATAAATTCTGGGTCTATGGTAATAGTTCAAAAATCACAGCATGCAACTGAATACATTCAGGAAAATTATTTTTTCCATTTGTTTACATTTTAAAAATTTCTAGAGACAAAGCACTCACCAACCGAATGCCCTTTCTGACGGGGGTTTCGATCTTAGTGCTTTAGTCGTCTTCCATGAAACGTGCAGTCACCAGTTGGTATATTGTTCAAACAACCACGGGGAACAGCAAAAAATTAAATAATTAATATTATTGTTATATTATTGTTTGTTTTATACTTAACAATGTTCTATATCAAGATATTGTATCAGGAATATATACTGAATTATGATCATATCTCTCTCTCTCTCTCTCTCTCTCTCTCTAGTGTTCTGCTAAGCGTCAGATCCGTTGTACATATTCATACTCTATAGTCTGCATTTACTCTCCAAATAGAGCACTCCATAAATTTAAATACTTCAAAATAAGTAGCAATTTTCATTATTGTGAACGCTAGTCTGTTTGTGTATGCATTCAGTGTAATTCCACATTATGTTACTGACTCTTCGTTTTGCACTATTTATTATACATAGGCCTATATACTTAAGCTTTCTATTCATTGACTACCTGATTCATCATTTACATTCATATTGGTTTTGATTTAATTGATATAGATAAATACAAAAATTAATAAAATAACAAGACTAACTTGAAGGCGATAGTAGACGTAGGCGGTGGGACCGTTGCGACATTTCGAATCCCCCTTAGATTTTCTTGGGCAATAGTCAATGTGTGATTTACATTTTCTTGGAGAGTTGACCCCCAAGGGAGGCTGAATCTCAACGCGACATTTTCCCATAACACCACGGAGTTCTGAGAGGGTTAAACGAACAGAAGCCTCACTGAAGAACAGGGAAGCAGAAGAGGAGTCACAGGTATATACCGGCTGCCAATATATAACATTCATTTCATCTCTTTTGTTAGTGCAGATTGCGCAGTATATGTTACGATACAGGACTCCAGTATCCCTGTCGGATACAGGAAGACGCAGAAATGGATCATCCAGTGACAGGTGCTCTTCTTCGCAACGACTTTTCACGAATTCGTCCTTGGTGAACTTGGAAGGACACGACGCTACGATGTATATTTCGTATGACGTATCGATCACCTCAACTCGTTGACAAGTCATGTGATTTATTACTGAGCTCTGCTGGGCTTTCTTTCGCTCTTTCTGTAAGTTAGATTCTATACGACGCCCAGGCCCATGCCCATGCCCATGCCCAGGCCCAGGCACAGGGCTCCGGCTAGAATCAGACTCCTGCCCACTCTGTGGATCTGAACTCTGTCTATTTGGTTGACTCAGATCCAGGTTTCGATTATTTTGTAGATCTACATCTAACCCCAATCCATCATATAGTCCGGAATAGTCTGAGCAACAATCCCGGTACATCAAACAGACGTCATCGCAGAAGCAGTTCCTCGCATAGAATGGCAGAGGATCTCCGGATCTGTCTTCTCTGCTCAGTCCGATGCTGTTGCAGTGGGACCTCTGGACGCATGGAATGTTAGGAGCGACCGGTGGAGTGGTCTTGTTGGTAGCAGGTTTGACGGAGCTTACGATGGAGGAAGGTATTAGAAATAGAAATAAGATTACGTATAATAAGTTCAAAAAGCGCCTGAAGGATGTTTGCATTGTGTAAGATGAGTGAGCTCAACCTTTCATCAAGAATAATCTTCAATACGTACAGTATCACCTGTAGACACAAAATTATTGTATTTAGTAAATTGATATAATTATGTACACTTAATTAACTCAAATGTGATAAGAATTGAAAGAAACGCTGGATAGATAATTAGATATGCTATGAGTGGGTGGATTGCTGAAAGGTGTAATTGATTGAAGAATACAAGGGAAAGGAGAAGCAAAGGTCGTTAGATGATTAAAATATTAATAAAAAGTTGGCCTATAGGCCTTTTTGAGATGAAAATGAAATCTGAGGATATAAAGAATCGGTGGGTTATCTGCATTGGACCTACCCTTAGTCAATGAGACAAGATAGCACAAGTTTGTACAAGTCACTGAGAAGAGATAGCACAAGTTTGTACAACACAGACTTACGTGAAAGGTTAAGTTAGCTATGTTGCTTAGAAACTGAGATTTTAGTTGCAAGAAATCATTAAAGAATCCCTGCTAATGTCTGCTAAAATTCAAACAGCTAATTCACAACGCCGTTCAGTCTGTATACAAACAATGGCGTCTGCTAGAGACGTTGCAAGATAGACTGACCCATCTAATTATCGCTCAGCACAACTTCCTACAGATAACATTTATCAACAACTTTCACAGCTGCACCTGCCTTTTGTCGGTAACTCTTCGTTACTTCTGATTAGCAAATTGGCTACGAGTTGGTTGAATAAACTATGGTAAAAGAGTCCGAATTTTACAGAATTCTCCGCTATTGTTAATATCAGTAGCGAATGCCAGTACTTTAAATTAAAAGGCCGGACACGAGTAGGTTAGAAATACAGTAAACTTCGCAAACTGACCTACACATCCATCTCTAATGGCTTAAACGTGCCACGTAGCTGCCACTGTATCTTTCAAATAAACAAAATCCATAGCCTATATGTACTATACGGTTTCGCATACAAAAGCAGAAAGGTATTGGCATTAGAGTAAAGAATTTAAAACAAAATTTCCACACTTTTCTTAAGGAGGAAATACAATTCTGGCCATATTCTTCCTTTATTCATTGTTCGTTGATAAAAATTCAAAGATTCATTCACTCACTCACTCACTCACTCAATCACTCACTCACTCACGCACGCACTCACTCACTCATTCACTCATTCACTCACTCACTCACTCACTCTCTCGTGTTCTGCCACAAAAGTCACATTCCAGGTACATATTCTTATTCAAATTCTGCTTTCACATTCCATAAAGAACACTCCATCCATTGTTTAACGAGTTAACAACATTGTGTGTGCCACGTTCACACCATATTTTGGCCTGTAGCTTGCATAGTTTTGATGCAGTTTCCGGTTATTTCTACAGTTCATGCTTGTCGCCTCTTACAACAAGTACAGCCTATGGTTTGTCTTTTCTTCAATGGCCCGGACACAGCACGGATAAGTCATTCACAATAGAATAAACTTTTTACTTCTCTTGAGAGCCCACCTCCCATGAAAGCAGGAAGCGTTCGCGATGATCTCTGGTTCGATGTACACATTGTCAGCCGATAGTAAATTTAAATTCAAAACCGTTAGTCGAGTCCATCTTCACATCTTAAGTCTATTGGTCTTTTAATAATAATAGCAACAATTAGAGTGCTACAGTCATCAATGACAACATCGAGCACTGTTGAGTCAAATCAATCCGGCGGGCAAAATGAATGGTCTAAAACTGTGCAAATTCCAAAATCCAGAAAATCAGTCCAAAGTAATTTTATCCAAAATTCACACAATTCCGATATATCGGGAGTTTTCGTATAGTCACAACTTCGGCCTCCCGCTAGTAGCCGTTCAGCGGAATTGAAGTGTTTAAAATTGTTGGGTGTTGGAGGTTATTCTTAAATTCATGCCGGCTGACATTGGAGAGCCAACAGAAGGCAACGGTTACTAATAGCCTAACCATGGAAGGGAAAATGAGGAAATAATAAAAACTACAAAAACTGCAACTAAGAAAAGAAAGTATGTAACACATGCGGTATGTCATGTGTGAAACTATTCGGATTAGAAAAAAAATTGCGATGGTGGTCGCTTTTTACCTGACCTGTTTCAGCGAGAGTGATTATCAAAGTTCCTATAGAGCTTCCCATGGGCAAATAATGCCAAATATGTGCTGCAGAAGTTCTTATCTCAAGTAAGAGTCAATAGCAACATGATTTCTCTCTCTCTCTCTCTCTCTCTCTCTGGCTATTCAAGAATAGACCACCATAGATGAGTGAAAGTGGATGTAGTCAATCTATGTTTCTTTCAGTTTATGCAACAACAGACATGTTCTTTAATGGAAGCAGTCAGGCAGACTTTTAATTAAAAAGGCAGTTTTTACAAAAGTCTACGATAAGGATGTTTTTAGCCGGGAATGGTGGACCTTTTTTACTCCTCAAGTTGGTTTAGATTCCAAATGCTCGATGTTGCCATTAACGACAGCAGCACTCTTTATTGTTGTTATTGTATTTTAAAACAATTAACATTAACATCTCAACAACATCACAAATAACATTACAATTTAACATTTCTTGCTAACAATACAATTAAAATTTTTCATCTTTCGGCTGATGTGAAAAGCGTTGAATAATAATCTGCCGACAAACTGAATAAAATAACAAGAACATACTAGCAGCAGCTGAATTCTAGTGCAGAATTTAACATTAAATTTCGTGGTTTTATTAATACTGTTTCAATTAATCAATCAATAAATTAAAAAAATCTAGCAATCTGTAAAAAAGAATTTAAGGTCCAAAATCTTAAATTGTAGTCGATTTCAAGAAAGTCTCGAGTGAATTGCGCCTCAAAAGACATCGTAGTACCAACTGAAATGTAGATATGCAAAGTGAGAGAGAGAGAGAGAGAGAGAAATATGTTTTATTATTACACGAAGTTTCACAAAATTCACAGAGTAATCACATCAGTGAACGTTTGACAAAAAAAATTAAATAAGCGTTATCAGAACCTTAATCATAGGTGCAATGCATCCTGTAAGTGCAAAATAAAACAACAACAAAAAAATTTGCATAAGAAATAAGTAAAAAACTAGGCCATCAAAGAGGACGCAAGGCGTCCTATCCGGTTGAACACCCAGTTTTCACTCCAGTATAGTTTTTCGGCAAAGAACTCTGAGAGAGCCCAAATCATTTACAAGTAATTATACATAACCATTTTTATAGATTAATAAAATTTAAAATATCTAGATTAAGCTATCAAAATCATCATAAAATGTTCAAGAGTGTGGATGGAAATGGAAGATTACCAGTTATTAAGTAAGTAATGTTTGTATTTATGACAGAATGTAGAGAGAGAGTTGATGTTTCTAATAGAGGTTGGAATTTCGTTCCAGTTTGTGCAGGCATCATTGACATATGATTTATAAAAAGTGGCAGAAGACTTCTTGTAAAGATAGCTAGATCCGTATAGTCTTGTGGGGTAGTTAGCATGATTGAGATAAAAAATGTTTGCCAATACTGTGGATGAGGATGATCTGTTATATAGACACTTATGAATAAGTTTCGCTGAGCAAAATTTATGTAATAAATGGATAGGCAGGATATTAAAAAAATGTATAAATTTTTGACATTACTAAAGCGGTGCATTCCTTGCAACGTTCTTAGTACTCTATTGCAAACAATGTGCAGTGGCTGCAAGATGTTCCAGGAGGCGTGTCCATACACTTCAATGCAGTAGCTAATGCAAGAGTGGATCATTGAAAAATATAAATTCCTACGGCAGGGCATAGGAATAATGTCAAAGTCCAAATATAAAACGAGATCCTTAACAGTGCGTATCTGTTTTCCTAGGTAAGAGGGTCAAAAAGAGAAGAATGCTAGTTTCCAAATATTATCTGTCTGTAGATGCGGAATTCAATTGGAACAGCAGTTAGAGAATTCTTAAATGGAATAAGTGAAAAAGTTAGCGAGTACAGTTCCGTAAACACTCAAGGAGATTTACAATTTTGTACGCCTCACGGAATTATATTACATCGCCAATCGTCGAACTATTTATTTCTTTGAACTATTCTCGATCTTGTATTGTTGAACTATTTATATGTTCCAACTGTTCTCTATGCCTAGCTTTGTTTAACTATTTATTTGTTTGAACTATTCGCAACGTAGTGTTACTGAACAATTTATTTGTTTTAACTATTCGAAACGTAGTGTATACGTTTTTGAAATATATATAGGCCCTATAATTAAAGTAGTGTTGCTGATGTTTGAATTACGTTACACTAAAAACAGTTTCATAACGATACAGCGACAATGCAAGTCCATACAATACGCTTCCACTGTAAGAACATATTAGTATTTTTAAGAGATTCATTCTACAATGGCTGGCATAAGTAGCTTCGGAATGTAGTTGGCAACTGCCAACTAGATTAATTACTCATTACAAGCCTAATCACTCAGATAAAAGCTGTAGCTGTTGACAGGAATTATAATTGTAAATTGGACGATTGCCGATTAACACAAAAATGCTAGTCTTTAGAGTTAATATCCGGATACAACACGGTTAATTAATTATTAGGCCTATAAATTTCATACAAAATTAAAATTAACTATTCTGTAATTATTAGAGTTAAACTTGGAAGAAAACATTAAGCATAAATTATATTAATTAAACTGAAAAGAAACTTTACAGGAGATATCTGACAAAAGAATTATTTTCTACGCAACGCAGATAAAATGTTATCGATGAGAAGTGACGAAGCGCATCACTGTAATACGATTACCCGACATAAATGAAACCGTCAGATGTAATAACCAGAGATAACCTCTCAAAATCATTCTTATCAAAACCAATCCTATCGAAATCTTTCTCGAGAAAAGAGCAACAAAAACACTCGCAGCATATCTGTTGTAATCTCTGACCAGTAGTATTCCAGCAGCCGTATGGATAAATGTAATACTGCTTTTTTATACAGAAAAAAATGAGTGTTAAAAAACGTTTGTGAGGAAGAGTGATCTTACATGACATTTGTATAAAGCAGAAAAGACTATTAGTCGTCATATGAAAGTTTTAATATCTTACAGTTGCTTTAAAGCTGGTAAAGCTAAGGTTAACGTCAGTTTCCTCACTCGAATGCAATGTCAGCGACGGTGAGACCAAGATTTGAACCCCGCACCATCTGATCCGCGGTCGAGTATCTTACCGTCATCGTTTCATCATTGTTCAACTGCTCAGCTGAAGACAAATATCGACGAGCAAAGCAAGAGTGGTTCAGACTTCAGAGCATAAAATATAAGTTTAAAAAAATAGTTAAAGCACTGTGGAATCAGTAAAGCACGCGCCTCAGAATCGAGAGACCGAGTTCGAATTCCAGATCAGCCTAGCAATGCATAAACTACAGAATGTTGGAAGATTATTCTTATACCTTAATGGTTCGTTATATTATATAGCCTACTCGTTATTCAACAGTCGACATATAAAAAGGGCTTATAACTTAATGTATGTCATGTACAGTACTTACACGCGCAATTTCTTATTAATGCAGCACAAGAGGCTTATCAATGTTTCCCTGTGTTACAGTTACAGTTTTCACAAGACGAGGTGGCCGAGTGGTTAAGGCGAT
>CAJHZI010000188.1:25000-252500 GCA_905160935.1 Enchytraeus crypticus
CTTTAACTCCCTTTACTTTGGACTGAATTTCTGGATTTTGGAATTTGCACCGTTTTTGGACCTTCTTTTTTTGATCGCCGGCTTGATTTTGTCTCAATAGTGCTCGATGTTGACTGTAGCACTCTAATTGTTGTTATTATTATCAATAAATACTCGTGATCTGGTCATAATTGCTAAGAATAATAGTTCGCTTAACAGAAGCCCAACTGACATCTTGGTTTCCATGATAACCAAAATTGCATAAACAAATCGAGGCTATTAAATGTCGGCCTGATTCCCTGGTAACTTCATAATTCTATAATTATTCTAATTATGTTTTTGCAGGAAAATATTCATAGATAGGAATGGAAAGGATTTGGGTTATTATAAAGTTTTGGGTTATTATTTTGATCGTGATTAGGGCTGGAACCAGTGGAAGATATGGGCTTATGAAGATTGCACTATTGAATGTCTCAATAGCGCAATGGATAACGTCATGAAGTTTAAAATGACAGATCCTGAGGTGAATTGGACCGTCGTGTGTTCGAATCCCAGCCGCGCTGATCTGAGAGTAAAATCTCGGACATTCACTGGACTGTTTATGCAGAAAATGGAAAAAATTGCCTAACGGATTAAACATGTGGTATTAAAAAGTGATAGATATCGACATAGTTGATCATTTCATTATAATGCGTGTTTACTTTTACTTTTTTGATTGGTTTTGTTATTTAAGTGGGTCGATGTCTAATGTTTAGCAACAAATTCAATTTTCCTATGTCAAATAATTATATGAGTCAAAAATTGTAGAATAAAGTTAACAAATAATATTTATGAAATTGTAATACTAATTGAAATAATTTTAAAGGATTAAATCAGTAATAGGCCCCTAATTAAATAAATGTCGTAAGTGAAATACATGCAAATACTTTAAATAATTGCATTATAGGAATAATTGTTATTATTACAATACTTCTGTGTAGAACTTTTAATTAGAGCTCCCCTTGACTTTAAAAAATAAATTGATATATTTTACAATAGAATTTTTAATACAATTTATTTTTTATTTGCTTTTTAAAATACAATTTATTGTATTTTTTACAGTATCTTTTTCAAATTAAGTACTAAATTAATGTTATAATTAGTCATACATTCAGTGCACAATGTTGTCATAATAACAACAATTAGAGTGCTACTGTCATCAATGACAACATCGAGCACTATTGAGACAAAATCAAGCCGGCGAGCAAAAAGAAGGTCCAAAACGGTGCAAATTCCAAAATCCAGATAATCAGTCCATAGTGAAGGGAATTAAAGAAAGGAGGTTTAGACGCTGGTCACTGCTTATGGACACTAGATGGAAAAGAGAGATGGAAAAGATAGGTCTTCAACTGCCTATGGAACTGATCATAGGAAAGCAAAGGCCGATGTGCTTCAAATGAAGATTTCCGAAGATTAGATGGAAGAGAATTCCAGATCTGCGGTGCAGCATGCTGGAAAGAACGATTAGATAGCTTAGAGCGCGAAGGTAAGCTAGGTCTCACAAGAGTAATTAATTTAGAAGACCGAGTAACAGCAGGCTGCATCACTTTAATCAAGTGAGACATACAAGTTTGTCCAGGGATGGTGATGGACTTATAGGTCAACGAAGCTGTTTTGTAAATGATTCGCTCTTTAATCTTTAGCCAGTGCAAAGACTTTAAAATGAGCGTAACATGTGAATACTTGGAACTACAAAAAATTGCTCGCACAAGAGAATTCTGAACAAACTGCAATCAGAATTCTGTTACGTGAGCAATTTTTTGTCATTGATGACTGTAGCACTTTAATTGTTGTTGTTGTTGTTGTTTTTGTTATTCAGTTATGGTGATTTCATTTGACTAGCAAGGAGAGTGTACTTTTGTGAGAATCTATAGAAGTATTTATATTACTCCTTTTTGTATCCAAGATATTTCTCCAGATAGGACCATGTCAGCTAGTGAGTTATTTAAAGTTTTATTTCTTCGGATACTTGTATAATAATAATTTAATTCTCTAAATTTAATTCTAACGTATATTTTACATATATGCCAAACTTACTTTGTTAGACTGTCGTTTATATTATATACTTCTGTAAAAATTGACTCTAAAAGTCATATTGAATGATTTACAGTTAACATCGTTAAAATTAATGTCTTTATCAACAGTAAGGTTTTAGTGGAATTCTTAAGTTGATACATGTAAAAATGAACTTTTATCTTCCATTTATAAAATTGTAACAGTAAAAGTCTAGATGAAATTGCAGTTGTGCAGACATAAGACGATTAATAGATCTATTCTATTTAAGTTAAATAAGAGATAGAATTTGGTAGCATAATTTATTTTGTTTATTTTGTTTTCACCAACACTGAATAGTAGACACTTTTAAGTGCAAATCAACTATAATAACTTTTAAAGTGAAATATTCTTATGTATTAGTAAAAAGTGTAATTAATAACTTCCTACAATATAATGTATAATTATCATGATCGTCCAATATATTTGCATGAAGTCCTCTTTGATGGCCTAGTTTTTATTCAATTTTGTATGCACATTTGTTGCACTTATAGGACTTATTGCACTTATTACTTAGATTCTTATAATGTTTTTTTTGTCACAAGTTTATTGATGTGAATACTCTGTGAAATTTTGTGAAAATAAAGCTTATTTCTCTCACTCTCTCTCTCTCTCTCTATTTCTCTCTCTCTCTCTCTCTCTCTCTCTCTCTGAATTCAGTCCATATTTTTTTATTTTTTGGAAGTGAATAATCGTCTGCAATGGCATTTCCATTCGCTCTATCCTCAGCCCATGTAATTAATATAATTAATTGCAACTCTTAAAAGTTGCAATTAATTATATAATCACAGGGACTGGGCGCTCATTAGTGATATAGTTAATTTGTAAATTATTTATCAAGGTATATAAACTATAAATATTAAGGAAGATATCAGGAAACTAGAGGCATTGGAAATGTGGATATGGAGAAGAATGGAGAGGATTAGTTGGACTCAAAAGGTTACAAATGAGGAAGTTCTGCAGAGAGTTGGCGTACATAGACAGTTGATAAATGCATTAAAATATAGGAAGAAGAGTTGGATAGGACACATTCTAAGGGGGAAAGTTTATTAAAAGAGGTCATAGAAGGTAGACTGGAAGGAAACAGAGGCAAAGGAAGGTCGAGATTAGGAATATTAGATGATTTAAAGATCCACTCATAGTCTCATATGTGGGCATGAAGAAGAAAGCTGAAGACAGAGGGGAGTGGAGGCGTTAAATACCTTGCACTAAGAGAGAGATAAACTATAGTTTGTTTTTGCACTATGTCTCTCATAAAAAATTTGAAGTAGTAATTATAATTGATTGCTTTTATTTTTCTACTAGTTATTGTACTACTATTCAAATTTATGTAGTCTTATAGTGGGCTGAGCCTGCAGATTGTTGGCTAGCTGTTCAACAACAGACAAATAGGTTAATTCAGGGTTCAAATCTCATGCTGTCCCCCTGACTGACATACTATTTAGCAGAAATCTGACTTTAAAATTAGCTTTAGCTTTACTGTACATGGCCTAATAGTATTTACTTTGGACTGATTATCTGGATTTCGGAATTTTCACCGTTTTTGAACCTTCTATTTGCTCGCTGGCTTTATTTTGTCTCAATAGTGCTCGATGTTGTCATTGATGACTGTAGCACTTTAATTGTTGTTATTATTATTATAAATTATTATAATTACTGCATATGCTCATTGTAAATAGTGATAATTATCCGATGTTATTTTTACTACGTACCAGGTAGCCACCATCACTTAGGTTGCCCATCCAGGGCCAGAGTGTGGGTGAGAACTAAACCAACCTGCAACTTTGCTCCTATGATACGTCTTTTGCCTGACAATCAGGTTTGTTTAATATTTTTAGATGTTTTCAAGTCAATATTGTCTTACTTTATTGTTCTGCCAAAATGGCAGGTTCAAGGAACATAATTCAATTTACAGTTTTCTTGCTTTAGAAGGAGCATTCTATCGATCAACAAGTTAATCCCTTCACAAAGATTGAGCCTAATTGAAGCTTTAATTTGTCCTTTAGCTTGAAAAAATATAGCTTCTGTGTCATCTGTGATGGTTTTCCCTTGCTTTCCTCAGTTCTTGTTCGGTCATCTGTAATGACATGTGCAGTTATAATACAGTATTACTTCCAATCATTGTTAAAATAAGTGATTGCTGTTACTTCTGAAAATGATTTGAATAGCACTCGAATGTTTTGAATATTCGATAATGCATCATATAGATAATTATATATATAGTCTTTATTCATCATTTTTCATGATAGACAAAAAACATACACAGATAAAAAAAGTGTGTACATTTAAACCTATAGTGTTAGCATAATTTATAATTCTTACCATCGTCTTAATATTCTTAGTTTATCATATAGTCTTGACATTCATAATAATATATAATATAGTCTTGACATTCATAATAATATATAATGTAGTCTTGACATTCATAATTCATCGTATAGTATTAACATTCATATTTCAGAATGTACTTGTAATATTCATAATGCCTAATGGCAAATTGTAGGTTTATACAAGCAAATTTATCAGGTGCTATTCCTATCTATTTATGCAGTATATTTGCTGTAGTGAGTTGCCAAATTGTATACACTTGTCTCAGAGTCTTTATAGTTTAACTTCTTGTAGTTTTATTTCTTTTGCAGTTTTACTTCTTTTTAGTTTTACTTCTATTATATACAATTTTTTCTATATATATATTACTACTGTTTTTTTAAATTTAAATGTCAGTTCTTAGACATATATGTTTTGATTTTGAATGCTGCCATTTGGCATAATTATGTTAAGCATTTTCTGTATAAAGATATTAGCTATTTTATTTATTTTATATTATAGCTGTATTAGACAGTAGCCCGAATTGAATAAAATCCTAGTACATATGTTTACATTTCTACTTATTCTGCAGACGATACACATTCACTGTGCTAGAGACGAGAGCAAGGGCTACATAAATAACCAGGTGGTGGATTGGTCGTTCAAGCTTGACGGAGTGCTGAACGACTGTAGTCAGGAGGAAGTGTTTCATACCGTTGCTTCCGAGGTCGTCACTGCAGGACTCAATGGGTTCAACGGTATACTAGCTCATCATTATCATCATCAGCCTCAGCATCATCATTACTGTCATTATTATCATCATCGTCATCATCATCATCATAACCATCATCATCATCATTATTATCATCGTCATCATCATCATCATCGTCATCATCATCATCATTATCTTCATCATCGTCGTCATCGTCTTCGTCGTCGTCGTCGTCCTCATCATCATCATCATTATCATCATCATTATCATCATCTTCCCTTGAATCCCAGTTTAACTAGGATCAGGATACGAGCAGATTTTCTTCACTCCTCTCTGTCTCATACTATATCATCAGTCAATTTCCTATTTTTTGTATCTTTCTTAATCACCACTTACCTCTAGCTTAACCTCTATTTCGTCGCTCCCAACTTTCTTCACTAAATCCCCTTCTTCCTTTCCCGCAATGTATATGATATATATATATAAAGATATATATATAAATATACAGTATATATATATATATACAGTCATGGCCAAAAGTTTAGCACCGATTAGATAAATACACTAAACTTGCCATACATTAATCTGTAGCGCCAGACGTGCTAAAAGTAAAGCAACTACTGTTTATGTTTATTAAATGTCAATGTACTACATCCATATTTTCACTAGTCTCAGTATCTGGTGTGCCTTCCTTTGTTTGCAATGACTGCTTTAATCCGGTCAGGCATGGAATGCACAAGATTGCGACAGTACTCGGGTGTTATTTCGCTAGTCCACACTCGCTTAATTGCTTTAATAAGTTCTTGTTCAGATGACGGATTCATTGCTGCTACCTTCTGTTTCATGCAAACCCACAGTTTTTCAATAGGATTGAGATCTGAGCTGGACCCAGGCCAAGGTCCAAGGACCTCCACACCTTGTTCTGTGAGCCAGTTGGTAACAATGGCTGACGGATGGCAGGGCGCTCTATCATGCTGAAATATTGAACAGTTAAGCAATTCCATGTTTAACAATAGTTTATCTTGCAAAACTGATAGATATTTGTGTCCGTTGATCGAAGTATTTTTCGGCATAAACCATAGGCCACCTCTACCAGTTCCTGAGAAGCTCCACAGACCATTATTGTTGGTGCTTGCCGCACAGACGGTATCACATAGCGGGTGTTATACCGTTGATTTGCTGGGCGCCGCACGTTTCTGATGTAGGATCTGAACTGCGAGAACGTTGATTCGTCCGAAAAGAGAGCTTTCGTCCAATTATCACACGTCCAGTGACGGTAGATTCTACAGAACCTCAGGCGATCCTTGATATTCTTGGCGGTCAGGCGAGGTTTCCTTGCTGGGCGTCGCGATGGTCGGTTGAATTCAGTTAGAAGACGTCTTCTCACAGTCCTGCCACTTACTGCTGATCGTGCTTGAGAAGCAATTTACGCTGATGACCAGGTTGAATGCGCTGTAGCAACACGTCAAACTTTTCTGTCAGTGCGAGGCGAGGTGATGCGCGGACGTCCAGACCTTCTGCGAGACTTATAGCACCTCAGTTCATTCATTCTCGCTATAGCTCGAGTCACTCTCGACTTGGCTATGTGTTAACGTCTAGCTACCTCACTATGAGACCTGTTCTGCTCATGCAGTACCACAATTTGTGCACGCTTTATAGGAGAAGTTTCTTTGGATTTTCCCATTGTGCTGATACAATTTCAAATCTATTACCTTATGAGTATAATATTGTATGCAAAATGTCAAAAACTAAGTTGTTTTGCTACTACAAGGGAATTCTAGTGATAATTCAATAAATGGCTTAACTCCTGTCCTATACTGTGAACTATTCAAGTCGATTTATCAAATGACCAGTAGGAGAGAGATACATACATAAGCTGGGCTGCCAAAAGAGGGCGTAAGTACCAAATAGTGAACCAGAGTTCAGTTACGTAACAGACAATAACTTCCTAACAACCAACAAGTTACTTGACGGTCACTGGTGAAGTCTACGGCTACGCTTGAACAGTCTCTGGCTGGACGTCTGCAAACTGGAATATTTACCTTGCCTGGTTCACAGAGGGTGTATCATGCCAGACACTAATCACTCAAGCAAATAATCATTGTATTAATCAAACAAGTGTATTTAGTAACAAGTGACAGCCCAGCATCTTGTTTCTAGTGATTGACCGATTTTCACTTGGGAAATATTGTTACTAAGTCACATTATACAAATTTTTAGTGAATAATGCTCATCGGTGCTAAACTTTTGGCCATGACTGTATATATATATATATATATATATATATATATATATATATATATCTATATACATATATATATATATATATATATTTATATACATATATATATACTAGCTGACCCGGCGGACTTCGTACCGCCTAACAACAATATCTATCTTTATCTATTTCTGTCTATCTATTTCAATCTATCTATCTCTCTCTATCTATCTATCTATCTATCTATCTATCTATCTATCTATCTAAACAAACCAGATTTTGTTTTATATATTAAAATTTAAAAAAATTACCCAATTTTTAATCAAAAGAATATTATAAAATTTATCAAACTTTAAAAAATAAAAGCGACCCGGGCCAGAATGGAACCCCGGACCTCATGATCTAAAGTCTAGTACCTATACCACTAAACCATCAACACTTCCGGTTGAAGGATAGTGAATTGATGATGTCAACGTATCGAATTAAAATCGTAAACTATATAGATGTAAGTCACTCGACAGATGGGAGCATGTTATAATTTTGGCGTGTTTTAATTTTTGCAAGTTTTTGGCCACTACCTCATTATTTTTTAAATATTTTATTGGATACTGTGCAGGGGTTGCTGGAGATGAATCCAAAATGTCCGAGATCATTAAAATCTGTCCAGCCGTTCTTGAGTTATAAGAGCCATTACGAACACGACTTTGTTTTATATATGTTTGCATATATATATATATATATATATATATATATATGTATATATATATATATGAATGTATATATATATATATATATATATATATATATAGACTGGGGCAAAAAAATAATCCCCTAGCGAAATCTCAATAACTTTAAGAAAACTCAAAATATCTTTACGAAATTTACGAAGCTTCTAGGGAAGGAATTTATGCGTATTTCCTGCAAATTTGGTTAAAATATTTTCAGTAGTTACGAAATTACAGCATTTCTACGAGAAAAGTGCTAAAATCAATTTTAACAAGGCTTTTCGAAATGTCAGTCGTTCCTTTTAAAGAAAATAACGACCCTGAAAAGGGCCGTTTACTTAAGTGGTGGAGTTTAAGCCTGCACTACATTGCTAGCTACTCCAATATAAGATGCCTAAAATTCGTTCTTATGTTTAAATTGTTCCTAAATTTTGAAGAAAATGTCCGGTACTTTTGTTTAAAAAAGCCTTGTTAAAATTGATTTAAGATGTTTTTTCGAAGAAACGCTGTATTTTTGTTACTTCTGAATATATTTTCACCAAATTTGCAGGATGTATGTAGAAATTCCTCCTCTGGGAGCTCCGAAAATTTTGTAAAACTATTTTGAGTTTTGTCCAAGTTATTAAGACTTTTGGTAAAAAAAAGCCTTGTTAAAACTAATTTTTGCACTTTTTTCGTTAAAAGGCTGTACTTTTTTTCCTTCTCAATAGATTTTAATCAATTTTGCAAGATATACGCAGAAATTCCTCCCCTAGAAGCTCCGTGAATTTCGTAAAGATATTTTGAGTTTTCTTATTGAGATTATTGAGGTATTGAAGTTATTGAGATTTCGCTAGGGGACTATTTTTTTGCCCCAGTCTGTGTATATATATATATATATATATATATATATATATATATATATATATATATACACACACATATATGTATATAGGCTATATATATATACATATATATATATATATATATATATATATATACACATATATACGGCTAATAATATATATATATATATATATATATATATATATATATATCTGGCATACTAACACTGAACGGCATAGTTGTTCTTAATCGTTTACATAGAATTCTACTGTAATCTTATTCTGATCTTAAGTTAACTGATTAGGAAATTTTAATAATCATTAGTTAGAAATAAGTCTTATAGCAGTTGCTTGAAATGGGACAAACACTGGATTTTAACCTGACACTTTTCTGCAGTTGGATCATCATACTGTAGGCTCAGCCCTATAGCGTTTTCCAGTCGGTATGATGTAGCATAATTACATCTAGATGATAAATTATTTTAAGGTACTTTTCTAAAATTTAACTCCAGCCTCTCTGAGATTTTTTTATTTCCAAGACTTACAGTGGAGCTGGATGGCTACTATTATTCAGAGATAAACTCATATATGATTATAGTGCTGCTATATTCCATTCTTAAGGTTTTGTGCTATTTTTATAGGCCCGTTGATGTGCTATTGATTGAATTGTGCTCATATGTTTTAGTGTCATTGTCGGCACAGACAGACTGTGTTATTATTTAAATGTCTATGTGCTATTTTTAGGCACAGTGATATGCTATGGATAGACTGTGCTGTTATTTAAATGTCTATGTGCTATTTTTAGGCACAGTGATGTGCTATGGACAGACTGGTGCCGGCAAGACTTTCACTATGACAGGAGCTACAGAGATTTATCAACACCGGGGTATCATACCGAGAGCATTGGCGCAGCTGTATCAGCAGATAGATACCATGACTGACCATGCCGTGTCTGTTAGGTCTGCTCTAGTTCCATAGATATGATATAATGCTTGAGTATCAGCGCAGAGGAGTAGTATCTAAAACACTAGCTCTACTATGAATATGTACACAGTACATCCTATACGATGTATATATTATATATTTGATCCGGAGTGTAGACTAAATAAGCCGTGTCAGATTGGCCTGATCACAGTTATCAACACTATTTCTGTGATTCCTACTTTGCGTCAGATTCACTGAAGAATGACCAACTGTAGACTGTACATGCTGTAAAAAATGACTGAGCAATAACTGTGAAAGTAAAAGGGAAACCGCCTCTGAAGAAATATTTTTCTCAAGCGTCAGGCTACATTAAGGTGTAGTTACGGCATAACCTTTTGCGAAGTGATTAGCTTGATAAACTTGTTGACCGATGGAGATTCAAATATGGAGCGTGAAGGCAGACTCTGATTAGGAATACATACCTTAGACCGGGCATTAGGCAGAACAATGGTTAAGAGAGAGAGAAAGAGACAGAGAGTATTCATTGTCTATTGACTGACTCACCATCTATTGATTGACTCATCATCTATTGACTGACTCATCATCTATTGACTGACTGATCGTCTATTGACTGACTCATCGTCTATTGACTGACTTATCATCTATTGACTGACTCATCTTCTATTGACTGACTTATCATCAATTGACTGACTCATTGTCTATTGACTGATTCATCATCTATTGACCGACTCATCGTCTATTGACTAACTCATCATCTATTGAATCATCATCATCAATTGACTGTCTCATCATCATCAATTGACTGACTCATCTATTGACTGACTCACCATCTATTGACTAACTCATTATCTATTGACTGACTTCTCTATTGACTATCTCACCGTCTAATAAACTGACTCTTCGCCTATTCATCTATTCGCCATCATCTATTGACTGACTTCTCTATTGACTAACTCACCGTCTATTAAACTGACTCTTCGCCTATTAAACTGACTCACCGTTATCTTTCATCACTGCAGGATATCGTTTCTAGAGATCTACAACGAGACGATGTTCGACCTGCTGGCCACTCTACCAGAGTCACTGAGGGTGGCTCAGCAGATGTCGCCACTGATGGTCGCAGAGGACGATCACGGCGTATATGTGAAGGGTCTTCTGAGTCACGTGGCCAACAATGAGGAGGAGGCTCTCAACATGCTCTTTGAGGTTTCTTTGAGGGTTTTTTAAAGGTTTCTTTGAGGTTTCTTTGAGGGTTTTTATAGGTTTTTTAGGTTTCTTTGAGGGTTTTTTATAGGTTTTTTGAGGTTTCTTTGAGGGTTTTTATAGGTTTTTTGAGGTTTCTTTGAGGGTTTTTAATAGGTTTTTTGAGGTTTATTTGAGGGTTTTTAGGTTTTTTGGAGGTTTCTTTGAGGGTGTTTTATAGGTTTTTTGAGATTTCTTTGAGGTTTTTTATAGGTTTTTTGAGGGTTTTTATAGGTTCTTTGAGGGTTTTTTATAGGTTTTTTGAGATTTCTTTGAGGTTTTGTTAGGTTTTTTGGAGGTTTCTTTGAGGGTGTTTTATAGGTTTTTGAGATTTCTTTGAGGGTTTTTTTATAAGTTTTTTGAGGTTTTTTGAGGGTTTTTATAGGTTTCGTTGAGGGTTTTTTATAGGTTTTTTGAGGATTCTCTGAGGTTTTGCTCTTTGAGGATATCCGTCTGCTTAGTTTAGATCACAATTTACTGGTTCTGGCTGGTTACTATCAATCCTTTCCAATTGTTATTATCGATCCTTTGCTGTAGTCTAGTGGCTAAGGTGTCAGGCTTTAGATTCTAACGTCGTAGGTTCGATTGCCGCTCGCGTCACTACTTAGATTTAGGGTTGGCTTTAGGGTAAGGGTTAGCTGTTAAATAAAACTTAAAACTCTCAAGTCGGTTGTTTGTCTCAACGGTATCGCATATATTGAACTAATAATGTGGATGAAGTAATTTAATTACGGTTCCCGTTTCGACTGGTATAGGCACTGCAGGCTTCACTGCCGGTAAAGTACAACGCGGCATTAGCTAAGGTTAATCATGTTACTTGAATTCTAGAATTACTGTAATAAATATCTATATCACTAATCACGTAGTTATTTGTGATTGTACTAGTTTTCTGTAACAATATTGCAGAGAGCAAAAATTAATTTTGTATATATAGAATGTTAACTTATTAACAGGCGACATAGCATTGAAAAATAAATGAATAAGATATTGATATGTTTAATAACTGCATGTATTTGCAGGGGGAGACTAATAGAGCTATAGCCTGTCATACTCTGAACAGTCAGTCTTCTCGTTCTCATTGTATCTTCACCATCTACGTCGAGGTTTATCTCTTCCTCTGACTATATCACTCTCTCTATCCCTCTCTCTCTCTCTCTCTTTCTATCTCTCTCTCACTTGAAGGCGCAGGTTTACTGTATGACTTCAGTTCACTGAATGACTTCTATACACTGAATGACTTCAATATACTGAAGTCATTCGGTGCAATGCACTGAATAACTTCAGTGCACTGATTGACTTCTTTGCACTGAATGACTTCTTTGCACTGAATGACTTCTGTGCACTGATTGACTTTAGCGCACTGAATGACTTCTTTGCACTGTGGGTTTTCTTGACTAATCATGAATGAAATGCGATTTGAACCCGTATCTCGTGATACTAATATGCAAGGTTTTGGTAATGAACAAGCCTCTCCTCAACAAACATTTTAGTTTATAGAGCGAACAAGGCAATTGCATGAAATATCTACCAGTCTCTACTGTACTTTTCTCCAGCACCTCTGTAGGCCTTTGTGAAGATAAGTGAACCTGCTGCGTAACTTGAATGTTGTGCAAGTATGCAGAAGTTTTTATCTTGGCTGACATGTATGAATACTAGGCCCTTCATGCAGAGATACGCAATTCTGTTTCAACACTGGATGCCGCCTATATTGTAGTTCACTGCACTGCACTAATGTTGTATTTAATTTTATCCATGTAGCAGAATTGTGAATTGGCTCTAAGTAATCACGATATGGTAAAGAGATCTGTGCATATTATGAAACAGTCGAGATCGAGAGTTGATTCAAACGCTCAGTACACTCTATCGAAGCTTAACTTTGTGGACTTGGCCGGCTCCGAACGTCTTGGTAAGACTCAGGTATGACTGGTCCACAGATGTTTTTCGTAATTTATGCCTTTAATTCATTGCACAGCGCATTTATGATATATTTCTTTATGTATTGATATAATGAATTTTTCTTAGAATATTTTAGTAATTAAGTTGGATATTCTGTGGGCTTTATGTCGCGAAATTTTATGAGAATCATGTGGTATTTAGAGTTCAATTATATTACGAGCAATATTTTATGTCCATTCTCCAGTTAATAAACTTATGTTTGCTTATTACATTGGAGATAATAGTTAGCTATTTTATTGCATTCATTATAACTAATTCCTGTTCATCAAAATTTAGGTTGCAGAGACGTTTATTGGCCTTCAAGAACTGTCATTAAATATTAGAATTATGCATGTATACATTTTTAAAACTGTGTATGTCTACAGCATCGGCCTCTATGTAATAGATCTGTTACAACTATTAGAAGTTCTTCATAGCATTGCATTGAATTGACCCTTGTCAATATTTCGCTTCATGCGTTACGCAGCTTAAAAACAAAAATTACAAGATTTTTTACTCTGCTCTATTTTGTTATGCAGAAACCCTACACGTAGAAAAGCAATAGATAAGTTTTATTATCAACGTGAGTTTAAGATGTGAGTTTAAGACTCCAAGTGAGTTTAAGACTCCATTTGAGACTCCGTTTAAGACTCCATTGGAGTTTAAGACTCCACGTGAGTTTAAGACTGAGAGCGAAGATTGTAAAAACGTTGTTGTCGTTATTGTTGCAGTCGGAGGGAAAGACGAAGGAAGAAGCGATGTATATAAACAAGTCGCTGACGTTTCTAGAACAGACTATACTGGCACTGGCCGACAGACGTGCTACCTTTGTCCCGTTTCGTCAGTCGAAGCTGACACATTTCCTCAAGGATTCACTGGGCGGCTGCTGCTACACTCGCCTCATCGCTAACATCTGGGCTGAGCCCGAGCAGCTGGAGGAGACGGTACGTACTCTTCGTTATATCCACGTGAACCTCCATTCCACTAGTACCCGTCCTCGGACTGAACTCCCGGATATTGGCGTGCACCGTTGGACCCCATACTCTGCTCATCGGATTGGATTTGGTACTCTTCATTATATCTACGTAAACCTCCATATCACTAGTACCCTTCCTGGGACTGAACTCCCGGATTTTGGCTTGCGCCGTTGGACTCCACACTCTGCTCATCGGATTGGATTTGATACCATAGTGCTCAATGTTGTCATGGACTACAGTAGCACTCTAATTCTGTTGTTGTTGTAAATGTTCGTGGTCATAGCGCAATGATGGTTCATGATGATGCAAAGCACATTTGTGAAAAAAATTTCTTATCTCTATTTAGTTGCTGCAGCGTCTGAGATTAGATGCACTGTAGAATCAAGCAACTAATTTAATTTGCACTATAAGTAATTTTTATTTTCATTCTTTAATTGAAAATTGCATGCTTATTACATGTGCAATGAAAATGAAAGGTATAAAAGATTACATGTACTTGAAAGATATAAAAGATTAATTTTCGTTACATTCACACCTTTTAATGTCATAATTGAGATATTTGATTAGCTAATAAATATTATATAATTAAACAGTGCACGGACCATCTCTTTATAGTATACTTATACTCTACGTAGTAGGCTACATGTGGGCCTTCTGTAGCTACATCACTGTAAAATCTTATGATTCCTTTTTGAAATTAAAATATTTATGATAACAATAAATTAAAAAATGCCTAAGGAAGTTAAAGTTGAAGATGTCGTCTCGTGTACGGAGCTGTTTGTGAAGTCATTAAGTGTGTTGTGTGATTTGTCTATACTCTAGATTTCAACTTTACGTTTTGCCACGAGGATGATGTGTGTACCAATACAGCCGGTAGTCAATACTAGAGTCAATCCTGCGGTAAGCTACTTATGCAATAAACTGTTCCATTATGTTTCCATGCTTCTTAATATATTTATAAATCAGCAATGAAATCAAATCTTAATGTATCCTGCGACGGTAGCAGGGACTTCTCAAACCGAAGTTTTGCGCCGCTAGCAAAGTATGTAGTATTTATTGTTTTATTATATTAATTATTTTTAATATTGAGCTAGGTAAATGAAACTTTTAAACATAATCTTAACTCCTTCATCTCTTTCTGTTATAATGGGCTTAGTCGTCTTTTCTGTTTGAACGTGGCTAGTTTTCTTCTCTTTCGGTTTCTTGGAATCAATTTTTGTGTCAGTTATTCATTATGTTATTGCAACTAAGTATATATTTAATTATATTTTAAAAGCTAATAATGCTAGAATCTAGCCCATTGCCAGTCTGTCATTTTTTTGAATGGAAAGCATGTGAGCGACGGAAACATCACTTGATTTGATTCTGTACCTACTGATCTGAAATCAAACCCTTCACCTATCGGACTATCGGCTGGCCGTAGTCATTCTGATAATAAGTGATGAATTAATTATTCATTAATTGTGCATTAATTACGCTTTAATTGTGCATTAATTCAGCATTAATTACGCATTAATTCAGCATTAATTACGCATTAATTGTGCACTAATCATGCATTAATTCTGCATTAATTATTCATTGTCTGTCAGATGAGAATCAAGACGCTGGAGCATGAGCTGATGGTGCTGAAGAAGGAGCTGGCCATGCACGACATTCTAACTAATCGCACTCAGGTGACCTATGACCCACTTACTGACCAGCAGAGAAATGAACTGCGCGTGACAGTGGCAAACTATCTCAGCAACAAGATCGATGCCATTGAGGTGTGACAAGTACTGCCAACTTTATTAAAGCTAAAGCTAACGTAAGCGTCAGTTTCCTCACTCGAAAGCAATGTCAGTGACGGGCGAGCCCAGGATTTGAATCCAGCACATATTGATCCACGGTCGAATATCTTACCGACATCGCCACTGACTTCAGTCAGTTTAGTGTAGTATTCTTATGTATCAGCACTAGATGGATTGCTAGATAGATTGCCTGTGCCGTACGCTCGCTGTACTTCGATACCGACTGAATATGGTGTTACTTTTCGTAGTAATGCAGATCTTGAACTCTTAGCCTCTGTGTATCTCTTTCGATTGCTTATAAAATCCCTAATATAATTTCTGATTTTAAAAGTAAAGTTACTTATTTTGTACGTATTATTGTTTTTGAGCGACAATGCAGATATTTGATCGTATACAGTTTTGCATGAAGTGATTATTATTAATGCTTATCATCTATTTATTCGAAAACTAAAGATATATTTAGTGTATGAACATTTTCAAATCACTAGGACACGAGTCAAGTCCTGCTGCAAATAGTGTCAGCTATCTCCGGCTTATCAGTCAAGTGTGCTACCAACTCTCCCATCCAACTGGTGCTATGAATGATATCAAATTTTGTTTGGATGCATAGGTTATAAATTTGAGGCAGATTCAAGGAGTATTTGAGGCTTTCAAACAGTACATTCAGTAAGTATGTTTTATAATATTAATAAGAAACTATTCTATTTAAAAACCTTTAAGTTTACTGTAGGAAATCTTGGTAGGCATTAATTTACGTGAAATATCTCAAACGGCCATTGTTTTATGATACAATCTATTAAGGAAGTTTATTATTGATGGTGTGATACTTATGAGAGACAAAGACACTTAAATTATGGACGTTGCTCCAATGTTGTGATTTTTTTAATCGAAATTAGCTTCACTGATAAATTTATTGTTTTTTATTAATTGATTTGCCTTTAAGTAATGACTTATGTAATGAAGTAGGAGCTATTTTAATGTTCTATTTATTTATTGTAGGCTTAGATAACTTTTATTGAATCCTATGAATTGTCAAAAAGTCGCTATTAATGTATGAATAATATAAAAATAATTATTAATTGTAATAAAGTAGTTCTTCTTGTAGGATCGAATTTTGAATTATAATTTTTATATCATACTATTAGCAGTAAATTAATCTATTTTCACAGGCAAATGTCGCAAGAGATTGAGAATAATTTGAGAGCTCAGTTCAACCTCACAGAGAAATCTGCTTCTTCTCAGGCCGTGCAGCAGAAATCATCGTCGACACTGAATATGGCTGACTCGGCAGAATTGATTGGAGAGGCAGATGCTACGTCAGGGTTTGGCTTAGGTCCAGCGAGCTCCGATCTCAAAGTTGCTCCATCTAATTTCATAGCGTCGAAGAAGCGAGAATCTAAAAAGCCGAGAAAGGATAGACAGAAGTGAGCAGAGTTTCTAGATTCGTTTGGTGCTTTTTATTTTTAAAAATTCTTTATATTTAGAAAACGCAGATTAATTCATTTTATTAAGGTACTAATTTATTTCATTAAAGGAGCTAAAAGTTATGCGAAATGAATAAGTAATATGTCTATAAGGTTTTGATACTTCATATTATAATTATTAGACTTTTAAATTAAGCACTTATTTACTGTCAAATATCCTTCTCTGACATTTTCTCTGCGCATCTTTTACTTCGTTGTAGTAAATCTGTTTTCTGTGTTGTGTCCGGTACATCAAAGAATTGATCAACTGTTAACTGCACGCATTGTAAGAAGCGACTAAGCAAGAACTGAAGAAGGCAATGGGAAACCACCTCAAAAATCATTTTTTTACAAGTTATGGACTACATGAAGCATAGATAAAGCATATCCTTTTATGATGGGAGTAACTTGTTGATCTATAACGTACTCAATCGTAATGGAATGTGAAAGAAGGGTTTGATTAGGAATATTTACCTTGGATTTTCAACTTGTCAGAGCAATAAAGAGAAAGAGAGAGAGGGAGTAAGTGAGAGAGATAGAGAGAGAGAGAGAGAGAGAGAGAGAGAGAGAGAGAGACAGAGAGAATAGTCTAGTTTTGCATGTAAAAAAGCTAAAGCTAAGGTTAACGTCAGTTTCCTCACGCCAAAGCGATGTCAGTGACGGGCGAGTCCTGGATTGGAACCTCGCACATACTGATCCGCAGTCGAGTATCTTATCGACTTCGCCACTGGCTCCATCCAGTGTCGTTGTATTCAGTTACTTGAGTGTATTTGAGGAATATTTACCTTGGATTTTCCACTTGTTTGAGCAATAGAGAGAGAGAGATAGAGGGAGAGAGCGAGAGAGAGAGACAGAGAGAGTACACTTGTTTTGCACGTCGTTGTATTCAGTTGACTTTAGTGTGTTTGATGTGTTTTATTGAAGAAGTCTTACTGGCACCCGAGCCTCCCAGTCAGACACTCTGACTCTTCAGTCACCGAGTAACGAGAGAGAGGAGAGAGAAGAGAGAGACGCTCAGAGCTCAGCGAAAGAGCAACAACAGTTTAGACCGAGGTCCGTATCAGCCTGTTAAATATTTCAACCATTTACTTTGCCATGAGCAGCTTTAGACAAATCTGCTCCTAGTTTTCAATTTTTTTCCTTTATTTAATTTATTAATTATTCTATTCGATTTATTCTTTTATTCTTTTAAAATTTTAGTTAAGTTCTCTTTAAATTTATTTAGAGCCATGGCCTTTGTCTGTCGGTGATAACACCGATTACTCGATCAAAAACTACTAAAACTATTTACCAATAGTAGAGGTCCATGGTATGCTTTATGGATTGTAAAGCTGTAACCCCTAGGTTAATGTCCGTTTCTGAATCAGAGGATATACTATCATAGACGGTCCGGCTAGTAATAGAATCGAGGACCTTCTGGCAGATCAAGATCAACATTTAAATTTGAGATATTATATATTGAGGATACATAAAATTTCTGTTGATTTTGAGATCTTGTTATTTGTATGCAAATAATATTAGCAGCGTCTGTGCAAATAATGTTCAGCAGGCGAAAAAAAATTAACAATGAAGAGGCAGATAGAATTGTGAACTAAATATATAAACATAATTATTTTAACTCATTCCTGTATTGTCTAAAATATTACTAAAGTGTAAAGTTAAATTCAGTTTCTATATACAAGTATATTTAACAATACACACACTCTCTCGCTCTCTCTCTCTCTTTCTCCCTCTCTCTCTCTCTCTCTCTCTCTCTCTCTCTCTCTCTCTCTCTCTCTCTGTCTTTACTGCCTAATTGAAGATTAATACTTATACCACCTTCAGTCAGGCTTTTTGTTGTCTTTTTGTCAACGTTAAGGTTAGTCTAATACATTAAATAGTTTGCATTATTTTTGCATAACGTTAGCACACCGCCGTCAAAGAGCGAGGCTTTTGAAGATTTCAAGAAAAATCTCGGAAGTGAGATTTATAGAATACTATGCGAAAACAAAGGTCAGAAAAATACTAGTTTTTGATTGTATACTAGTTCCGGTTGTTTGCATGTTACATATTTAAAAAACTATTTTATGACAACACCAAACTTTTTAAAGTAAATAATATTTATCATTGTGACATCAGAATTAAGCACCAGCGTGCAAATCTTCATAGATTTTTCTTCTGTCTAACTTAACTTACACTCAAAAAACAAAATCTAATTATCGCAGACTGGTCTGCACGTACTTGTAAAGATTTTATTTAATCAGTAAATTAATTCGAACAATTTTGTTAGACATGGTTCAAGAAGACAACTTGACCTCTTTGCATCACCTTTTTGCTTCTACAATATATATTCTAATTACAGATTAATTAATGGATTATTCTATAAAGATACTCGTAATACTAAGTACATGTAATATATATTATAAATTCATGTATTAACTAAACTTTTATTTTGGTTTTAGGTGTTCTTGGATTTTGTTAGTTGTTCCTAGCTCTAAAGGGCACATCGTAGGCTGTACAAGTGTACATCGTAGTAGCTTATTTGAAACAAGTTTAACTAATTTTCTGGAAGGGAGTTTAATTTAGCATACTGGCTTGTCAAACGCTCTCTGAGGTTCTAAATCATCATCATCTTTTCTTGAATCTCGATTTAACTGAGGTCGGGAAATGATGTTCTAAATCATCGTCATCTTCCCTTGAATCCCAGTGGGTCGGGAAAAATGTTCTAAATAAATAAAGGAATACAGAAATACTGTCTGCTGCAATTAGATGATGATGGTGATGTTGTAACAAAAAGATTCTGTTTGACAGACATGTTGGCGAGTAAGAAGCAGAGTTATTCGAGGCTGGCTCGTCAGATCAACTGCACCAAGGATGAGATTGACCAAAGTCTCGAGAGACTGTCCGTCATGACCAGACAGCGAGAGGCTGAAGGTAAGTCTAGTAAAACACAGTACTCTCTCTCTCTCTCTCTCTCTCTCTCTCTCTCTCTTTCTCTCTCTCTCTCTCTCTTCCTTCCTCAAGGTCCATGTTTCACATCCATACAAAAGCGTTGTCCATACCACGTTGTTTGCTCTCTCTCTCTCTCTCTTTGCTCTGGTAGAGAGAGCTATATCTAATGTATTTGATTTGTTAGGTCCTACAGTTACTGAAGACGGAACGTTGTTTGCTATATTAATGTACTTGATTTCTTAGGTCCTACAGTGACTGAAGACGGAGACACTATAATAAGCGAGGCTGAGTACCTGGAGATAACTCGACTCAAGGATCTCAAAGCTGTCTATAGGACTCACTTCGATGAGCTGAAGGTGATCAGGAGTGAGGTGCAGTACTGTCAGAAGCTTGTCGATCAGTGCAGGCAACGTCTTGTGCAAGGTCAAGGCCAACAATTGCTTTCTATTAGAGAGATCTCTGAAGTCCAAACTAATAAGTTGATGGAGCTCCAGTGCTAACTGACGTTAATTTTGTTGCTATGATCTTGTCGCTAATCTGTAAGTAATCATTTAATTCTGTCATCGGTAGTAATCGCTGTCTCTGTATTCTGTAGTAAATAGTCATTGTCTTTGTAATCTGTAATAAGTAATTGTTGCCTCTGTAATCTGCAGTAAGTAATCTGTAGTAAGTAATCTGTAGTAAGTAATCATTGTCTCAGTGATCTGTGATCTGTAGTAAGTAATCATTGTCTCAGTGATCTGTGATCTGTAGTAAGTAATCATTGTCTCAGTGATCTGTGATCTGTAGTAAGTAATCATTGTCTCAGGATTGTTTAGTAATCACTGTCTCAATAATATGTGGTAAGCAATCATTTTCACTGTAATCTGTATGAAATCATCGTTGTCTCAGGAATGTTTAATAAGTAATCATTGTCTAAGGAACGTTTAATAAGTAATCATTGTCTAAGGAACGTTTAATAAGTAATCATTGTCTAAGGAATGTTTAATAAGTAATCATTGTCTAAGGAACGTTTAATAAGTAATCATTGACTCAGTAATGTTTAATAAGTAATCATTGTCTAAGGAACGTTTAATAAGTAATCATTGTCTCAGGAATGTTTAATAAGTAATCATTGACTCAGTAATGTTTAATAAGTAATCATTGTCTAAGGAATGTTTAATAAGTAATCATTGACTCAGTAATGTTTAATAAGTAATCATTGTCTAAGGAATGTTTAATAAGTAATCATTGACTCAGTAATGTTTAATAAGTAATCATTGTCTAAGGAACGTTTAATAAGTAATCATTGACTCAGGAATGTTTAATAAGTAATCATTGTCTAAGGAACGTTTAATAAGTAATCATTGTCTCAGGAATGTTTAATAAGTAATCATTGTCTAAGGAACGTTTAATAAGTAATCATTGTCTCAGGAATGTTTAATAAGTAATCATTGTCTAAGGAACGTTTAATAAGTAATCATTGTCTCTGTAATCTGTATTAAGTAAATAGCCGGTAAAGCTTATGTTGACGTCAATTTCCTCACTTGAAAGCGATGTCAGTGACGGGCGAGCCCAGGATTTGAACCCCCAAATACTGATCCGCAGTCGTCATTGGCTCCAGCCAGTGTAATTAATTAATAGTCACTGTAAGTAATCAGTAGTCTTTAATCTGTTGTAATGATTAGTCTCTGTAATCTCTGACTGCCTCCAAGTTAGCTCTTTCATTAGTTTTGTTATTCTGACACAGTTTAGCGTGACTTGTATGTGTGTACGCCTATTTTGATTTAATTTTTGAAAAATATTTTTTTCGGACGATGATGTAAAGAAAATGGAATATTGTAAATTTGAAATCATTAATTGCATGTATGTAGTTATAATGATACAATTATACTATGATTTTAGAATTTGAACACTGGTATGCTGAAAATTTCTTATTTGGAATACCTGCCACTGACTCCGCACCAGTTCAAGCTGCTACGCCAGTGGTAAGTGTAAATATTTCTAGATGTTATTAAATGTTCATTTTGTTATTATTAGTTACTTTTCTATTTATTTTCTAGATCTACATGAATATATAATGAGAGCAGTTTTTCGTCTCTAAATACAGTTAACCAGCTGAGATTTTATACATGTATATATATATATATATATATATATATATATATATATATATATATATATATATATACAATTACATATGTTATAAAAATATATACATATAATTATATACATATAAAAATATATACATATATAATTATTATTATTATATATATAATTATTATATATATATACATATATATATACATATATATATATATATAAATATATATATATATATTATATATACTTGTACTGAGACACATGTGTGCGGTGAGCACTGATAGTGGATGTTTATTTTGTAGACAAGCGACGAGCAGGAGAAGTTTGATCAGATGCAGATGTCGTTGTTGTTGGCTCAGAGCCCTGACGCTCTGCCGTTCTACAGCGCTCAGAAGAGAACGCAGAGAAGAGTGAGATTTGTATTTGTATGGAGATAGAGAATGTATCATGCCGTGCTGTTATATAGAGCTAAAACTAGGATTCACAGAGAATAAGACATTATTATGTTATACATGTAATTTAAATTGTATTGTAGTACGACGCTATTAAACTTGAGATTCAAGAGAAGATGATGATGAATATTTAATGTATTGAATGTTCGATGTCCAGCCCAGGATAAAGTTAGTAAAGTTAGATCTTAAACTGCACATCTTAGTATACACAATGTTAGAATTTACGCAATATGGTATTATCGTAAATTTGCGACTGTCATAATCCAATGCACTACTGTATGCATTGAGTCGTTGACTATTGCTCAACTGATCTGTTGCTATCGATGGTTTCAACATAACTAATGTTTTCTCTGTGCAGAAGACTTACACTTCAGCGCAGAATCAGCTGAATCTAGGCACAGCTAAGAAACCCGTGGGAGCGCCTCAGCGCAGGCTACGACATCAGCTGCCCAACACTCTGGAGGTCCAGTACTGAAGTGCCTTCGGGCGCTGTGGGAGATTCTACAAAATATTGCCCTGACTATCCCATGCCAATTTTATTTCGAATAAATGTAGATATTCAAGTTTGGCCATTTTCTTTCATCACAAGTTAGTACAAATTTATCAGTAGTTAGAAGTAGTTATCGGCGGTCTATGCCTGCACGAGTGCATTCTTGGTGAAGCAGAGTCTCTTGTAGTTGCAAATTCTGTTTGAGACGTCCTTGACATCGCCCTCGGTTTAGGAACAGGACGTTAAATCTTCATTGTTCTTACCTAGAATTTTGATGGCCCTGCTAGTGCAGCCTATGCTGTCTGATATGTCCCTAATATCACTGTTAGACGAAGAAAAGGGCGTAGAATAACACTTAGTTATACTTGATAGCATAACAACACGACCTGACGATTTTTATTTTTATTAAATTGTGCTACCCTAAAAGCAGTGTAGAATCATTCCCATGTAGTCATATAATAAAAAAGCTGGTAAAGATTATGTTAACGGCAAGTTCCTCACTCGAGAACGAGCTCAGGATTTGAACCCCACACATACTGATCCGCTGTCGAATATCTTACCGACTTCGTCACTGGCTCCAGCCAGTAGAGTTAACGACTACAGGATAGATTAGTTCAGATATCACATGAAGTATTTTTAGTACTTTTTCGTTATCGTGTTTGCAAACATACGCAAGTTCCAATGAAAATACTGATTGACTCACCGCAACTCTCACGTCGTTATGGAATATAAACAGAAATAACGTTAAACTTTCATTAGTACAGAAAGAATCACATAACATGACTTAAATGAAATATACTTATTTATCTACGGTTTGGTTTGACAAATTAAAAATGCATATGATCTGTGATTTTGCTTTTTTACATTAGCGCATTATAGAATTTTTTAATTTTTTAAAAACAGTATTTACCTATTTTATTTAACCAACGTTTTTGATCAGTTGTCTGCTGTTAAAGTATTGCTGTTGGATATGAAAGGAAATTTATAGTAGATCATCAGAACCTTTCCCCGTGTTGTGTCCGGGTTGCTTGAAGAACTAACCAACCGATGACTGCACGTGTCGTAGAAGGCGACTAAAGCACTAAGATCAATACCAACGTCAAAAAGGGCATTCGGTTGGTGAGCGCCTAGGCTACAGAAATTGCTACAAGAATTTAAACGAATAGAAGCCTCAAATAGGGGATTGACTGTTGGTGTGGTGTAGGACAGAGAGGATTTGAGACAGTCTATTGGTATCCCGACCCTGGTTAAACAGGGATTCAAGGGCCCTGGTTAAACAGTGATTCAAGGGAGGATGACGACGACGAAAGCAACAGTATTTATCTATGCTATTTTACTAACGTTTTTGATTAGTTTTCTGCTCTGCTGTTAAACTACTGCTGTTGGATATGAAAGGAAATTTATAGTGGATCATCAGAACAATAAATGTGTCAGGTGTTGAGTAGATCAGTAGAATCATCGCCTCACAAGTCTAAGCTAAAGATAAAGATTGTTGCACATACATGTAAGCTTTACACTTAGACACAGGCTTTAGTTAGACATTCTTTATATCACATCATAAGAATACGAAAAAGTGCAGCGATTGGCAATAGCAAGCAGTTGATGTGCAGTTTTATCTAGTTCAGATGTCGGGTCTATTTCTATTAGTCATTAATTACAAAAATGATGAACAAATTAATGATTTGTATGCAGATATGTCACTTAGTAGCGCCTGAAGATATTCAACAAGCACTATGTGTTAACAGCATAGAGTAGTACTACAACAGTCCAGAACAAAAAAGCCTGAGATGTGTTGTTATTAAATCGTAAAAAATACTGAATTTGCATACGATAGTTAAGATCTACAATCAAACATTCAAATGTGTAGTTATATATATATATATATATATATATATATATATATATATATATATATATATATATATTATATTATATATATATATATATTATATTATATATATATATATATATATATATATATATATAATAGAAACTATATAGACTACATCGGAAGTCCTATTTATTGTCGCTGTTATAACACATCTTCGTTTATACCACACTGAATTTAAAGGTAGACAATATTTACATCCTTACTTATTAAAATAAATTAAAAGTTTAAGCCATTGTGCATTTCAGTCGTTTATCAATAACTTATTAATATAATTAAACTAATAGTAGTGTCTAGTAGACCTACTAGCCAGTAGACCTACTAGCCAGTAGACCTACTAGCCAGTAGGCCTACTAGACACTACTTTTCAGTCACTTTACTCGATAATGCTTGACGCTCTATCGCTCCACTCCCGTATCTTATCCTCATCTAGTGTGTAAAGTTTACACTCTATAGCCAGACGCTCTACTGCACAACTCCCTTATCTTATCATCATCTAGTCTGTAGCTTTACTCTGTATTGCCTGAAGCTCTACTGCACAATCCCTTATCTTCATTCTCATCTAGAATGTAACTTTACTCTCTATTGCCTGACGCTCTATTGAACAACTCCCCTATCTTCATCTTCATCCAGTTGTTTACATCGAGCGTGCAGACAGACGGCTCGTGCTGCGGTGCGTCTACCGATAGAAGTCTGCAGGTCACACAGGTTGAGTAAGAAATCTGCTGTTAGCTCGCCCGGCATGACCTTGATCAGCTGATTTATCTGCACAAACAGAACACAGAACAACGCTAATTAATTTCAGACAATGCTTCACAAATGTGACGATAAAAAAAAACTAATGTTAACGTCAGTTTCCTCACTCGAAAGCGATATCAATGACGGGCGAGCCCAGGATTTGAATCCCGCACATACTGATCCGCAGTCGAATTTCTTACCGATATCGCCATTTGGCTCCAGCCAGTGGCGCTACAAAGGTTAGTTTCTTTCACAGTGATATGAACAACGTCAAATGGATAGAATACTAAATTGTATAACAAATAGACCATGCGATAATAAAAGTGATGGATTAAAAAAATTAATTGTTTAAAATATCACATAATATCACATGTTTAAATTGTTAGGCAGCTCAGTCAGTTAACCATTTACTAAGTCTTGTACATGCATACTTTACAATCTGAAATCATAGCGAGTTCTGCTGCGGAAAAGTAACTGGATAATTATAATTTAATCAGTAGAAAAATACAGAAAAGGATTTAAAGAATATTGTTTAATTTGTATGTTAACAATGTATGTTTTGTATCGTACTGTTGTATTGTGCAAATCGAACTAACTATTCCTGAAGTGAATTAAACTCTCGTGGGTTCGAATCCCGGCCGCGCTGATCTGAGAGAAAAATCTCAGATATTCACTGGGCTGGTTACATGTTAAATGGACCAAATTTCCTAACGGTTTAAACATGCGTATTAAAAGTGATAGATATCAACATAGTTGTTCATTTCACTATAATGCGTGTTTACTTTATCTAAATGTATCAAATAGAAATAAATCATACCAGATTGTACGGCATGAACTGCAGAATAAATCTAGCCGCCGCGTTGTCAAGCTTCAGCGTCTCCTTCATGAAGACGATGACGAAGCTCGTTCGAGCGTTGATGTACTTGTCAGATAGAACCGCCGAGAACAGGCGAAACAATTCAACTACACAGAAAACATGCACGTCAAGTTATGCAGCAAAATCGCCAATATAAACTGAAATTTAAAATTAAAACCATAAAGAATAATTTAGTAACTTGTATTTGTTTTCTCTCTCTCCCTCTATAAAATTCAAAGTATATGTTCTATATAGTCAATATGTAGACTATATTTCCTTTGTGCACAGACGAAGAGCAGCAATTCATTAATACAGGTCTCATATGAACTGATCTGCAGACGGTATTAGAGAAATATAAGCAGAAAAACCAGCAACGGCAAAAGACACGAGGAACTTTGGAAACATCGCGTTCAAAAATCCTCCACAAAAACGATCATTGAATCACTTTTGTATTTTATTAAAGGCCTTTAATATCTGCAAAACTATTTTCTAAAGGTTCATTAGCATTATAAGTATATTTATAAGTATATTTAAAAATATCTCTTGAACGTTTCTGAACCTACATAAAGTTCAACAAGTTTTTCAAAAGTACAGCAGTAATCTAAATAGCAGTAATAAGAGCTCTGGTGAGCAGATAACATCCTAAATAACAGTATGGTATAGTTTGAAACAACTTCTTCAATATCAAGAACTTTGCTGTTGATAGGATACAATAATTATGCATCTCAAATACCAAGAGATCTGCTGTCACTAGATAGCGGACTATAAATACGTATCTCAATACCAAGAGCTCTGCTAAGAAGATCTTTAGATTCGAATGACTGGCTGCTCTCCAGGTTAACCTCGTTACTCGTGCATGAGAGGAAGTCTTTGCAGACAATCAAATAACAACAACAATACGATTAGAGTGCTACTGTTGTCCATGACAACATCGAACACTGGTCATAACACTTTACACTTCACACTCACTTCACCGAAAAGAATAGATACGAATATTTAGATACTGTCCATAGGAGAGGCATCACTAAAATATCAAGGTAATAGGCGATAGGTAACACTAAAATAAACATCATAGCTCCGAATTAGCTGAGAAATAACAATTGTCCACATATAATATTATAAATATCTAGTATTGCATTATTACATAATATGACATTTAATACAAAAAGCGTGATATGACACATAATAAAAATGTGAACATTAGACTCAGAATAACAGTAAAATGTAGGAGAAAATTTGCAAAAGAGCTAAACTACTATGAGCTGCATAAAAATATGCCCAAATGGGCTACGGACGCACGCACGCAAGCATACACACACATACAAACACACACACACATACACACGCACACACACATACCTGTAAGGCCGAACGAGTCGTTGCCTATTATCATGGGATCCTCACTTGAACCTTCCCCTGTCTCCATCAGTCTTCTCATCTTAGTCAGTCTTTCCTCTTCACAGTCATCATCTATCATCTAATCAATCAATCAATTAAAAAATAAAGAAATACAATTAATTAATCAATCTATCAAAAGAATCAATCAATATAGTAAATTGATAAATACTTATTTAATATTAAAATCATTACAGGCGGGTCGAAAAAGCCTTCAACAAAGCAAACTGCACTTTCGCGCAAAACTTATTTCATGAAGCCAAGGCAATAACAATTATACTGTCCACAGTAACAGCGCAAATCAAATTCTAATATGAAAGTACGAGATCAGAGCTTGTGAAATCTGCCCGAGATGTGGGCATGCTAACCACTTGACTAATTGCGTTGAAATTACTTCACTAATTATTTCGATAAATAGAAAAGCGCACACAATATCCTCCTACCTCTAATTGTAAATCCGTTCTAGTCCTCTTTCTACTTCTTGAGCATGTATCAGTATTCGGTGCACCTAAAGAAATATCCACACCATCAACTATACAAGAAATTGTAGACACACAAGACCGTCATTGTGCCGCACAGAGCTACCAGTGGTGCATCTCTTTTGATTCGTATGATTATACACATGACAACCACATGTGCTACATGGTTTCCTTGCTAAGTTCAGGTTTTTGTAGTTTTTCGTTATTTTCTCCTTTCTCTCCATGATTATTAGTAATCGTTGCCCTTGATAGCGCACTGAATGCAGTTGGCGATAATTTAAAAATAACCTTCCAACACCTTCGGGCTCAGGATTTCTTTAATTCAAAATCAGATTATACTCTAACCATTGTCATTCTTGTTGTTTGCAACGCGATTCAATACTAGACATTTCTGAAATAGATAGATACCTCAGTTCTTCATGAGTTAGTTAAGGAGAAAACACCGAAAGAAAACAGACTAATTAACGACGGAATCCCATCCCATCCCCAACCAATTAACGTGAAGTAGGCCTATGGATTCAACGCTGTATGAGAACTATGTGCTAAGCTTGTATTACCTATTGAATATTACACTATTGAATATTCACCTATTGAACATTACAAAGAACTGTTGGATGGAGTATACTGTGAGTGTAGATTTACCACACATTTACACTTAACGAAGTTAGCATCTGATCAGTTAAAAGTCAAGTACAAAGATTATTAAGAATTAATCTTGAATACAGAGGTTAAAAACGAAAAATAAAAAACCAGTGACATATAACATTTACAACTAGATAAATAATAAAATTGAAAAACCTGGAAATTACTTTTAAAAAGTTGATCAATACTATAGGAAATAGGAAGAAGACTTGCATAAGACACATTCTACGGGGAGATAGTTTACTAAAGGAGGTCATAGAAAGTAGAATGGAAAGAAAGAGAAGCAGAGGCAGACCAAGATTGGGAATGTTAGATGATTTAAAGATCCACTCGTATGTAGAAATGTGGACATGAAGAGGAAAGCGGAAAACGAAGAAGAGTGGAGGCGTTATATACCACTGACCTTCCGGTAGGCAGTACACTGAGAGAGAGAGAGAGAGAGAGAGAGAGAGAGAGAGAGAAACAGCAAATAACGCATACAAACCTTTGGCTTGCTGTCGCATCCTGTGCACAACAGTTAGGCACATGACACAGAGCTTGACTAGAGACGAGCCTCTCGGATCTGACAGGGACTTGAGAGACGGGCCGAAGGACTGCAGAAGTCTCGGCACGGTGTGATGGATGAGAGAAAGGGTCATGTTTTCCAGGTCCATGTGGAACAACGAGTAAACCAGTAAGACACCTTTATGCAGGTCTTCTCGAGATATGTACGTCTGCACCTCCTGGAAGATGAATAGCAAGAATAACAGTAGCAACATCAATATCATACTATTACCAATGTAGTCGATATGACAATAAATATATCAGGAAGAATTTAAAGTTAAGTTCTTACTAGAAGAGTCTTTGCTTTGCTTAGATATATAAGTTTTTGTTGGCATCTTTGACATTTCAGGTTAAATTAATAAGGTAGGTGTAAGAATACAACCACACTATTAAACTAATCACATTACTACTAATTCATATTTGAAAGCTAGCAAAATAACTTTTCTTACAATAAATCAGAGTAACAGCGTGATATATAATCGTTAAATATACAACGCCTTAACCACAGGATCATGTTTAAAGCATACTTCGTTTTAACTTGTAAACAGAGAGAGAAAGAGACAAGACAGACAGAGCGACAGTCAGAAAGACAGAGCGACAGTCAGACAGACAGATCGACAGACTTTCTCTCTCTCGTCTCTCTTTTGAAATTAACTTTCAAACTGAGAGAGAGAGAGACAGAGAAAGAGTCAGTCTGTCAGTCTCTCTCTCTCTATCTCTCAGTGTACTAGTTAATATGACAAAGAGTTGGCAGCTGTCACTCACCCTGACGAGATGTTCACAGAACCACTGAGCTCCGCCCACAGTCAGTAGATAATCCATCTTGTAGATGTCGTCGAAGCAGAAGTACCCGCGACGAAACGTCTTACGAAACGTTTCAACGAGAACATCGTGTGTGGGAGTGCTGCGTGGTAGCACATTGGATACGACACTTGGTCTCGGCACTGACTCAGGCGGCAAGAGATCGTATACCATCTTGGATATCACTACCTGCATCAGAGTCGATCTAAAAGTACAAATACACATATAGAGATACCATTACCTGTATCAGAGTCGATCTAAAAGTACAGATACACAAATAGAGATACCACTACCTGCATCAGCGTCGACCTAAAAGTACAGATACACATATAGAGATATCACTACCTGCATCAGCGTCGACCTAAAAGTACAGATACACATATAGTGTCAGTATTTGAAAGAAAACGTTTTATAACTTTATAAATAGTTAGTAACAAAATGTCCAGGCTAAGAAAAATCTGAGAAATGTTAACTTATTTTAAGTATTGCTGAATTAGAACACATCGGGCATAGTTTCCCGCAACAGTGTAAAATGAGATTGAAATTATGCTTTATATTAAATAATATTAAGCTAGAAATTCATTATTACAAACCAATTATAGCCCCAACCAGTAAATAAAACAGAGAATTCATAAGCACACAGCGAGTATAAAGTGAATGACACAAGATGTTGCTATATGAACATAGGGCAAAATATTGTTGTTAACAGTTGCGCAGTACACCTCCTATACAGACACCTACAACATAGTAAGAATTCTACCAACTTCTTGTCATGTCCTTATAAATTAAATTGAAATCTTTTAAAATCTTTAAGCATCGACTAATGTGCATATAGAAAAATGCTATATTTTAATGTCTCTCATAACTCCTAAATTTTTAAGGAATTGGTCTGGTAATTGGGAATAAGTTTAGCAATGGCACTTCTAAGCCCGTAAACTGCCCTTCACTGAGTGAAAGGGCACACTATATTTAGGATTAAGTTTGGAATAAACCTTCAATTACCTTAGACCCATCATACATTAGGAAATTAGGTAGATAAATAAACTACCTATCATCAATTAATGAATAGAATTATAAGTAAATATGCAAATCGCATTTCAAAAACACCCAAGGAATTACGTCTTAATCTTGAGATGGTGTAAAGAAATACATATTAAAAGTTTCTAAATTGTAAATAAATATGCAAACAATATTGCAGAATGACGCAAGGAGTTTGGTTTTAAAATAGAGTACTGGTATAGAAATATATTACAACTTTAAAATAGGATACTAGTATAGAAATATATTACAAGTTTAAAATAGGATACTAGTATAGAAATATATTACAAGTTTAAAATAGGATACTGGTATGGAAATACATTAAAAGTTTAAAATAGAGTACAGGTATAGAAATATATTACAAGTTTAACCCTAGAATACCCAACATATTTTTGTCTACGAATTTGCCCAAGTGGGGGTCCGACTGGACGCCCCAATAAAACATGCTGTAAAATGTGGTTTAAGGCAATTAGGGCTAATTATTATATAAATAATCATTCAATAGATATATAAGAACATATTTATGTTATAGCAATTTGAAAAGTATAAAAATAAGAACATGACAAATATAGTTACAAATGTTCCCAATCTACCTATACAGTCTAACGAGTAGTGAAGTCTGATTTGGAGCCTAACCCATATGTATTGCTTTATGAAAATATAATACAGTTCAACTAGAACCTACGTTTGTCCATTCATTCATATATATATATATATATATATATATATATATATATATATATATATATATATATATATATATATATATATATGTATGTATTTATTTATTAACAACCGAACAACACAACTGAATGAGATTGTGCTGCTTCCATACAAGTTACAATTACTTACATAAGTTGCATTTTACTCAATCCATTCACTCAATACACTCGGTCTAAGGCACCTGCACTGCTGTACAGTCTTTAGTGGAGAGTATGACAACATAACTGTAATCTAAGCTCATTTAATTGTGATCAACGTCTCCAAAGCCTAGCGCGAATCGTGAACTTTGCACTGTTTATCCTCTCCGGTCTTACGCATAGTCCACCCTCCCCTCACCCCCCCCCCTCCGAGTGGCCAAATCAATGGCCACTGTAGAAGCATATTGTACATGCACATACCAGCAAAGTCATGGACGCACATCAACTGATCACTTGTATTGATGTCATTATAATAAAAATGAATCATTGGGGGTCAGCAGGGACCCCCGCCTAGGCATTCTAGGGTTAAAATAGGATACTGGTATAGAAATTCATTAAAAGTTTAAACTAGGATTCTGGAATAGCAATATATTAAAAGTTTAAAATAGGATACTGGTATCTAAATACATTAAAAGTTTCTAAGTACCGTTCAGCATAGAACTGTCCAGCAGCAGGGGAGGGTTCGGCAGATGGCGCTGAGAGGAGATGTTTAAGCATGAAAGAAGCTCTTTCTCTAACCGAGGAGTTACAAATACTGATGACGCTGCATAACCACGCAGCTGTAACTACCGGCAGGCAACACATCACACCTCTAACAACGTCTAGTATGCCCTGAGTTAATCAATTAATCAATCAATCAATCAACCATCCAATTACTCCATCAATTGATCAATTAATAACCACATTGATGTAACCACAGGCAGACAACACATCATACCTCTCACAGCGTCTAGTATGCCCTGAGTCAATCAATCAATCAACCAATTAATCCATCAATCAATCAATCAATCAATTAATAACAACGCCGACGTAAACACCGGCAGGTTACTCATCACACCTCTCCAACGTCTAGTATAGCCTGAGTTAATCATCAATCAATCAACCAATCAATCCACCAATCAATCAATAAACCAATGGAACTAATCAATCAATCAAGCAAGCAATTAATCAATACGTGTATGAAACAAGCAACACAGCAATTATCCGACCAGTCAATCAATAAATACAATAATGGGCCATTAGTCCTGCAAATATAAAAAGTAAGCTAGAAAAATAAACACTTTACATATATTTCTTTCAAGCATAGAATAGACTGAAAACTTATCTCATTGCTGCTACTCCTATAACTGTTCATATTTATTCGCTCATAAATGTTCATAAAAATAAATGTTCATATTTATTTAACTCAGCTCTATTAACCGTACCCTAACAGTATCCTGCTGAATGGCCCCACAGTCCCAGGCCCATAGGACTTCCTGTATGGCATACGGAATGTTTCTGCAGATATCATTCCAGTACGTGAGGCTATACAATACAATATCATCATCATCATCATCTTCCCTTGAATCCCAGTACAATACAATATAATAATAATAATAACAAAGGTTTAACGTCCGTTTCCTCATCCAGGGATGAGGAAAATGACGACAAAAGTCTCACGATATAAGAACTAACGATTACGACAAATAATAATAACAATAAAGCTATAATAAATAGACACTACGTGAGAGCAGAGTACCAAATATAATAAATTCTAAGTTTCGATAAAATCAAAAGCTAACATTTTATTTCACTTAGTTAATCAGAATAAAATGCTGAAATGATTCTTTGATAAAGAAACAATATAAGCTTTAGTAATGTTAGTAAAGTAAGAACTCATTTTTAAAATGTCAGCATGCACTTAGTTTATGTGCATGACACAGTGTAAATATGCTGCAGAATTTGTAAATAGTAAAAGCAAAAGATATGTGTAGCATCAAAAACCTGTTTTACAGTAACTCATCAGAGTATATATATTAAGAGCACTATAGACCATTTATAAAACTTGTTGACTTTTAAAAAACCACCTTGTATATTTCCTCATTCGTTGGAGGCGCCAATGAGATGAGAAATCAGCAGCAGATTGTTTTACAGAAGGTATTTATAATGTAAGATATCACATAAAAGTAAGATATCCTGTCAAAAAATGTAATTTACGACATTATTTTATCATAATTTGATAAGTAATAAAAATATAATTTCCTAACTTTTATAATGTCATTCTGTTAATACATGAAGAAATACATTTTAAAATATATGCTTAAATACAGAACTTGGCAAGCCGTCAATATAAACAAACACCCCTCCCCACTCCCCACCTGGATTTGTTTATAATATGAGCAGAGCTGCCACTACACTGACATCGCTATCGAGTGAGGAAATTGACGTTAACTTTAGCTTTATCAGCTTTTTACACGTCATAAAAGGTCTATAAACCTCGTTTTAATTTCACTTTTTGGATTAAGCTGAGCGAGAAGAAGATCCACTTTATTCTGATCTGGAGCAGAAAACAACTCGACAGATTTAAACTGTCCCTCATCCGGCATGCACTGACTGATCCACTGAACAAAGAACGTCGAACTTCCTTCTGGTACACCAACTATCACCTACACATAGAACATCATCATCATCGTCTTCAACTTCCCTCCAGTCCCAGTTTAACCAGGGCAGGATACGAATAGACCTTCTTCAATCCCCACTGTCCCACACCATATCATCAGTCAATCTCCTATTTTTAAATCATCTACACATAAATGTACATATACACGCAAATCAAAATATACAAATATGTTCAATCTAATTTTATCTTGGGGTGATCAATCTCCAGAAATATAGACTACCAAATCAAATTTTTCAGACTATGAATCATTTAACGGTAATATTTTAGTATTTTAGTGTTAATTAGCCAACTAGAGAAGAAATGATAAATCATTCAAAATTCTAATTGGTATTTTACAAAGTTGAGAAAAAATGATAAATTACACACTATTCTTTATATTAATACAAATCAAAACAGCACTTGGCTCATGAATTCAGTCAGCGTAGCGGTAAAAATTGCAACATGCGAATTAAATACATAAAATAGCCTAGCATTTTCATACTCCTTAATTTTTATTTTTCTATTAAAATCTCTCATATTAGTCCATTCTGGTTCATAATAACTACGCCACCAGAGCAAGGACCAATATTGGAGATAACCAACAGTTCAGTTTCACTAATCAACAGAGAAAATGAAAACACTTACCTCGGTACCATAATGTTGAGCTATATGACAGAGCATGAGAAAAGAGATGTCAAACAACATTGCTCTGATCTGGGATCCTTTAGTTGTCTCTCCTGATGCAGACTTTGCAAACTCGTTAAATCTGTATGATAAATCATTTAATAATAACATCTCTACTCATCAGAAGTTCATGCACGAATTGTCATCATAATGTAATTAAAAAATTAAAAACCAATCTGCTTACTGATAAGGAAATCCCAGAAACCTCCGAAATCAGCATTTTGAAAAAAAGAAGAGATAGGTATTTGATACCATCAGTAAAGGATAAAATACAAAAATTAATTAAAGTAACAAACTACCTAAGAACATGGACAAATAAAAGACAAGCTCAATGTAAGAGTAATAGACATCTAGAAATTAAGTAGTCCAAAAGTTAAAAAACTATGTTCCGAACATGCATTCAATATTTTTACATACTGTATTATGTACTGATGTTACAGCAGAAGCAATGAACAAATTCTACAAAAACTCTATTTATTAGGAACAAATGGGAAGTCTACTTGATGAGCTTAGCAGCGAAGCACTGGAGTTTTCCTGTAGCGGCAGCGGCTGAGAGAATGAGCTCAAAGCTTCTACCAGACATCATCTGACTCAGTATACCCAGCAGAGCCTCCTGATTCTTAGTGTGATCTGTATCTAATGTCTAATCAATCAATACATCACTCAGTTGATCATCTGACCCAGTATATCCAGTAGTGCCTCCTGATTCTTAGTATGATCTGTATCTAATGTCTAATCAATCAATCAATCAATACATTACTTAGTTGATCATCTGACTCAGTATACCCAGCAGAGCCTCCTGATTCTTAGTCTGATCTGTATCTAATGTCTAATCAATCAATCAATCAATCAATCAATCAATCAATCAATACATTACTTAGTTGATCATCTGACTCAGTATACCCAGCAGAGCCTCCTGATTCTTAGTATGATCTATATCTAATGTCTAATCAATCAATCAATCATTCAGTTCATCATCTGACCCAGTATACACATTAGGGCTTCTTGATTCTTGGTATTGAGCATTCAGTCAATCAATCAGTCAATCACAAGGTTAAATAATCAACTGGCAACACAACCAAGAAATCAATCAACCAATTACATCAATTGAAAAATGTCTGCATATTTTCATAAACGCAGACTGAGATTGAGAAATATTTCCTTGAGGTTTTTATTTAAAACTAAAAAAGGTAAAGCTAAGGTTAACGTCCGTTTCTTCACTCGAAAGCGATGTCAGTGACGGGAGAGCCCAGGATTTGAACCCCGCACATACTGATCCGCGGTCGAGTACGTAACCGACGTCGCCACTGGCTCCAGCCAGTGGAGTGACAGTGGTGTCACAGTGGCCAGTGAATTTATCAATTTATTTCCTAACCAGTCAATGCTGTAATATTTTTTCTAACTGAAAACCAAATATAGCAATGCACAAAATTTATTACAAATGTTACTTTTGCACATATGTTACTTTAAATTCTGTAAATATTCAAATCGTTTAGTAAAATACCTTACAGTATTATTATTAAACATATGCGATCCACAATTCCACCCTAAATAATAAATTAGTCCAGTTAAATGTATCATAACTTGATTTATTTTCTAACGATTCCCAACCTTCAACATGCCAGATAAACTATTTTATTAGAGATGATTTTCCAATCTTGTAGAAAATCAATATTATGTCTAAATTCTTTCAATGATTAATATAATATTTAGCAAAATATTTAAATATAATATTTAAACAAAATATTTAAGGTCAGAATAAATTCAATATAATTCAAAACAGGAGAAAACCTTGAGAATACTGAGCACAGTAGGCTCTGCTCTGACTATCAGTGCAGGAGTCTGATTATGACTGGAGGCAGGCTCTGTCTGTCGGCCCTTCACTGCCATACTCTGCCTTCAGTTTTATAACACACAAAACTGACATGTTATTGCTTCAGTTATACAAGCATATAGAAACCATATTGGACAAGTTTAGATACTAATAGGAACACAAAACTGACAAGTTCTTTCTTCAGTTACACAAGCATATAGGAGGAACCACATTAGACAAGTTTAGATACTATTAAGAGAACAAGGGTTTAATTTAACAGCTACTGATACACTGAGCTCCTTCTCAGTTATTATTTTTCAATGGTATTTATACTAATAAACAGAGTACATAAAAATTCTGGGCGTCAATGCAATTGAATCTGGCCCAAGAATAGAATCTTCACTGAGTATATACAATGGCGTTTTAACGGCTAAATCTGCAATACTTAATGGATAAATCTGCAATAGTTAATGGACAAATCTGCTATACTTAATGGACAAAACTGCAATATGTAATGGATAAAACTGCAATACTTAATAGATAAAATTGCAATACTTGAGGGATAAATCTGCAATATGCATCATTTTCTCAGGATATTAGTTTACATCAATACTGAAGGCTTAATCATGCATTATTCTATGTAGCTCTCAAACATTTCACACAAAATAAACCCTTGCGCTAAAATTCTCCACATTTTATACAAAATAATTAGTTACTAGCAGTTGTAAAGCCATGAACTATTTTGAATCAGCCGTTAATTGAATCAACTGATTTAGTTGTAAATCCAGCATCTTGAATCCAAGATATGAGGCATCTAAACAACAGTTATTACTTCACTAAGTAATAGATATAGGCATACTAAGCTACAGATACAACATTAATAAATATAATTAACAGATAATACTTTACCAAAAACACACAATATCTTACTAATGCAATAGGTCAAAAACCTTACTAAACAGACACTATCTTACTACGTAACTATCTTACACATACTATCTTACTAAACAATAGATTTTATCTTAGTCTGCATGGGTGTGAAACAATTAAATACAGGACAGCTCGTTGAAAGGGATTCATCATTAGGCAGCCGTAAATGCAAACCTTTTATTGATGATTTTCTTGCGCTGCGCTTCAGATAGGAGGGAATATTTGCCGCAGAGCTCTTGCAAGAGGAAGCTCAAACACTCACAACTGCAACACACAAACAGCTGAAAATTTAAGCATCGGGAAGATGCTTCTGAAACTAAATCTACTTGAGATCTTCTAAATATGAATTAAAAAATTTACACATGAATTAAGAAAAACCTGATATCGAGAATTCCAAACACTGCATATTTTTCAAAACATCTAATACTGAACTCTGGACTACTGAACCTAGCCTTAATAATTTCTAAGATACTCTATGTATATCAATAACATATTGTAACGGTTGATGGTCAAGTTATTTACCAGAGACCACGGGTTTAAAACCCCACCTGACCATTTCCCTTAGAACACTTCTGACACAAAAATATACTTCAAAATTGCGATTATGATATGTGATTTCTGAAAGTAAATCCATCTGAAAGTATAATCCTTAATGAATACCCTGGATCTGCCTCTTGGCGGAACAGGAGAGAGAAAGAGAGACGTAGGTAATCGATATAAAGCTGAATGCAATTGAAAAAGGGCTAAAAGATAATTTATCCAGTAAAATTAGACAGGAAGAGAAACTTACGAGAATCTGGAATCGACGAGATCGAGCAGTGAGATATAGTGTAGGAGCTGATTTAACCCTTCCTCAAGTTCCTGAGACCTCTCAGCAGTGCTACCATCACCATTCTTAAAACCCCCTCTATTCATTAAATGCTTTATCATCAGCGGAAGCTGAAAGAAATTCACAAATAATCAATTTAATCAAGTTTAGTAATATATTGATTGGTACAGCAATGAGCCAATGCAAAGTCAATACCAAACATAAAATCTAGTTATAAATAAATCAGTTTAAAAATAAACCATTTATAAGGGTTAATTGGTTAGGTATGAAACCTAACTTGCAGAGTAGAATATATATACATATTCCGCATACTAGTCAATACATCCTAGTTTATTTCACAACAATCTGACAAACACACGACAGTTACAATTCATAATATGGCATAACAGTGCAAATACAAATAATATAGTTTAACCATAAGATTATAAAAATAGCTACTGCACATTAGAATCATTTAATATCATACAAATTATGACATTTTTAGCATTCAAGAAGCTACGCTTAGTTGGGAGTGTATACATTCTTTCATTTGCTTTTCTGTGGATATGATATGACTGTTGGCTTAGTGGTGGCAAAAGGGAAGCTAGTTGGTGGTCAGAACCATAATAACAGATTGCTGTAAATAGTATGCCATCAGCAGACGAGCTATGATCTTTAAATGTGGACTCAATGTTAAAGAAACCTGTCATCTTAGTATGCTGCGTAATGCTTCTAGCTGCTTCCTATCATCAGCAATAGGAAAGTCCCACGAAAATTGTAAGGCACAGAGTAGCTTACTAAACGATGTACATGTACAAAATGTCCTTTTAACATGTTTCTATTGCAACTTGTCTCAAAAAAAAACTAAAGAAGATTGATTAGAAAAAAAAAAAGTGCTGCTCAGTTGATTGTAGAAAAAATGTTACAGAAATATCAGCTCAATGAAATCTATTTCATAAATTGAGATGAAAATTCATATATAGAGATGAAAAGGAAGGCTGAGGATAGAATTGGTTGTAAGAGTTATATGCCATGGACCTGCCGTTAGGCAGTGCCCTAGAAGAAGAAGCAATCTATTTATAGGCAAGCGCTTAAAGGCAATGTCTAGGTTTATCTCAACATTTCAAAATTTTAAACTTGATTCAAAGTAATCATTAAAATAATAAATTTAGTCCTATGTAATAGAAAATAGACAAATTATTGCTACAGAAAAATTTAAATCGCTATTAAATAATATTTATGTAGAAACAGATTTAAATACTTTGAGATATGTGAAAGCCGCCCATCTTAGCTCATCTGCTTTTCCAGCGGCATCAGAAAACCCCAACAGACAAACCCGGAATAGTTCACAGTAGAGTCGAGCCCTTCCTATGCCCTATGAATGAGAACAAAACAATAAAATAGATGACAAATACAGCAGATATTTACATCAAATTCATACCCCTTCTATATCAAATGTCCTTTAGAAGAAGTCTGAGAAAGAATTTGTTCAAAGTATATCTTTAATGTCTATGCTCTTTGCTCAAAAATTAGAAAATGTAAAACTGAACTACATTTAATTTACCAAAGGCATTATGTTTGTAGAACTCAGATTGACTCTGGCGATGGGAGAATGAAAATAAACAATACTATATATGTATATAGTATGGAATTGCCAACATATGATTGAATTAATAAAGATAAAATAAATAATAACCAATTGAAAAATAAACACATACTTGTCACATAAAAACTGACCGACAGGATTTTGCATGAAAAGTCTAGACACAACAAAGGATCAAAGAACTTCATGCCACTCACAAAAAATAATATATAAAAATACTGTAAATATTTACCAATTCATAAACAGACAATCAAAATGATTGCATACTGTATTAAATAGCCTACTATTTACGTTTCATGCAGCACAAAGGCAGAGACAATAAGACATACGCTGTTGAAGACAAACCATAACTTACAGCGGGATGGTTAAGAACAACAGCGACAATTTCTATACCTGTGTGCTTTCAATGACGAGTATTTGCTCAACGAGCGGCATGACGTCATTTGTGGGGTAGAGGACTGCATCAATGCTGATGATAACATTCAGACTGATGTTCATCTGCTGACCCGAGGCACTCAACAGCGGCTGACTCGTTGCGCTGACCTCTCGAAAACTGCGCAGAAATAAATATAAGTCTAAACGTTGATACTGGTGAATAATATTTGTATTTATACATTTAGTTTTAGTTTTTGCACAATAGTATTAGTCTGTCAGTAGAGTGTTTATTAAATCTTTGGTATAGACAAGTAGGCCTACATCTACTATAATTGATTACGTTCTACTTTATTATTATTTTATGCTTCATCTGTATGAGAATATGCACTGTCAAGTCTGAAACAACCAAATAAATTGAATATTTATTAGATGAGTTAGTACTGTAGAATAACTAGATATAACTTGGCTTAACTGAAAACAGTGAGTCGCTATTCACAAATAACCAGTTTATCAGCAACAATAAGTAATATTATTAAGAGTAAAGTAATATTCCATGAAAATAAGCAGTAGTGCCCAAAGACAAACAGAGGACCAAATAACTTGGCACAGTCAAAGTCTGGTAAGCACTCACCTGCCATACAAGCGAACCTGAGTAAATACATTACTAAGTCGAGTCTGTCACTGAATAACACTGCAAAAAGAAACTTGCATTAAATCTTTTTGCAATATTAAAATGACACAAGATAGAAAGGGCTTTCGTTTGGTGAGCGTTTAGGCTCAGATATTGCTAAAAATTTTTTTAAAACAAATGGAAAAAAGTAGGTCCATTTGCATAGCGACCCTAATTAAACTGGGATTCTAGGGAAGGTGATGATGATGATGATGACGATGATGATGATGATGATGACTCACCCGGACAGTTGTTGCAGTAGATTCTGCAGCTTATCCCTGACTTCTGCCGCAGCATCTCCACTGAGGGATGTGAGAGAATCACGAATAGCAAATGACGTCTGTTCAAACTGCTTCAGCGAATCTAACGGTTCATTGTGCATTAAATTGCATATGGATTAAGAATAAATAAGACAAAAACATACACAATAGTTTAATATATGATAATACATTACAATACAGTCTATGTAATTAACATAGTTATACAACATCACACTTACATTAAGTACTAGCCCAATCGTAAATGAAAACCTGCCAATATAGAAAGAATGGGCAATAATATAATTTGCAAAATTTATATAGTATTTAGTCGACAAGCAAAAATTAATCTTGGGAATATATACTCCAGAAAAGCTGTTAAACAATTTTAACATTTTGTATCAATATATAATATTCATCAAAAGGAATGTTATAGATGATTTAAAGATTCACTCGTATGTGGACGTGAAGAGGAAAACAGAAGATAGAGATGAGTGGAGGCGTTATATACCATGGATATGCCAGTAGGCAGTGCACTAAGAGAGAGAGAGATATTATTTTTAAAAAGTAACAAACTAGAATGGCAATTGAATTACAATAATCCTATAGTAAGCATCAGAAATAATTTAATAATATAATTAATAATAATCCAGTAATCTAACAACTCATACTGATATAATCATATCAACAAAAAAAACCTTGATTATCGGTCAATCCAATGTGTACAAGAGCTCGCAGGCTTTCAGATTCTGACATTCTACCGATGAGAGCAGCAGACATCAATAAAACAGAACGATACAAGTCAGCCTGAAGAGGTTTCGCATCAGAAAGTTTTACGACAATACTGCGAGTCAAGTCGAGGAGCCACTTGAGTAATGCTACAAGAGACCTGACGAGAGACAAGCTCTCTTCTACCCAACTGTCGCACAAACAATCACAGTGTAATTTATAATTTAATAGGTATTGAAAATTGCAGCAGAGTTTCATAGAAAAATTCTGGTTCTTAGAACTCTTAAATATCATAGCATCAATAAGCATCAAGATGCTAAGAAAGAAGTTACAGGTATGCCTACAATTTTGTACATTCAAATACCATCTAAATGAAATACAGATTCTTCCATTTGTAGTATACAAATAGTGGACTACATAGTTCATTCCAGTATTCAATTATATTTCAAAACCCAGATGATTAACCAAAGAATTCAAATGTAAATTATCCTACCTCATTACATCAATGAAGCCACTAGCAGTATTAATCAAAGCCTCCAAGCAGTGAATTCTAGAAACATCTGTAAACTTGACAACCTGACTGACGGCCGCAGAGAACGATATAATCTGTACACAAAACAGGATGAAAATATTAGTCATATTAAGCCAATAAAATAGGGACACTACACAGCCAATAATGCCAGTACGAGTTATTAGTAGAAGTAGACCATTAGAATTGTGTCAGATAAACTATTAATAAACTTAATTAATAAACCTTAATAAACTTAATCTCAATTGAAGTTCTTTAAAATCTAACTTATGAATTTCAAAAATAGCAAGTGAGGACATAGGTTGGTACTTCTGTATCACAATGGCATTTACAAATACACTTTTTAATTAACTCTCAAGATTTAAAATCTTTGTTCTAAGCTATGTTAGAATTGCAGCAGGTTGTGACCTCACTTGTCTATATATAGATGATGCTATCCACTACTATAGGACACTAAAAAGGATTTGATAACCTGGCACAGTTACTCCACATGGCGTAAGACTAGAGCAAAATATCACAGGATGAAGTGATATTAGATAAAAAGAGATCCAAAAACTATACTAACATATGGATTTATCTGGCTTTTATGAATAACCCTTTAATCGAAATAACTGCATAATAGTACATGCAATTCCTTGCCAGACACTAAGACAGTTTCAAATGATTAAATATACCCTTCATTAGTTCTGCCTAACACAAATCTAAATTTGCTAATTCATAGCTTTTGTAAAATTACTGCATCGGTAAGATACTTGACCGTGGATCAGTAGGTGCGGGGTTCAAATCCAGGGCTCGCCCATCACTGACATCGCTTTCGAGTGAGGAAACTGATGTTAACCTTAGCTTTACAAGCTTTTATCTAAATATACTTTGTAACCTTAATAAATATTTTATAGAAATGTGAATAACAAGGAACGTATGGGACTCAATCATGCTATTATTGAGAGAACTACTATATATATATGTATATGTATATGCATATGGATATATATATATATATATATATATATATATATATATATATATATATATACATGTATATATATATATAATATACAGTGTATATATCTATATATATATATATATATATATATATATATATATATATATATATATATATATATAAGGAAAGGATACAAGAATTTTTGGAACTTTCTGTAAAGCTAATTTGGCGAGGTACTTACATTTGTACTGACAGCATAATGCAGGTAGGACAGCAGCTGCATGTTAGGAGTAGATCCACATGTGGCTTGTTCCATAATTATTTCTGTTATACAAAAGATCAATATTTAATATTTTTACATAGGAAGCTGTTTACAACAATATTGAATATTAACCCCTTCTGTAGGTAATTTAGTTATTGCTGCATACCAACCAAAGAGTAATTATTCCACATGATTCTAGAGACATTTTACAGCATTTTACAGCTATTGAAGTACTGTAAAATTACTGCAAGTGCCTAATAACAACAAATCAAATAAAGGCTTACATGCAATGTAGGCCTTATAATCTGCAACAAAAGACATCCAATACAGCAAACATCTAAGCAGAAAATTGTAATTAATCTAACTAGTTTTAGTTCATTTATACTACAGAATTAAAATATATAATCAGATCGGTTTAATTGCCAACCAGTGAAAAATCAAACACTAATGATAAACCTTAGAGATACACCCACGAGTGATACATCGATTAAAGATGTGTAGAGATACTTACACTAGAGATACATCCAGTAAAGATACATCCACTAGAGATATGTATCCGCTATTGATACATCCACTACAGATATATCTACTAGAGATACAGACCCTTGTGATTTATTTACATTTCCCTTAATATTTACAAGGATACAGGTGGCATAATTCAGGCTGTCATAATCTAATATTTTCATCTAATATCTAATAGTGTCTAAATATTTTCAAGAACAAAGGTTGAATTAAATGGTCAAGCATTCTGAGCAGCCGCATATCGAATGTTGAGGCAACCTGCTTTAGAATATGAGAATATCACTTACTGGATCATTCAGTGAGAAAATTTAACAAGAAAATATCATTTCAAAAATAAAGCAAACCTGCTACAATAGATCTATCGCTATCTGTAGGGCTGAGATACGGCTTCAGGCATATACTCCACTTCTCGTTGCTCCATCTTTTATTCCATGCTAATAGCAATACAGACTTGATCACTGCAGGATCAATATGAACTGCAACATTCTCATCAACTTCCATCCTCTGAATTTAAGTTGTTTATTATGCAACTGTGAGTCTTTCTAACAATTAAACATAGCATTAGTGAATCAATATGCCGAATGATAAACACAAATCATAACACATTATCATTCATGGTGTCATTTTTTAAATATCACATGTTTAATGGCTTGGAAGTTTAACCAGACATTAATAAAGTCCAATCATTAGATGAAATGTACTTTGAAATATACTTAGTAATTTCAAAGTATAATCTTTCTTACATATATTATATTATATACATGTATATGAATTATTTTCATATTTACACAATAATCTTAAACAAAACAAAAACATTCTAACTATACTTTCTCTCTTTCTTTTTCAGATTCCTGGACACGCTAAACCGTGGAAGTGTGCTTGAGGCCTTCAGCTGCTGCTGGGTTTCGGCAACTTCTATTAAATTCTGGCTTTCTGTAATTATGTGCCTTTACGATCATTTGAACCTTCCGTTTACACGTATTCCTTAACTGTCTAGCCTTTAACATTTTATCGGTGTATGCTTCGTTACAACCTTTGCTGTTGACATATTATAACTGCCACTAGGCTAATGATACAATCTTCGTGACTTCCTGAATTATTAGTAAAAGGTTAAGCTCAACAGATAGAAACATTTTATTCTTTTCTGATCATACCTTTGACCTTTTAAGCCTCTCTGTATGTATTGTTTAGACATCGCTAGTATATGGATGCGAAACATGGACCTTAAGGAAGTAAGATACCAAAAAACCATAGAGGCATTGGAAATGTGGATATGGAAAAGAATAGAAAGAATTAGCTGGACTCAAAAGGTTACAAATGAGGGAGTTCTGGAGATAGTTGATATAATTAGACAGTTGATATAAATATTAAGAAATAGGAAGAAGAATTGACTAGGGCGCATATTCAATTAGAGGGAAAGTCTACTAAAAAGAGGTCATAGAAGGCAGAATGAAAGTAGAAGGAAATAGAGGCAAAGGCAGGCCGAGATTAGGAATGTTAGATGATTTAAAGATTCACACAAAGTGGACATGAAGAGGAATGCGGAAGATAGAGAGGATGGAGACGTTATATACCATTGACCTCATATATTATATATGTATCATAATTAAAATGAGCTCGCCTCCCCAATAATATTCATGTGGGGCGAAAGTATCATTTCGCCCCCCTCCTTACTTTACATGTTTACTTTAAACTTTAAACCTTTAGGAAATATAGTCCATTTCCCTTGTAACCAGTCCAGTGAATGTCCGAGATTTTAATCTCAGATCAGCGCCGCCAAGAATCGAATCCGAGAGAGTTTCATTCACCTCAGGATCTGTCATTTAAAAGTTCACGACATTAACCACTGCGCTATTTAGCTATTCTAATTAAATAAATAAATTTAAATATAGTGGTAAATGATTATCCCATTATTGCACCAGGACTACTACAAAATTGATTGACTGCAAATGTAAATGCCAAGAGATGAAAAAGCAGAAACTTCATGGGGGAAAGCAACCATGAGCCACTACAGACGGAAATTATAAGACGAAAAGGTTCGACAAAAGCTTAGTCTTTAAGTTGGGACAAACTTGGGACAGCAAGTTTGTTCGATCTTAAGTTGCGTAAAATCTAAGTTCGGAGTGCTCTTCCGAGTGTAAAAGATGTCGCATGTGAGTAGGAATATGAACCTTGGACCTACTACTTTGCACAGCCCATGAGAGAGAATTAGTAATATTGTAGCAAAGTAGCCTGTAGAAAATATATGCTAAACTATTTTTTATATCGTTTAAATGTGACAGATCTCTATTTTGCGGCACTCTTCATGCTTATTAGCAGCTATTTGCTATCTGATCTCTTCCGTCAGCAATAATTTATATTACTTATTTATAGTTATGTTACTTATTAATAATATCTGCATTAGTTGCAAGGAAAATATTTGCGAATAATCATGAAGAGGAAGGATGAAATAACGAAACTACTTGATAAACACAGATGTTTACTGATTAATGTGTGCATGACTTCGAAAATATTACAAATGGTAATAAAGAAAAACTTGTAAACTCTCTATTTGTTCTAATTTTGCATCGATTATCTGATAATAACTTTCTTCATCTCATTCATGCTAATTAGTTCTACAAATATTAATTTCTGTAAAGTCATACACAAAACTACTACTAAAGAAATAAATAATAAATACAGTCCAGGTATTAATTCTCTGTTTAATTTGGTGGTGGTTTATTTTTTATCATACTTTTTATGTTTACGTTGTTCTGTTACTATTCTTCCTGTCAAGTGTTGACAAATAAAGAAGTTGATATATTAAGCCGTTATCGCCATCCAAAATAGGTCTTGTATTTATTTACTTTATTGAACTAGAATTGTGCAAAGACTAGAGTAGTTGTTTGAATGTACAGAATGTTTGTTGTAACTTAGTATTTAATGAATGGAAATTGGGGAATGAAAGTGCTCATATGCACAACATAAAAATTTTAGTAAATGCAATAAACGATTCTAAACAGTATATCATATCTGTGGCTGCAAATAATTAATGTCTTAATAGCGTAGGGGTAACGTCATGATGTTTTAAATGACAAATCCTGAGGTGAATTGAACACTCGTGGGTTCGAATCCCAGCCGCGCTGATCTGAGAGTAAAATCTCAGACATTCACTGGACTGGTTAAACGGAGAATGGTCTCAATTTCCTAACGGTTTAAACATGTGGTATTAAAAAGTGATAGATATCAACATAGTTGATCATTTCACTATAATGCATGTTCAGTGATTTATTGAAATTACAAATTTCACAGAAACCGATTGACAGACTACATAGATTTTTGATACAATATACACAACAATTTCAATTTAACCCAGTACACACACAGGATCAATTTACATTATACATAACTGCCATTTTTTGTATGAAAAGTTCAAACTTACACAGCCTGATACAAATTGTTATGTGAAACCCAATAAAAGTACCTTTTCTCTGTTCTTAGATCACTAAACGCATGCCACAGTAATTATGTACACTTAAATTAGTCTATATCTATATATTCTGCAAGATTACTTCTTCTTGGATGATTTTTTATTTTTGCCTTTAATTCGCTTAACATTTTTAGTTTTTTGTTTGCGCATCATTCTCTGGTTCATCCACATCGGATACTGTCCGTTCTCGTCTTTGAGACTTTTCCTGTTGTACTTCGGATCCACATCCATCTCCCCATCTACAACAACAAAAAACAGATTATATTATAATGTACAACTTCAAGCTCTAATATACAAACTAATAATCAGTTAAATAAGCAAATCAACACAAAACAACATGGCTACAAACTTACAATTATTAGTCACTTATTTATCAAGTGATGACATTAAGGAAGTCTATATATATACAGTATATAGCAGTTCCGCTCATTGTTGTGAATCCACACGAGCAACGGAACTTTTGCCCCAATACTTTGAAAGCAGCCGGGGCAAGAGTATTATTTATCAGGCTTCATATTTGTGCGTACTGTCACGCACAAGTTATATTTCAACTTTTGCGAATTTTGTAGCACTGGTGCTTGAAATGAAAATTCAGTGCCAAAGGTTTCAATAATACACATTTTGCAGGGAAGAGTCCTAAAGACTGCGCTAAACAAAAACAGTACTACAGTTCAATAACCAAGAAAGGAATTTTATTATTAGTAATATCAGACCTACAAAAGGACAATAAACCAAGTCCATGTTTGAATATACATAACTGAAGACTCCTTATTCCTTGGCTGGAGCCAGTGGCAAGTCGGTAAGACATGTGACCGCGGATCAGTATGTGCGGGGTTCAAATCCTGGGCTCGCCCGTAACCGACATCGCTTTTGTGTGAGGAAACTGACGTTAACCTTAGCTTCACCAGCTTTTATAAAAAAATCTTAAATATAGAAGTGCAAGATGTTATCATGAATTATTAAGAACTTTTTATGAGTAAAAGTGAGGTAATTATTGATATTATATGCAATGTAATGATTATCAATTACAGGTGTGAAGCAGCTTTATTGCTCATTAACATAGTCATAATGTACTTGTCACAATCATAATCATATAGACTCATAATCATTCATATTATTCTACTTGTCACGCCCAGTTCAGATCCAGTTCTGCACTAGATCTGACTCAAAATAAAAACTTTTATAACAAAAACCTAAAATGTCACTAGCATTGAAATACAGTATATGTTAATTTCCTAATCTTGAAATTAATACAACTGAACACATCCATGAGTCCAAGGGGTTATCAATCATTTGCTGAATTACCTGGGCTTTGAACCCAGGCCACTTGCATCCGAGGTGAACACTCTAGCCTTTCTACCAATATCTAAGAGCTAAGCAAGTATTACCATTGGAAGCATTTGCTATTCCTTCATTACTCTTCTGTGAAGCAGTCTCTGTTTTAGCTGCAGTAACTGAAATCAGAATGACGAAAAATATATTATGCAATAGCCTTATTATATAATTATTGTGATATTATTAAAGTAATAAAAACAAAGTTTAATACATGCAGAATTTAATACAATGCCAAATAAGACACATTTTTAAAATTTAAATACACAAAATGGTCTATTTTTTTCATGATATGGAAAATTGTTCTCTCCGAGAGCAATTGATAGAATTTCACATTATCTGCGAGATAAATCAAATTCTGCTTTTTGTATTTTATGAAGCTTTCCTCAAGTTGAGTCTGTAACATCATTTTTCCAAGAATTCTAAACATTTGCGGGGATTTCGCACTCTGTTATTTGGAAGAGCCACCTGGGCTGTCTGAATCATAGCGGCTGTACGATAACCTTCTTTTATTCACACGCGTAGATAATCGCCCGAATTTCAGAAGATATCTTCCCTGCTACAGTAGCTGAAATCAGCTGAGATATCAGGCGAGAATTCAATCATAAAATGTAAAAGTGACTTCCTGCGACCATAGTGTGCGGAGTAACAGATATCTTTTATTCATAATATTGGGCATTACAAAAACAACTAATGACTATATAAAAGCGTTGGACAGATCTTCAATAATTGAAAATGTAATTTTTAAAATCTTTTGCATGCACAAGACAACTCACTAACCTTGTACAAGATCCTTCATTGGAAAATCTTCTTGACCTGTCTTGTCCAAACCCAAAACTTCACGAAGTTTTGCAAGCTCCTTAACTCCATTCTTAGCACGCTTAATTGCTCGATTCCTACGCATTCTTTTGCTTCGCATACTTTTCGCCATTATTTCAATGCTTTGCTACAAATAAAGACATGAACATATTGCAGCAACTAATAGACCATGGATGGATGATGAGATATCATTATTAATGGGTTGGTGTCAACATCAAACATCTCTTAAAGATTTCAGACAGTCAAATGAGAGCAGGAAAAGTTTGATGTAAAATCATTTAACAAATGATGTTTTCAAAAGTTTCATCATTAAGAATATGTCATATGCACAATTAAAACCATCCACGAATCAGTGATGGGACGAGACCAAGACATGTCTTGCGTCAAGACAGCCTCGAGACAGTATTTTACTGTCCTGGTTTTGCGGGTTAATGTCTAGGTCTTGCGGGTTACTGTCTTGGTCTTTTAAATGACAGATCCTGAGGTGAATTGAATTCTTGTGGGTTCAAATCACAGTCGCGCTGATCTGAGAGTAAATCTCGGACATTCACTGAACTGGTTATACGGAAAATGGTATAAATTACCTAACAGTTTAAACTTGTGGTATTAAAAGTAAAAGGTATCAACATGGTTGAACATTTCACTCTAATGCGTGTTTACTTTTTTACAATAGAGCATATTAATTAAGTTAAACCTGTACGTGCAGCGAATAAAAAATATACATAAATGTAATATGAACTGATATAATTTGCAAACTATGTACGATCCACGAATTGATAAGGTAGGCATACCAAATTTCCAATGTATTTAACCAAATTATCACGATTATTAGACCAAAACACGTGAAATGATTAAAAATAACAAACAACTAGCCATTAAATTTCGAAACAATGGTCTTACTTTAGTTTTAGTGTTGATTTCTTAGGGTACTTGATAAAGGAATACACTATCCCTACACAACTGTAGTCAAAATTAGATCTATAATCCTAGAATATTCTGTATGTTCATATATTTCAGTAAATAAGTAAAATATAGCAAAAATTTAAACTAAGTTGAAATCTGACGAGATTTAATGTATTTTTTTACAAATGCTGTTCGCTTCCTTCTTTTTGACATTAAAAGTATGTGACTATAATAATGACAATAATAACAACAATTAGAGTGCTACAGTCATCAATGACAACATCGAGCACTATTGAGACAAAATCAAGCCGGCGAGAAAAAAAGAAGGTCCAAAAACGGTGCAAATTCCAAAATCCAGAAATCCAGTCCAAAGTAAAGGGAGTTAAAGAAAAGGTGGTTTAGGCGCAGGTCGCTGCTCATGAACACTTGATGGAAAAGAGAGATGGAAAAGATAGGTCTTCAACTGCTTATGGAACTGCTCATAGGAAAGCAAAGGCTGATGTGATTCAAATGAAGATTTCCGAAGATTGGATGGAAGAGAATTCCAGATTTGAGGTGCAGAATGCTGGAAAGAACGATTGGATAGCTTAGAGCGCGAAGGTAATCTAGGTCTCACAAGAGTAATTAGCTTAGAAGACCGAGTAATCGCAGGCTGCATCACTTTAATCAAGTGAGACATACAAGTTTGTCCAGGGATGGTGATGGACTTACAGGTTAACTAAGCTGTTTTGTAAATGATACGCTCTTTAATCTTTAGCCAGTGCAACGACATCAAAATAGACGTAACATGTGAGTACTTTGAACTACAAAAAATTGCTCGCGCAAGAGAATTCTAAACAAACTGCAACCGATCAATCTCACAGCCAGGGAGATTCAAAAACAGGAAATTGCAGTAGTCCAACTTCGATTGAACAAGAGCAGCACCAATTGTAGCAGCTGTCTCAAGTGACAAAATATGGACGTATTCGACGAAGATCACGGATATGGAAGAAACATGCTTGTGAAGTTTTAGTTATGTGTTCGTGGAAGGTTAGGTGTTTATCAAGGATAACACCGAGATTTCTCACAGAAGAAACAGGTGATATTTTAATACCCGTAGATAACGAAAGAGTTTTCCCATTCAGCTTCAGAAGCTGTTGAGGTGTCCCGACCAACAAGAATTCAATTAATGATTAATCCATCTAATTAATTAATTAATTAGATGGATTAAGTGCCAAGAAATTAGCAGACATCCAAGAGGATATAGACTGAAAACTTTGTTGCAGGAGGTTTCAGCATTAGAATAGGAGTTAGGGGTGAAACAAGTGTACATTTGAGTGTCATCAGCATATAGTTCATGATCAAGAGAATGAGAAGAGATTAGAGTGCTTAGGGGTGTTGTATAGAGGTTAAAGAGGATAGGACCAAGAACGGAGCCTTGAGGCACACCATACTTTAAGTGAGAAGGCGAAGAGATGTACTCTATCACTTTCACACTAAAAGAACGATCCCTCAGATAGGAGGAAAACCAATCAAGAACAATTCCACGAACACCAAACCAGGAAGAAAGACGTTCCAGAAGAATATTGTGATCAATGGTATCAAAAGCGGCCGAAAGATCAAGCATACATAATCCAGTTAAGCGTTGTGTGTACATGGCATTAACAATAGAATTGCACACAGATAGAAGCACCGTTTCAGTTGAACGATGCTTAGTATAAACAGCTTGATGCTTATTAAATAGATCATTGTAAGAGAGATGAGTAGAAAGCCTCTGAAGAACAATTCTTTCAGTGAGCTTAGATATGTATGACAGATTAGATATAGGCCTGTAATTCACTAATTCCTTATCCAGTGTGGGCTTTTTAAGCAATGAGTAATAACCTTAAAAGCGCGAGGAAATTTGCCAGTAGAGAGAGAGAGGTTAACAATCAATGTTAATACTGGAGCAAGTATGTGAATACACTTCTTTAAAAGAGAGGTTGGGATAGGATCCAAGTCACAATGTTTAGCTGGAGAGTCTAAAACTAATTTAGTAATCTCATCAATTGTAACTGGAGTGAAATTAGAAAGCTCATCTTTGGAATGATTCTCTACTGGAGTATAAGGAGTAGAGTTAGGAGCTGGAGTGATAGATTCTCTAAGATTGCTTATATTGTCTGTTAAGTATTTGGAAAATTGTTCAGGCAGTGACTCCACAGGAGTAGAAGGAAGAGAAGGAGAAATAGATCTATGTAAAAGATCATTAACGGTTTTCCATAAACTCTTGACATTCGCAGCCTTACTGACCAAGGAGGAGTAGTACTCTTTCTTAGCATTAGCAATAGCAGTACGATAAATCTTGTGTTGCAAATTAGAAACAGTTTTCCAAAAATCTGAATGGGTATGACGCCACTTTCTTTCAGCTCTACAGCATGCAGCCTTTAGCTTTCTCAAACAAGAAGTATACCAAGGGTTAAGGAAAGACTAGGTAAGGAAACAATCGCTATCACATCCAAAACAAAAAAATAGAGGTTGAAGCACCACCGTCTTTTATGAGCACATCGAAATTTTCTTTTTATCTGTTAGTTGTACTTATACAGCAGATCTGAACATATTTCTCTCTCTCTCTCTGCTGATATTCTGAATATTTTTATCCTCGATTGATCGAACCTTTAGAATGGAATGCCTTTAGCTTTCTCAGACAAGAAGTATACCAAGGGTTAAGGAAAGACTAGGTAAGGAAAAAATCGCTATCACAATACTTTTTATCCTCGATTGATCGAACCAGCGATTTTCATGAATCCTCTGAATTTTGTTGGCTGAAAGTTTTCACCGATTCAAATGAAAATTCCTTTATTCTGCAATGAAATTGTACATGAAGTAAATGCAGAATCTGCATGTTTGTTTCAATCTATCTTCATTCCTCAAGCTATAAATACGCATACATACCATTATGATCAAAATAGCTACGGGTCAATCGATGGGCTGTGGATATGTGAGGCCAGTACGAGGCTCTACTTAAGATATGACTAAATTGATCGATTGGCTTTAACGAATTAAAGATGTTATCGATAGGCCACAGAGAGGACGTGAATCTAATTAAAAACCCTTGTGGTATATTGAAGGCACCCATTATGGCTTAAAATCAGTATGCGCCTCATTATAATCGAACTGAAGATATAATGGAATTCTTTATTTTATGAATCTAAACGACTGGACTTTAGCAAAGGCCTATATTCAGTAAGACAAATTTGAAAAATCCTATAGGTAGATTCGAAAAATCGGAATAGATCATTTTATTCACACTGCTATTTGCTGCTCTGGATGTTATAATATAGATACACTTTTCAAGCTTCGGGTATTCACTTATGTATACTCGTCATAACTATACAAACCACAAAGTTCCGTTTAGAGTCTAAAAGTGTTGAATTTAAACTAAATATTTATCAATGCAATTTATTTTTCATAACAAGCACATAAGCAGCTTGAAAATTTTACGGTTTCACAACATTACATTATTAACATTACATTTATTAAAGTGACAAGACATTGTTTTTGTAGTTTATAACTATATTTTCTATATAATTTGCTATTATAATTTAAGGCATTTGCAGTTAATATCAACTTATTCGTTAATCATATATAGCAAGAGAAATGCAGAGATAATATAATTTGAAAATCTTTAACGACTGCCAGCAACAACATAAGATTCAAAAACGATTAGAAACCGTTAAGAAACCAGCCAGTATACTTTGCCAAGCCCAAATTTGATATAAGTGCCTCACTTCAATTTTAAAAATGTTGCACTTTTTTGTTACTTAACGAACTGTTGCAATAATAATCACAGTAAAGAATACGAAAAGGTTGCAGTTCTTCATCAAGCGATGATGTCTGGAATGTCAATTCCAAGATCCTTTGCTAATCATTACCGTTGTCATGTTGCTGCACCATGGCTTTAAAACGACATTACAATTAGAATACAGGCGTGACCCCCCAACAAAAAAAATCCAGATTTGTCAGATGCAAAAACCTCATAGAAGAGTATCATGAGTATAAAGTAAATTATGTTTTAAAAAAAGTAAATTGTTTAAAATATACAATTTAAATGAATATTACACTATATTCAAACACAAAGTCTTTCCTAAAAGTTATAATGAATGAAAAATTTAATTGATAAAAAGAACAAGTATTTTAATATTTCAAAACAATGTCCAGGGGGAAAGATCAACGATTTATTATTCTATACAAGGAATAACAAAGGATACTAGAGAACGTCGAGTGAAGGGTTTAACACGCGCACAGTGGTAACAATACAAACTACTAAAAATCACAACGTATAGATAGAGACTCGTCTAATTCAAGTAAAATTAACAGCAACCGTAACACCGTTAAACACTTAAGACTTCGATAGACTAATCTTTCTTACATTTGATCTACAATTACAGAGCAGCTGCCAGCGACTACGTAAAAATTAAAGTACTAATTTTTTTTTCAAACAATAAATATAATCCCTAGTTAGATATATAAAAACTGGGATTCAAGACAAGATGACGATATTTTTTATGTAGATAGTAACCTATAATATCAGACATGACAAATTCAATTTTTGAAATCGGCTTATCGAGGATGATAAAAATGAAGTAGTAAACTTTTATTTCAATTTCCCCCAAAAAAGAAAATTAATTACTTTCATGCATGGCAGACGCATGTGCTGCTGTTGCAAGTTGCTAAGTTGCAAGGTAGCAGCAATTTCTTCAATGACTGTAATAATTTGCTAAACTGTTAAAGTACAAATAATGTTAGAGGCAATAAAAGAAAAAGCGCCACATTGATGGCTACAAACTCTTTTTAGAGGTGACATTTGAAAATGAGAATTAGAAAGACATAACAACTTACAAAGAATAAAAATTCTTACAAAATATATGCAACACATTCATCATAACCGGAAAACATAAGACAGTGCCAATAAAATGCAATGCACAATTACTAAGGCAAAGCCAAATGTCATATTCTCAAAATACAGTACTAGTGCAAGAAGCTATATATCAATTTTCTAGATAATTAACTAGACACTGAGGTATTCAAATAGTTTCTCCATGATTCACGGTGACAAAGGTTTTTGGATTCTGATTTCCTTCCATGTTGTTGATGTCATCTCTAGGCCCCAGATAAAACTACAAAAAGTAAAAAGTCATAATTTAATTGATATATCATTGAGCAGTTTCAAACTAAATGCAGGCTACGAATATCTACAAAAAAGACCAGTTAAATAACAATTTATTTAAAGACCACAGATCTCCACAGAAGGTTTCTCCAACTAGCATAATTATTTTTCGTCCTAGTTTCACAGTCAGATTGGTGGAGGTCATATAGATGATGGTTTGATTGTACTTTAGGGTTTGGGTTAACCCTAGGCTTCACCTTTCTGCAAGATGATTGCTGATATTCTCAGAATCAGAAGTCTGAACGATTCAAGGAAGCTATGTCTTGACCTGATATCAGTCCAAACGTCTTCAAATACAATTTTTAAATAAAAATATTCAGACTTGTATATTATGCAAACATACTGTGGCAGGTGTAACTAGGGTCCATGCGCTTGTGCAACTGAATAATACGTAGAATCAGAGGATAGTAAGGATAAGAATTAAAATAGCTGCAAAAGAATATTCTAGGTTTTCTCTTATTGATTTTTGCTATTATTAAATTACGCAGTTCTAGTTGAATATTCATTATTAGCAAACATGGACATAGTAATTATGTATATGGAAGCACTGCTAAGTTTCGGTCCTGCAACAATAAATGCATAAAATCATTTTAATGGGTATAATTGTACAGAAAATTTGGCAGTCTGAAATGGCTCCATTGATAGCTGGAAAATCAAGCTTAGATACTGTGTTTTTTAACTGCAGACTATGATTTAGTTATTTATGCACAATTCAATGATCAGCTTTAAAAGTGCTTTTTACGTTTGTATTGCCAGGCTTGAACCGAACTATTCTCAGTTTTATATTTTTCTGCTGCACTGACTGTGTGCATGGGTGTGACGTATTACGCCTGCATTATACTATTAAATTAAAAATAATAATTAATTATTATTATTTATATAGTTTTATGTGTATGTACATGCCGTCCCTGACATCTTCCCTGGATGAGGAAACGGACGTTAAACCTTTATCATTATATATTAATTTGGGAAATATGATTCTAAAACTTAAGTCTGAAAATACATAAATATAATGCGATAAATTAACAATTACATACGCTACCTCTTTGGACAAGTTGAATGTTCCCCAGTGAATGCCCAGAGACAGCTTTGAACCTATGTCCTGATGAATCTTGAACGCCTCTACAGGATCAACGTGCTGGCATTTTAAGAAGTCCCTGTACAAAAGTTAACCAGGTAATTTACCAAAACTCTTTTCGACCGGCTACGCAATTAAATAATCAGCAGATGTAACTGATCTATGACAAACGTAAGCACAGAACTACTTGAACAGCGGAGAGTCTATAAAATAGTAGCAAGACATTGTCTATTATAAACGCATTTCTCTAGCTCTCATTATGCAATATTTATTGTCTAAATAGATAACTGAAAAAAATCTGTTCACTGAACATTAGAAGTGATAAACCTTCTCCGGTCAATGTGTAATTAACACATCATACCATATAAAGATGAACCATTTATTTGCTTTCATTCTTATCAAATCTCCTTTTTATCAAAATGGTGGATAAAAAAAAGAAATTTAGGAGCAAATATAAATAACAAATTAATATAGAATATAATAGAATTATCCAACTCTTGAATGTGAGCAGCCTTATAAAATAAACAATTAAAAACAAAAATATAGAAAATTCATAAATGTATTTCGATATCGCAGTTTATAATAAATATTAGTTAATAAATATTAGTTAATAAATATTAGTTAATAAATATTAGTTAATAAATATCAGTTAATAAATATTAGTTAATAAATATTAGTTAATAAATATCAGTTAATAAATATTAGTTAATAAATATCAGTTAATAAATATCAGTTAATAAATATTAGTTAATAAATATCAGTTAATAAATATCAGTTAATAAATATCAGTTAATAAATATTAGTTGATAAATATCAGTTAATAAATATCAGTTAATAAATATTAGTTAATAAATATCAGTTAATAAATATCAGTTAATAAATATTAGTTAATAAATATCAGTTAATAAATATCAGTTAATAAATATCAGTTAATAAATATTAGTTAATAAATATTAGTTAATAAATATTAGTTAATAAATATCAGTTAATAAATATTAGTTGATAGTGCACCTGACACATTCATATGTAGCGACACAAGCATTAAGTTAAATAATTCGAGTATTGAATAAACGTGCCCAAATTTTTATATCGCAATATATCTTTTTAATAGGATTAAATTGATAAACAGTAGCACATTACATATATAATTTTAATTGCAATGTACCACAAAATATTACACAGAGCGTTTCCTTTCAGCTGTACTCAACACATAACAGAATTAAGAAATCACACAAATACTACAATGTGCTAAAAATTTTCTAAGCAATCTGCTGAATAACTGTATACAAATTAGAACATAATAAAAATAAGAGGCAACAGAAAGTCAATAGTGACCTAGGTTGCCAGGCTCCAATAGGAATAGCAGCTAGATCAAACGGTTCATATTTTTTGCCGATTTCTTTAAAGACTCCACAGTAGCCTGTGTCACCGGCGAAGTAAAATCTGAGCTTGCTGCCAAGCACACACCAGCTACCCCACAGCACCTGTATGCACAAACCAAAACTAATTATTAAAAAATAACAATAACAACAATAGTAACAACAATTAGGGTGCTACTGTCGTCCATGACAACATAGGGCAAAAAGGTGAGTTACATTCACTCATTTTGCTGGTGAGCAAAAAGGTTCTAAATGGTGTAAATTCCAAATCCAAAAAATCAGTCCAAAGAATATAATATATGGTAATATGGTAATTTCAATATGGCAATAACCGTCCATCCGGTTATGTAACAGTTTAGAAATAGACTGTTACTATCACTTAGCACTACAATTACATAATATGTGTACCAGTCACCAACAGTGTCTCAGCACTAGATCAACTCAAAGATCAGATTTTGGACTGAATATTAATTAATTTGACTTTTTAGTAAAGCTTCTATTTGGTATCAGAATCAACAAAGTTGTTAATTTTATCTATGTCTGAATACTAAAATGAATTTTACAGCATTCCGAGATTAAATAAAGCTACTACAATAGAGTAACTGGCACTATATTTTTATATTATCAAACAGTATCTAAGGGCTCTATAGTATACAAATATATGTATATTGATTCTTTCTGGGTAAATAAGACTTTAAATATATTTCACAGTTTTGATTGATTAAATATTGTATATCTTGTATATCAAGTATAACTGACAACAAAATTCTAAAATGTATTGTACAGTATCTAGAGGAAAAATACAAATACGAATGTAGTATTTTTCTGTCAATTTAAAAAACCAAATGAAATATCAGACCTTATTTCTATCGACCACTCCACGACCGCACCAATGCTGAGCTGGGGTAAGAACAAACCTGACATGAGGTTTATCAGGAATGTGGCCCTCCTGCCACCAATCCAGTTCTTGAACATTCTTGCACCCAGTAGACAACATCCAATCTCTCAGGCCTATGCATTACATACAGCACCGAAATTATACATATAAAGTATTAGACGTCCCTGACATGATCCCTGGATGAGGAAACAGACGTTAAACCTTTATTATTATACAAAAATAAGATCTCTGTCGAATATCACAGAAATTACACATGCATATATATAATAAGTTAGATGTACAGTTGTTATACAATAACTATGCTCAGTGGTGTTTGTTATCAAGCAGTAAATAAAATATTGATCTATGATTTGCAGAGTAAAGGCATGCATACATATATTACATCAAGCATTTTTAGAAAAAAGTCAACCATATGTGTATAAAATACACTATAAAAGAATGATATAATCACTTGCAACATCTAAATAAACATCATCAGCACCATGGATCCTATCTATGTAAAAAAACGGCTGGATGTAATCTGCTTATAAATAAATCTAAATGCAACTAATAACTAGATTTTTCACATGAATTCGGTTTACTCCGTACGGATTAAATAAATATAATAGTAACACACTCTATATCAAGCTCAGACGTGGATATATAATATATTAATAAAATATTATAATAATATTTAAAAGGATATAAACAATCTGGACTTCGTACCCTCTCACCTGTATCTACGATTCTATATATGATCACTCGTCATATTATAGTAAACACCCGTGCTCATGTGTAGAGACTCATCCTGAGACATCGCTCTCTCTCTCTCTCTCTCTCTCTCTCTCTCTCTCTCTCTCTCTCTCTCTCTCTCTCTCTGAACATAATGCCGCCCAAACAACGCTCAGTGGGTGAAGAGCTCGCCGAGGCGATCAGAAGTGGGAAAATCTCAGAAGAATTGGGAAAAGTTATCGGCCCCATAGTGGCAGAGTCAGTCAAGACAATGTTTTCTGAGCTAGTAAACAACCTGCTTGAGGAAAACAAGAAACTAGTAATAAGATTAACAGTAGCTGAGGAGACAATCAGGCAACTAAAAACAACGCCGCCAATAGGTATCAGCATCCCTCCTCCCCTCCATGTTCCAGAAAGGTCACCAAAAAGCAGAAGCTGGGCCGAGATAGCTGATTCACCAAATCCAGCGATTTCTGCTCAACCTATAAAATCAAGTCAACAAGTAACTAGCGTAGGTGGTGCTAGCGGATTTAACCGCCAGGCGAGGCCCCAATCGATCACCTACACAGGGAAGAAAACCGACAGCAAAATCAAAGCTGTGCCCAAGAAACTATCAATATTTATGGGCAGACTCCAAATCGACACAACTGAGGACGGTATGAAGGATTTGCTAAAGGATAACGGCATTCCTGATTCTGTCTGCAAAAAGCTGACTGGAAAGACTAATGACGGGCGGGAGTACAAATCTTCAGCCTTCCTTATCTCAGTCGATGTTAAATACAAGGATCTTGTTTTTAACATGGATTTGTGGCCTGACAACATCACGATCAGAGAATGGTGGTCCTCCAAACAATAGTCGACATTTCACTCTTTATAATGGCTTGTAATTTTAATGGTTTAATTAACGATGATTTTATCAGTAACTCACATATAGGCCTTTATTCGCCAGAGGACTCTAATAAACTATTGAACTCTTTTAAACTTTGCAACTTTGCTATCTTTCATATCAATGTTAGAAGTCTCAATGCCAATTATTTACACTTATTAAATTTACTTGATATTTATGATTACAAATTTAATATTATTTTACTATCTGAAATATGGTCCACAAACCTGGCATATTTTGATAATATATTTCCTAACTGTGTTTTTCTTTCCTTTCCGCCACTGAACCAGAGAGCCGGTGGAGTTGGTGTTTTAATTCATAAATTGATAGTTTATAATATTGTTGCCTTGTCAAATGACTACAAGTTACTAGATGATGCTGCGGAATATGTTATACTGGATGTAACTACCAGTAACGGCAAACTTCATATATTTTTATTTTATAGACACCCAAGTAAAGCAATGCCGATTTTTATTGATTCATTGTTTGATTTACTTAAGCTCTACAAGCCAACGAAGAGAAGCATATTATGTGGTGACCTGAATATTGATTTACTAAAACATGGTTCTACTGCATGTATTGAGAGATACGTCAATGAATTATTCTCTATGAACTTTGTTCCGTTCTCTGTTATTCCGACGCATTGTGTCAATAATTCAATGAGTATTATTGACCATATATTCTGTAATTTTGGTATTGACTGTGTGCAAGGCTGTAGAATTAAGTCATTAACAGTGGCAAGTGATGTTAGTGACCACTATGCCAACATTGTTGCTATAACTGCAAACAAGAAAAGGGTAAATTACTGTGATCGACCCACGACACGAATTTACTCTAAAAAGGCTATAAATTCTTTTAAAAATCAACTTTCTTTTACTGATTAGACACCCATTTATAGTTCTGATCAGATAGACACGTCGGTCGCCTACCTAACTGATACCTTAACTAACGCCATTGATAACAATTTTCCGTTAGTTCTACTGTCTCGAAAAAGTTTTAAGGACAAACCATGGAGATCAAAGGAATTGAAAAAACGTATCAAAATAAAAAATTCTCTCTACCTACTTTTCAAAAAAACTAAAAGTATTGAAGATGAAGATAAATAGCGTGCCTATCGGAAATCAGTGGAAAAGGAATTAGAAAATTATAGAAAGATATATTTCAGCGATAAATTAAATATAAGATTTAATTCCGCTAAAAATATATGTTAAATCTTAACGACATCACTAGCCACAAAAATAAAATAGCTAACAATTTAATTGATAGAGTTTACTCTACAAATGGTTTTATTTATGATAAATATCAAATGGCGAATGAATTTAGCAACTACTTTATCAATGTCGGTATTAACTTAGCAAATGAAATACCAAATAATTCTAATGATTACCAGTCTTACCTTCCTGAAAATTTCCCAAATTCTATATTCATATACCCAGCCATCAATAATGAAATCTTCAATATCATTCAAAGCCTAAATAAAAGTAATGCCACCGGACATAATAAAATATCTTGTAAAATTCTTCAGCTCGGTGCTGAATACATTATCAACCCAATTACTTTTATTATGAATAAATCTCTAGAGCAAGGCTTCTTTCCTACAAGTTTTAAACTAGCTAAAGTAATTCCTATTTTTAAAAAGGGTTGTAATCATGATGTATCTAATTATAGACCCATTTCTCTACTTAATAACTTGAGCAAAATTTTTGAGAAAGTGATCTACAAACGCCTGGTTGATTTCTTTAATTTTAACAATACTTTATCTGACAGCCAGTTTGGTTTTAGAGAAGGCCATTCCACAAGTGATGCACTTTTCAGCTGTATCAATTTACTGACAAATAAAAATGCCAAGAAAAGTAAAACTATGGGCATCTTTTTAGATTTATGTAAAGCTTTTGATACAGTCGACCATGGTATCTTGCTCTTTAAATTATCTAACTATGGTATTCGTGGTAAAGCTTATAATTGGTTAAAATCATATTTGTCCAACAGACAGCAATATACTGTAATAGGAAATATACCATCTGATATCAAATATATCAGAATGGGCGTGCCCCAGGGCTCAATATTAGGACCATTGTTGTTTTTAATTTACGTTAATGACTTACAATTTGCCTGCACCAATGCCACATTAAAACTTTTTGCTGATGATTCCAATCTTTTTGTGCATGGTAGCAACCTTGAAGAACTGTACCAGGCAGCTAACCAGGCTTGCTCACAAGTTAGTCGTTGGTTTATCTGCAATCGTTTAACAATTAATTGTTCCAAGTCGGCATATATATTATTTTTTCCTACAGATGACGATAGTGCAAACATTATGGCAAATGATATATGTGTTAAATTAAATAATTGTTCAATTGGTAAAGTTTCAATCACTAAATTTCTGGGCATTCTAATTGATGAGAACCTTACCTTTAACAATCATATCGATGCTTTAATAAGCAAGGTTAATAGCTTAAATGGTATGTTTTACAGACGAAGGGACTACATACCTCAGGGATGCCGTAAAAATCTGTATTTTTCTCTTGTTTATTCGCGCATTCAATATGGTATAGAAATTTATGGAAAAACAACCTCTAAGTTATTACAGCCTGTGCACTATTCTTGTAATAGAATTTTGCGAACTCTACAAAATAAATCCAGGTTTTGTAATGTCAAAGAATTATATGCTAATTTCAATACTTTACCTGTATCTCAACTCTATATACTCTCTATAAGTAAATTAATTTATAAGTGTATTAATTTGGACGGTATTATGTCTACGGCAATTCGTGACATCATTAATTCTCTCCATCAAAATCGTTATTACAATACTAGACTGTCAAGCGCTAATTATATATTTTCTAATAGCAGCAAGCTTTTCTTCAAATCTTATATTTTTAATTGTATGATGATTTGGAATAATGTTCCCTTAGAAATTCGTAATAGTAAATCTTTGAATTTATTCAACAAGAGATACAAAAGCTATTTAATTAGTATTTTGTAATGATAAATATATCTTAATGTTGACAATTATCGTGCTATTTCTGTCTTTACTTAGGTTGCTTGCTTCAATAATTGTGGTTTCATTTTTATGCCGTCAATTGTTGTACAACAGTTTTCAAACTTGCACGCCGGTTAGTCGTTACTGCTTTTTCGCTAGTAACTTTTGCTAATTTTAAATGTACATGTATGTTTGGCTGCTTTTGCTTGTTTGCTGGCTATCAACTAGATAGGGTATATATGCCCTCTTTGATGACCTTGTGATTGTATGTATACTTGTATGTGTACTTCAATAAACATAGTTCTCTCCCTTGAATCAGGTTAGCTAAGGTCGGGTTTTAGAAAATTTTGTAGCAATTTCTCAAGTTTAGGCGCTCAATAACCTAATGTCCTTTCTGATGTTGGTTTGAATCTTAGTGCTTTGTCGCCTTTTACGACCCGTGCAGTCTACAGTTGGTCTATTCTTCAGAAACCCAGACATAGCATGGGTAATATGCTATATAGATCTAAATATATGCATTAATTGTACGAATAAAGGTGGTAAAACACAAACATTATTCAATTGGTAGAGATGATAAATTTCAGAAACGTTGACTAAATAAGTAAAATATGCATAAACAATAATACAAACCGAGTGGCACAAAGTAGGTAATATCTTCTGATTTAGCATTGAGCTGTTTTATACTAGAGACATCGAGGTGATCGTAGTGATTGTGACTAATAACAACTGCATCAACACGAGGCAACTCCTCAATCGAACACGGGGGCTGAAAGAAGAAACCAAACCAACCATTTAAAGTTCTATAAAATCAGGTAATAACTTAGTAATCACGCATTATAGTGAAATGATCAACTATGTTGATATCTATCACTTCTAATACCACATGTTTAACCCATTAGGCAATTTAGACCATTTTCCGTATAACCAGTCCAGTGAATGTCAGAGATTTTACTCTCAGATTGGCATGGCTGGGATTCGAACCCATGAGGGTTCAATTTGTTAAAACTTCATGACGTTACCCCTATACTATTAAGACATTCTAAATCAAACAAAATCAATACAGCACACAACAGCTGGTGAATGTTTGAAGAAGAATATCTAGAACTAATAAAGTGTCCGCATTATTGTCATATTGTCATATCTCCGTGATACGTAGAAGTATCACGTATGGGTAAAGAAACACTTCTATTCACAAATTTCTAGCTGAAAATGTAGCAGTTAAATATATTACTTCTTTTCTGAGAAGAGATATTCAAACTCGAAGAATCTCATAAATTGTGTCCTGGGGGCAAATTGATTATAATTTTATTTACTTTTATTTACATTCACTAAATTCTAATTCTTTCCCGAAATGTAATTAGGTCATTTAGACAACCACGTTGAAAAATTTGTTACATCTATAATGCTGGTCTACGTATTTAATATTTAAACTTTAATGTTATACTCAGTAAGTTTTCACGAATATCTCTATATAGAGGTTATTTGCTATTTTGTTGAGAGCCATCCGCTGGGTATAACTATTCTAATTAGAATTTCGATCATATCACTAAGAAAAATATAATATAATTTTGTGATTGATGAAGATGGCTAAGATATAGCCCTTCCCTCTACAAAAAAGTCATCAGATTTGCATGAATCTCAAAAGTGGTCCTTAGAGGGGTTGAGGGGGGCACCCCCTCCCCCCGTAGCAAAGCTAATGCACGTTGATGAAAATAATAATGAAAAGAAGTTTTAAATTAATTCAATATAAACCATAATCTTATCTTTTAGCAGAACAATAGAGTGAGAGGATGAATCATTAACATGCCTACATATACATAAGGTTGATGTTTATATTAAATTCAGTCCAACATTTCCTATATTTATATTTAGCTTACCCTGCGATATCGTTTAGGTACAGGGAAACTTGACACTGGGCCACAATAGTTGCTAAATATCGGATCTGTGAGAATATTTATTCCCTCCATCTGAACAAAAACTGTAGCATGACCAATCCATGTCGCTTGAATTTTTTCCTGAGGAGGATTTTCCAATTTACTCTTATCTGGTTTAACAACAGGCAATGTTTTATCCAAATCCTGCAATGCAGAATAACAAAAATATCATGGTTTCATTTATTAGAACTTCTGATATAAGAATTTCTTTAAAATGGTATTAGATAATTGTAAATATAAGAATTTAAATCAGCTCAAATTGTTCAATAATTATTAAATATCTTAGTAGTGAGCGAACTCAAAAAAGTAAGAATTAGGTCATGTTATTAACATATGCCTACAACAATATAACATTGTTTTAAATACAAGCTTAAATGAATAGAAAATTTGCAGAGTAAATCATAATATCAAATCATATATGCATTCATATTGAAAATATTGGTAAAAGTACTATCTTGAAAACTTTGAGAATGGATAAACAGTCAGGACAGATTTGCAGCAATGGATGAGGATATAATCTGTTATTTGCATTGATAAATAAATTGCAATTTACATCATAATTCCCCTGATAGAAGTAGAAAACAGGAGTTCATTGTCATCCTACGGCTAAGGCCAAGTTTAAACTCAGTTTCCTGCTCGAATGGCAAGTCAGTGATGGGGAGAGCACTGGATTCGAATCCTGCACCTACTGATCCGCTGTTGAACAACTTGCCAACAAGCTATCGGCTCATCCCCTTCAATTACCTCTCTAATTTATTTTAATTTATTTGGAAACACAAATTTGAAATTAAATTTTCCAGCGATGTAATGAAACTCAAGAGTGGAATACAAATGCCAAAAATTAAATTGAAAAATTGAACTAAGTAAATAAAAAATGTATTTAAAAAGGAATTTTTAAAGCTCAACCATTACATAAATACAGAAATTTACACAAACCCTTTCACAACGAGGAATATTGCTGTATGATTTTGAAAATGCAAACTTCAGAACGCCAGTAAAGGGAGGCAAAGCAAATCCTTCCCACGGTATCTGATACCGGCCACTTTTATCTAGAAGTGAATTCCATACAGCATCATGTCCCTGCCTGTAGGCAGTCTGCTCTTCAGTTAAGTTACTATCATTCATCGATTCAGCCATATTAATTAGTCCATATGTATATATCCTGCTAGATTGTCTAAACAAAAATCTCACTGTTCTGCGTAGTATAACATGCACTAATTCCTACAATAAAATCCACTACAACTGTGAAATTATTCAAACTCTTCTCTTACAGCTACTAAAAGGTTATACTTCCTCTTAAGGATAAATCCATTCAAAGTTTCATTAAAAATATTATTTGTAGGCAGTTACGTAAATTTCTAAAAGTAAAATTTTTAAAAACAGTTTAACTTTATTTATAAAAATCTTTTTCAAAGTTGCTTACAATTAGAGATTGGCAATGCGAAAATGTTCATTACTTAGTTTCCAAAAGTTTATTATAAAGATACAACGATTTTAAAATAGAACATATTCTCTAAAAACACTTCAAGATTAACATGTAGAGAAATGTAATAAGTAATATTAATACTAATATCACTAAAAATGTCTATATAGTCGTCCGGGTTTTCAACAACCATCAGGATTAATACTGTTAAATGCTCCTTCAGGACTAATGCTGCCAAATCAAACACCAAGAGTTATGTTGTAAATTTCACTAAATACTTCACCAACTGCCAGGATACCGCAAGCAATAACTACGAACTCTAACTAGGACAAGTAAATGTAGGGCAAGTAAAAACCATGCAAGTCACACTCCTTAACGTGATGAAATAGTTTCATCACCATTCACTACAAACAATTTTAGGCTAGCTTACAATATTCTAAATTAGACATTGCGTCATAGCTAAACTTAAAAACAAATCGATTTCACAAATATGCCAAATAAAACATCAAGTAACTTTAAAATCTTGTTATTGTTTTGAAATAATAAATAAATATGTACCATAGATACATTATTTACCGACATATGAACAATTTCCATTTTCCTAAACTCTTTTAGTAAATTATTTCATTCTAGTTTTAACCGCTATTATAAGAAAGTCTAAAGATTAAGTAATTATTTTAATTTAATTAAACTTTATGAAACCATCATTGGATAAATAATAATTTGTAGCATTTTTAAATAGATAAATTCCGCGATGTTTCTATTGAATATATATAGAATGTTTTAATAGCGTAGGGGTAACGTCATGAAATTTTAAATGACAGATCCTGAGGTGAATTGAACTCTCGTGGGTTCGAATCCCGGCCGCGCTGATCTGAGAGTAAAATCTCGGACATTCACTGGACTGGTTACACGGAAAATGGAATAAAATGCCTAACGGTTTAAACATGTGGTATTAAAAAGTGATAGATATCAACATAGTTGATCATTTCATAGTTGACGCTATTGAGACATATGGAATGTCTCAATAGCGCAATGGTTAAGGGTGTAGATAACGTCATGAAGTTTTAAATGACAGACCGTGAGATGAATCGAACTTTCGTAGGTTCGATTCCCAGCCGTGCTGATCTGAGAGTAAAATCTCGGACATTCACTGGACTGGCTACACGGATAATGGACTAAATTACCTAACGGATATAACATGTGGTATTAAAAGTGATAGATATCAACGTAGTTGATCATTTCACTATAATGCGTGTTTACTTTTATTGTTGAAATTATTCATAAATGTTTTTAACTTAAAGGTATAAAATATGTTTAATTGTTATTCTATGTTTTAGTATTAATAATTCAGAGACATATTTATAATTTTTCAGCCGCAATATATATATATATATATATATATATATATATATATATATATATATATATATATATATATATATATATATATACATAATTATTGGGATTTTTGGGTATTTATACCGCTTTTGAGGTCAAGCCAGCAAAATAAACATAAAAATATCGCTTACATAATTAACATGTTTTTCAAAATTCATTGGCTTTATCCTGTTCCAAACTATCTCAAATACTTATCTCGCTCGTATGAAATACCCATAAAGTATTGTATTTTAACGAAGAAACCAATATTTTACAAATTGAATTTAAAGAAATTGAGAAGAGGTCGTTTTCTAATTACTTTTACCGGACATGGTTATTGACGCTAGATACTTCCGGTTTATTCATTGTTTTTAAGAAATTATTGTTTTGAAATTTATAAAATCAGTTATTATCTAATTAGTATCTTCCAGTATTATTTTACTTGTGGCATGCAATTCTGTAATTTAAAAGTTAAAATATGTTAAGCTTTTGCTGTGCATCAGTGAATTTTTGCTTGAATATAATTTAATATTTTTGGTTTCATTCCTAACTTACTTTTGATATTCATGAACTACAGAACCTGAAGTATTTAACTTCATTTTAGTTAGAGATAAGTTAAATAGCAATTGAATGGTGAGCTATTTCGTTGAGGTTACAAATGAATTAAGAGTTCAAGTAAGTTTTGTGTACCCAAGGAGCCTACAGCATTAAAAAGTTGTCAACTAGTTATTAATTTATTGCAATCCTTTTTGAATTTTATAGAACAATTACGATCGAGTTCTGTAGCTTACATGTACTTTTCCAAATGAATTTTTAATGTTATGTTAGAAGTCTAAGATACTACTACCAAATTTTATTAATATAAGAAGGTTATGCAATTTATAGTGTTATCTGTAACATTGGTTTTTCAGATAAAGGTTACTATAAATGACATGAATTTATTCTGCGTGCACGAACTGCGATGTAATGAAGACCAATATAAAATTCAATAGCCCACGTGGCCCTCGTCGTAAGGCTAAGAGCAAACGCTGGTCAATAAAGCGTAATAAAACATTTCGTTTCATGCTTCATCATCGCCAACCTCATAAGCAGCATGATTTCTTCCATCTTCCTACTCGCGAAACACTCACCTATGCCGATGCTCAAAATCTTGTCGACATTGACGTTGATGGCCAGTTACATCGATTTAACATCTGTCAGCCGATAAGTGTTGTTCAGGGCAATGAAGAGGATGTGGAGGATATTTGCCGATCTAGTCTTCCTACAGATACAGCTTTCAGTGGCTCTAAACGCAGTATAGATTGTGAAGCTGTTCCTGTTGCAAATTATAAAACAGTAGCTACAATTTCTGGAATAGTGAAATCAGATTTCAAGCGCAAGGCTGCGTACTATAGATCAAAAGAGATCTCAACAGATGAGTTGGACAATGATGTAGAATATGATCGCGACAATCAGGTTTGTGAACAACACTGCCTTTTGAACGCTTTCTCTGAAGAATGATTTAATAAATTATTGTAATATAAATAGTTTATCTGTTATTTTCAATCAAAAAGTTTCAGTAATGCTGCCCCAATCACTTTCTTTCGCAAAAACGTTTTTGTTCTGTACTCAAAAACCAAACATTTGAGTTAGTGATGGCTCTAGGTCTCTGTAAGGCATTTATTTGTTTCAGTCATACATTTAGAGGTGACTTCAAAGCTCTGGAAGCTGTATGACGCAGTTATACAGCTTTCAGAGTTGCGTCATACAGCTTCCAGAACTTTGAAGTCACCTTTATAGTTCTGTTAAAAGATAAATTGCCAGCTTTTTATCAGACCAAAAAATCTGACCATTCTCATACGACCATCTTGGAAGGTCAAATATCTTCTCCTAAAGCAACTAATGCTGCAAGTATTGTCTGCCTGTGGTTTTCATGCTGTTGTCACTGATCTAAAAATATTGCATTCAGCAAGTTCCCTACTAAAATTTGTCCATGATATGTGCCTCAAGTAGTGCCATCTTTTTATATTCATTTAACTCAATCTATAATTTATTCATAGCTTGTCTACAATAATTCTTGATTGCGAGGGTTGCCTTCATCTTCTCTCAACCATTTGCAGCATGCCCAAAATTCTCTTGCAGGTTATTTGTATGTCCTCTAGATTGAAATTTCACTCTTTCCCTACTCAAGAACCCACACTGGCTCTCCGTGAATCAGTGCATAATGTATAAAGCATCTCTATTAATTTTAACAACTCTGCGATTTTGCAAACCTTCCTACCTATCTGAAATTCTTCTAATCACTCTTATGTGCTCTTCATCCCGCCGATGCTAATCTTCTCTCTGTTTAAAAATTCTCACATCATTGGGCAGACGTTCCTTCTCTTATGCAGCACCCGCAATATGGAACTCTTAGCCTACAAATCTTTGCTCATGTTCTTCTTACTTTCAGATGCAGGCTTAAGAAATTAAGAGTCTTGTAATTTTTAAGTTTTGTCCCCCATATCCAGTCCTATATGTACGTATATATATATTTTTTACATACAAGGTTCTAGAACTAAGAATATATATTTCTGTTTCAAAACTATTGTTGTATTAAATGATTATTATAGTATAGCTAAGAGTAATTTAGTAAATTTTAGGTCTCTCTAAGATTCTAGTTCACATCAGAGGTTATTTAAGAGACTTTCTTGTTTTACTGATAAATAATTAAAAGTAATGCTGCAGTAGTGTAATTGCATAGTTTGTCTTTGATTATGTTGCAGGATGTCGAATGGCTAAAGAACATGAATGAACTGAGACGCAGAGAACATCTGAATCAACTGACAGACAATGATTTTGAATTTGTCATCGATCGGTTAGAGAAGGAATCGTTCAAGCAGGTTGCTGCTGGGGACCATAGACATGTCAGTGATGCTGTCTTAGTGCCGTGTGCTGTATGTAATGATGTTGAAGAGAATGCAATGAATGCTCTACTGATCTGCGACACCTGCGAATTACGCGTTCATCAGGACTGCTATGGCGTACCCTATCGGCCTGACGGATTGTGGCTGTGTCGTAAATGTCTGCGCTCTCCTAATTCTGAAGTTGACTGTTGCTTGTGTCCCAATGGAGGTCTCTCATCTAATAGTAGTTTCCTGGCAGCTTCGTGCAGAACTAACAAAAGTTCTCATAAGACTAATGGACTGCTTAAAGATAATTTATGCTCAAAGTCACCGAAAGCTGATAAGAAGATGTTGTGTATGAAAAGATCTAATAAAGATAACGTAGATCAACCTAAGAATAATGATGCAAATATTGTTAGCAGTGCAGGAGCTTATAAGCAAACAGTTGATGGGCGTTGGGTCCATATGATCTGTGCGCTGTGTGTGCCTGACGTGCATTTTATTAACACGGTTCATCTGGAGCCTGTAGAAGTAAACAGGGTGTCAGCACATCGCAGGGACGCTCTCTGTGTGGTGTGCAGGAGGCGTGGCGTAGGAGCGTGCTTGACTTGTGGGGTTATGGGTTGTAGGGTTTCATTTCACGCCACATGCGCCGAAGCAGGTGGTATGTACGTGAAACTTGAGCGTCAACCCACCAATGGCTCGCGCATGAATATCAGGCGATCTTTTTATTGTAACGCTCATAAGCCAGTTGCTGAGCCACCGTCATTGGAGAAGCCAGTCCAACGGATGAAAAACAAAATGGCGTTAAAAAAAGAAGAAAGCAGTTCAACGGAAACGTGTGTGAGAAAGACGGGTAGGCAGCATAATGGCTCAACTTTATTGACAGTTGCAACTCCTAGTCATAACAAAGTGACAGAAGTTGAGGATAAACCAGCCTCAGAGTTACAACCACCTGCATTTCATATCTCTGAAAAATGGTGTGCACTCTATATAATTAGATCTTTAGTTGATCCGTGTATAAAAGCAAATAATATTGGCAAGTATTTTGAAATTATTATTTACATGTAGGCTTCAAGTCAATATTTTAAGCCAAAGCTTTGGTTTATACTGTACAACGAGCAATGTTATGAAGTTTAAATGACTATTCCTTATACCATGGGATTAATTCCCGGTTGAGTTGATCAAAGATATAGAATTTTGTGAATTATTATCTGATTAATGGGCAATTTTTGGAAATAATTTTTGCTTATGGACCCGTTCTTCCCAGTTTCATTTGTTTTAATTTCTTACGACTGTAAATTAATTCCAAGGTTAGATAATTGGCTTTTTGTGTTTTGGCGTCAACCATACCAGCCTTTTATATTCTCATTGACAGCTCTATGTGAAAATGGTTTTTTAGTCCAGGAAGCAATGAAGATGGTTGGTCCCCTTTTATTTTAACATATTAATATATATATAATAACATTTTGTTACTATAATTTACTCATGTAAAAGGCTGGAAGAGAACCGAGTGCTACTTAACTGTACTCATCACTATAAAGTATTGATTGGTTGATAGACTAGACTATTTGTGGATAGATTTTGCTATTTGGTGAGTTACTAGTTGTACGAGTGATTGACAGGATGCTTTGAATAGCTGACGAACAGTGTTTGAGAGGTGAAACCTATGGATGATATATCTAGCTGATTGATTGATGTGTCACATATGTAATTGATTGATTGATAGGTTGATACGGTTGTCCGATGAGCTGTGTGTGAGAGACAAGAAGAGGGCGATGGGTCACATCTACAATTACTGGCTGCTGAAGAGAGCAGAGCGAAGCCACGTGCCTCTCATCCAACGTCTCTATCATGCTCTCCAGCTTCTGCGCAGGGTTAGTTTCTAGTCGCTTTCACCTGCGACTGCTCATGTGTGATTAAATCCCCAAAGTTAGAATGATCAGAATTTAATGACTTTAGCTTCACATGTGATTAAATCCCCAAAGTTAGAATTATCAGAATTTAATGACTTAGCTACATAGCATATATGGTAATTTAAATGTTTATTTTATTGTATTGTGCTGTGTATCCTTCTTCAGTGCGCTGCCAAGTGGCAGGTTCAAGGTACATATTCATACTCAAAGTCTGCTTACTCGCTCCATTAGAGCACTCCTTAGATCAACCAGCTAATCCTTTCACAAAGTCTATGCCTTATCCATACCTTATGTAGCCTATAGCTTGGGAGTATGGTTTCTGAGGTGGTTTCCCATTGCCTTCCTCAATACTGTGTATTTCTTTGCTAAATTGAAGCTTGTGATTGCCCATCAAAGCACAATAATTCTCTATTAATATGTTATTAACAGTTGCTTATTTTGTGGGCAAATATTCCTATAGTAGTCTCATCTATTAAGCAAAGAACTATCATTCTGTGCTTATATTGAACAATTTCGTCTACATTAGCATATTGCATTGTTGCTTAATATTTATATGTCAGTTTTATTGTGAGAGTATGAGTAAGTTACATGTGCATAGGAATTTAAGCTTAAGATTAGGATGATATATTCTACATATTTCTTAATATCAACTAAAAATGTTGTAAAAAAAATGGAACAAAATAGCTAGTTACCGATCTATAAGACTTGTTCTATAAATTCAAGAAGTATCTTGACATTCACGTGAAAATCTGACATGGCGTTGGATCAGATCAGTTCTAATCTGATTGAGTTTTGTCGTTTTGTCAAGAATAAATCTACTTAACTTGTCAACTATGGATCATTTAGGTATTAGATTGTTTTCTCTCTCTCTTAGTGCACTGCGTACTGGCAGGTCCATGGTATATAACGCCTCCACTCTTCTCTGTTTTCCACTTTCCTCTTCATTTTCACATATTCATGGGTCCTAATCTCGGTGGGCCCCTGCCTCTTTTCTCCAGGAATCCCAGATTGATTTAGTTGAATTAAAAGCAACTAAGTTACATTTTTAGTTTTTCTTCCTGTTCTGATGTGATTTCAGTCGAGTGCCGCTGGGATTCCCGGGGAGCCGGGCGGGGCAGAATTGGGCCGGGACGGTCTGTCGCAGCTGAAGAAGATCAGGCAGAACATGGAGAAGGTTCGACTGTTGCTGGAGCTGATACGTAAACGTGAGCGGCTAAAGCTGGAGTGGGTCAAGTGTCACGAGTCAGCCGTAGATCTGAGGCTGAGACCAGTGTCCGTGCTGCTCTCTAGGACTCTGGATCGTCTGCAAGCCAAGGACTCTTGTGATGTGTTTGCTGCTCCCGTTGATACTGTTGAGGTACTGTTAGCAACTTCTGTATGTGTACAATATGTATTGTACATGTATTTGTCTTTGCTGCTCCTGTTGATAATGTTTAGGTACTGTGGACAACTAATGTATGATACTGTTGAGGTACTGTTAACAGCTTCTGTATGATACTGTTGAGGTACTGTTAACAGCTTATGTATGATACTGTTGAGGTACTGTTAACAGTTTCTGTATGATACTGTTGAGGTACTGTTAACTGCTTCTGTATGATACTGTTTAGGTACTGTTAACAGCTTCTGTATGATACTGTTTAGGTACTGTTAACAGCTTCTGTATGATACTGTTGAGGTACTGTTAACAGCTTCTGTATGATACTGTTTAGGTACTGTTAACAGCTTCTGTATGATACTGTTGAGATACTGTTAACAGCTTCTGTATGATACTGTTGAGGTACTGTTAACAGCTTCTGTATGATACTGTTGAGGTACTGTTAACAGCTTCTGTATGATACTGTTGAGGTACTGTTAACAGCTTCTGTATGATACTGTTTAGGTACTGTTAACAGCTTCTGTATGATACTGTTTAGGTACTGTTAACAGCTTCTGTATGATGCTGTTGAGGTACTGTTAACAGCTTCTGTATGATACTGTTGAGGTACTGTTAACAGCTTCTGTATGATACTGTTGAGGTACTGTTAACAGCTTCTGTATGATACTGTTTAGGTACTGTTAACAGCTTCTGCATGATACTGTTGAGGTACTGTTAACAGCTTATGTATGTGTACAATATGTATTGTACAAGTATTTGTCTTTGCTGCTTCCGTTGAAACTGTTGAGGTACTGTGGACAACTTCTGTTTATGTACAATATATATTATGTATTGTACCTGTATATGCGTGTATGGAAATATGACATGTATTTAAAACATACAAATACAGTATATAATGCATAAAGTATATGTTGTATACTGTTTATTTAGTGTACAATTATGAGAATAATTACAGTTATGAAAATTATTAGATGTTTATATGAATATATTCAATTAATGAAGGGAATATGTATTCCCTTGAATCCGAGTTAAAGCTCAGTTATACTGAGATTCAAGGGAAGATGATGACATTAATATAATCACTGACAATGATGACATTAAATATATTCAATGTCATGATGATGGTGATGCCATTGAGAAGGGGCTGTGATGGCTCACACCCTGCCAGTAAGTCTGCAACATAATCTCAACTGAAGGATTTTGCGTCATCAATGTTTTATATATAGAATTTATTATGTTTATGAATTCATTTCATCAAACTGGTGTAAATAATAATCACTGGCTACATATTCCTATGCGTAGTCTACTTTAATGGTCAGTAAGAGCACTTCATTGACCAAGATGTTGATCCAATCATCAAGGCTAAGTCTTGCGAAATACGTCTTCTGAGGTGGTTTCTAATTTCCTTCATCAGTATCCTTTTTAATTGCAAATTAAATAAAAAATTTCACTTAATAGTTTAATGCTGTCAGTTTCCATTTTTCTGTATAACTGTAGAGCCTTATATCTATATATCATCTTTGACAGGTGCATGACTATTTGGATAAGATAAAACATCCGATGGACTTCGGTACAATGAGAGAGAGGATTCGTGAGCACAGGTACAGATCTGTTGATGACTTTGAGAAAGACTTTGAGTTGATTGTGACAAACTGCCTGACGTACAATGCACCGGGATCTCCTCTGCACAGTTACACTCTGACTCTCCGCAAACAGGTTTCTAACTCTTCTTAGTTGTAATGACGCTTGATTGCTTTATGAACAAGTATTGAGATTCTGTGATGCATTAGAATAATTGCAATTCCCCTAACAGAACAAAAAGAACAAATAACAGTGTGCTACTGTGGCTATTTATCATTGGCTTGGAGCACAATGATGCCATGTGCAGTTTAAAAATGTTAGGTACTAAGTTCATTTAGAACGCTTGTGCACTGAAGATTCTGCTCAGGCACGCTTTGTCCCTTTGTGTTTTGATTCCAAGTCAGTATTGTAATGCATGCAATCACTGGGTACCTTTGTGCACTGAAAGATACAAGTATTATAATACCACTGCACTGTGCACATCACTTAGTTCTAAATCTGCATTGGCACCTTCGTGCTCCAAGCCGTCTAATTATTATAAGCAAACTTGTTGATTTATTGCATTTGATATGCTATGCCTAGATATTGATTTAATTCAGTTATAACACTGGTCGCGGGTCTTCTCAAATCTTTCTGTGGGTGTGCCAATTTATTTATTATTGATTGTTTTTGCTTTTAGACAGCTGAAATCATGCAGAGTGCGCGGAAGATGTATGACATTGTTGGGTACTGTGTCAGCACTGGACTGCATGCTTCTGATCCCATAGAAGGTTTTTTAAAAACAACTTTAAATATTTATTTTAAAATGCTTGACCGCTATAATTTTCAAAGTTGAAGTGGTTAGTTTATCATTCCTTTATAGTATATTTATTCATAATCGCAATCCGATCATATTTATGTTTCTGGATAGATTTTATTCATTTAATGCATACATTTCCTAGCATCTACTTTCTCTTGCTATAGCTCAAAACTTATTACTGTCATTTTTTCTTGAGAAACCAAGTCACCGCAGCTATTTCACTTATATCCAATGCTTTCTTGTCCTTTCTCTCATTCTATCTCTCCATTGCCCATTACTTAGCACTACACCTTTTTTCTTATGTTACTCAGCAACAGGCAATGCTGTACGAGATGTGGATGGAGCGAAGAGCTTGGCTGTTGATTCATTAGAACAAGAGTTGCTCTCTCTACAGAGTCAGCTTGAACTGACTCGTTCTGTTGCCCATCCTCCTCAAACTAAAATTCTCATGCTCAAGAAACGAATCGCCTACTGCAAGCGTCGTATCACGCTACGCCAGCAGCAGCAAAGCATTGAGCAGCAAGGCAGCTTACAACAGCCGCTAGGCAGCAAGCCTCACAAAGGCAGCCAGCAGCAGCAAAGCTTGCTTGGCTGTCAGTTGAAGAATGGTTTACAGCAGAAGAGACTGAAGATGCACCTGCTGGAAGAGCAGCAGCTGGAAGAGCAGCAGCTGGAAGGGCAGCAGCTGAAGAGATTGAAGCTGCTGGAAGACGCGTGTGAGTTGAAGTCGGGAGAGTCAGCAGCGAGTGAAGCTGATAGTGAAGGATCGTCTAAGTACGAGATGTGTCTGACGGGAGATGAACTGGAGACGACACTGGAGGGTAAGGCACTGGTAGATAGCTGCAAGCTGTCTGACAAATCTAACGACATAGTGTCCAACTCGTTCAGCTTGCGCAGTGACAGTTTAGATGTAGACCATGCGAATCAGTCGAATCTAGTCAGGGATAAGTTATCGGATCGTATTGTGACAAGGGGTAACATTGCGTCCGGTCCTTCTGTAGGTAACGAAACTGATTTGGGCAGTAGCAGGTTTGTAACGGAGTCGCATAAAGAAGATCTCAGCCTGAAAACAAACAAACTCGAGCTTCTGCCAGTGTTGAAGCGATTAGACACGCGTGATATATCTAGACTGGATACAAGGTCTTCGCTGATACCTCGCATATTGTCGAGATCATCTACGTGCAGTGAGAATGAGTCGTCACTGGAGTCTGCTTCCAGCTGCGGAGTGTCCGATGCGGAGTATATCTTGTCAGGATTTAATCTCACCGCAGCTAAAGGTATCTAATGATCACGCTATTTGTACTGTTGTTTAAGTCTTTTATCTGTAAATCGATCAGGCATCTTCAGATATGTGAATGTCAGATGAAACTGGTCAAACATTGTAGTTCTTATGAAGTCTTAAACTTCGAGAAAAGCTTTCTCTTCTCTTCAGTACACTGCCAAGTGGCATGTTCTAGTACATATTCATACTCAAGTCTGCCTTCTCGCTCCATAAGAGCACTCCTTAGATCAACAAGTTAATCCCTTCACAAAGTCTATGCCTTATCCATACCTTTTGTAGCCTATAGCTTGGGAAAAGTATGGCTTCTGAGGTGGTTTCCCGTTTCCTTCCTCAGTTAGATGGATTAATTACTATTTGTTCCTGGGGGAAAATATTTCATGGTGAGGTGGGTGCCCTCTTACCATCCTCAGCTCCTGCCTTAGTCACCTCTTACATACGCGCAGCAGATTGTTTGCGGTTGCCCTATTCTGCAGTGGTTCAACCACACCCGAGCACAACACGAGAAAAGCTATCATCTGATTAAAACACAAATAAATCATCTAACTGGCAGGGGTTTTGTAGTAGTTTTAGACTATTCTAGTCATGTCACTTCTAGTTGGTTCACTTCATTGTACTACTGAGCGTGTACGAAGTATGACTTTCTCGTGTGACTGTTTAAAGCTTCTTGTTCAATGTTATTTGTCTTGCTCTCCATTGAAACAATTAACTGAGTTCTCATCTAGACCAGTTCCAGCAAGTTGTAAAATATACACACTATAAATCTCTATTCCTAATACTATAAGTATAGTGATGACTCTAATTTGAATTTAGACATTGATTTGTCTCAGATGTAATTTTAACTATGTAGCAACTCTCTTATTTTTATTGCAATATGTGATGAATATTCTATATTATTTTGTTTATCTTTTTGCACTTTTTGATAAATTTTTGTAATACTTAGTAATGGATACCAAAAATTTATGTTGATATTGTTCTATCTTGTTTTGTTCAAAGTATGTGCTATTTGTAGTAATTCTCACAGTATTGTAAAACCCCTTTAGTGTGCCTAATAAAAGAAACATCAATGCTTAGATAACACAGAATGATAGTGTGCTGTAGTGGACAGAGCTTTGTAGTTTTTGCAAGCATTTAACAATTTTCAGCAATAAATTTCAACAATAATTCCATTATTCTACTGTGCATGGATTTCAAAATTCTAAATATAGGTAATATTGTGCTCTGTGGTAGAGAATTAGGTCTATGCTGTATAAGTCTCTTGAAACTATTCTATTAATAATAAGCTAATACCATGTATGCTTTAGTACTAAGATATTTACACTGAAATAATAAGTGATTATTTTGATATTAGCAAATTGTATTTATATATATATATATATATATATAATATATATATGTATATATATATATATATATATACACATGTATATGTGTGTATATATATATATATATATATATTTGTTGTAGTTATATTACACTTCCAAAACAATATAAGATAAAATATAGTTTAAGTTTAAAATACAAGATGACACATTGACATACAAAATGAAACATTGACATATATTTGTTGTATCAGTTGAGAAGAGACGGTCTCTACACGATTCAGTGGACAGCGTTGATGAGCTGAAAGCTTCATCATCTCGTAACGGCTCACTTCAGTCCTGGCCCCATACTACCGGCACTTCACTACCTCACGACGTCGTCTGGGCAAAGACTAAGGGCTATCCATGGTACCCGGCAATGGTGAGTTATCCCTGGCAATTTCTATTGTCATCACTTTATGTTCATTTTCTTAGATCGAGAAATTTTATTAAAGGTAGAGTCAACACCAGTAGATGACTGCAATATATTTAACTGAAGCAAGAATGTAAAATGGCAGTTTATGTTTATATAGTTAAGTAAAACATGTGGGTATGTAATTTGATTTGATTGATAATAATTCTTTTAGTAACTCGTTCATGCTATAACCTATAAATTAACGTCTTATTTTGTCTTTTAAGTGGTATTGCAAAATCCGTTTAAATTGATTAAAAATGTATACTTTGTAGTCTACTTTCCGTACTTCACTCCTTACCTCTCTCTCTCTCTCTCTCTCTCTCTCTCTCTCTCTCTCTCTCTCTCTCTCTCTCTCTCTCTCACTTTCCTCCTCCATGTTGTGCTGGTGGTGAGACCCTTAGCTCACTGTCTCTGAAGAATTTTATCAACCAATAGCTTGATCTAAACTCAACGATTATCTCATAGCCATACCATAATACTGCTTTATGCTTGAAGCAGTTGTGGATTATGAAGTGGTTTCTCTTTTTTTTTTTTTTTTATTGTTTAGTTGGCTCTACGACGCATACATAGTTGATTTTTCAGTAGTCCTGGGCTCAACAACGGTACCCACCACATGCTATAAATCATAGGATTACCAAGCTGTGCTGACATTCAGCCTTGTTGAACAGCGCTAATTAGTTATCTACAAGACCTCTTGAAATCTTAATTGAGCAGTGGAGTGCTGAGTGATTAGCTCTGGTCACGATTGTCTTGAGTTTATAACTTAGCCCACTTAGCTAATTAGAGCTTGTGTCTCAATCGAACAGCGGCAGTGCAATCAATGGCATTGTGAAATATGGGTACCAAATACATGTATATCTCTAGAAAACCGACACTTCCATGAAAGTTACTAATAACTATTTATTATTAGTGCCTGTTTCTAATAGACATTCGTCATTTTTTAAATATGCAACTCCTCTATATTTATTCCTGAACAGTGTCACTGAGTTACTGCACTGTATCCAGCTGGTTTTGTATCCAGTGCTCTCCATGTCACTGACATGCTATCGAGCAAGAAACTGCCGTTAAATTTGGCTTTGGCTTTGTATAAATCTATTAATATCTACTTAAATCTCATGGTACTCATTTCTGACTGAAGGAAGGTCAGAGGCGTAGGATTGTTAGAGATTACTATCGATTTCTGCAATTATATTTCTTCAATTAGCACCGACCATAAACTAGAACTTGATGTCACAAGTTTGATATACCTATATATTGAAGAGTATGTACTTTTGCTATGGACTAATTCTTTGTTTATATTGTAATAGTATATTATTCTACTTTCTTTTTCTTAGCGTTAATCCGGCTTTTCTGCAGGGTCCGCCTGGCGACATGCCTGCCTCCATTTAGTTCGTTTGTGGACTTTTTCCAAATTGACCATCACTATATTTATGTCCTCGATTATTCTATCCAGCCAATTCTTCTTGGGACTCTCTCTATGATCACGACCGTGTGGATTCAGATTCATCGCTGTCTGGATACCGAATGGTTGTCGCTTCTCCCGTACTAGCACAGCCTTTCCTTTCGCATTTTCTTCGTTATTGGTTCCGTTATTACGTACTAGCATATCATAAGCATTTATTTTATTACTAGAATAAATAAACGAATAGATAATTATTTTAGATTGTACATCCAAATTGTCCGACATCTTTAAGGGGGGACAGGAAGTTAAACGAGGTGGTGGGGGTGGACTATGTGCCCCCCGCTCACATTCTGGCTCTGCGACACAAGTTCACTGACCCTGTGTACCTCATCAGATTCTTTGATAAGCGACGCAACTGGTACGTTAATCTTTCGATAGTGTAAGAAAAATGTAGCGATAAAATATAAAAAGCAAATATAAGAATAAAATGTACCTTTAGCCTAATATGTGGTTGTTTGTTTTGTTCAATTTCTAGTGCATATGTCATTTATGCTTTTTACATATAATATCTACATTTTTCCAATTTGAATTCATCATTTATAGGTAATTTATTTTACAGTATTCTGTGTTATTAAGCTAAGATTGTAATATTGTTAATTAATATTTTATATTCTTACAATAAATTTTGCTTTTTATTAGTTTTTATTAGGGCAGCTAACCAGCAGGTTTACTTGATAATGATGGACTTGTTGATTGACCTTCTGACTGATTTGTTATAGGCAATGGTTGAAACGTGACAGTCTAGAGCCACTTGGAATAAGCAGCAGCATCGATAGCTCTAAGATAGCGGCTATTAAGTCATGTAAGAGGAACGACATACGTAGAGCTTACAACGAAGCACTTCGTAACTACAAGTCACGCAGCGGCTTCAGCCTGCACGATACCGATGCTTCTGACAGTCACTGCTCCAGTGCTGTTGACTGAGTCACTGCTCCAATGCTGTTGACTGAGTCACTGCTTCAGTGCTGTTGACTGAGTCATTGCTCAGTGCTGTTGACTGACCCAGTGCTGCTGACTGATCTAGAACAATTAAGGTTGCCTTAATCGTTTGTGATTTTGTCGGATTTAAACTGAAATTTCCCATTTCAAACTAAGAATCAGTCGCTCTTTGAAGTGAATTATCGACTCTTCCCACTTCCAATTCTGATTTGGTTTGTATCATTCGACCTCGGTATACCTTGTGGTTAGTAAATGTGTGCCACTAGTACTGTTGTAATGCCTCATTAGGGCCACTAATGGGCTATTATCTGGCCCTAACGTAGGACATCTGAAAGCATTTCTGTAGGATATTGCCCTTCTCTTTGATATTTTTACTGTAGTTTATTTTGTATCTCTGTATGATTTGACTGCATCTAGAGCCTGTTCTGGAACATAGATATTTATTGTAGCTGAATTTTGACATTGTGATTTGAGAAGTTCATTGTGTTAGTTATTGTGTGGATTTATAGAGGGAACTCGTCTATTTAGATTTACATAAAAGGTGAGGCAAACAAGTTAAAATATTTTTCTGCTGTGTTTAGCTGTTCAGCTTATTATCATTTCTTATGATTTGATGCTTACGGAGTTTAATAACGGACTTAGTCGCTGCTGTGCTTTTACTGAGCATATAGGAATGAGGGTTCGAAAAGGGTATTGTTGTGAACTGTGTTTCTATACCCTTTTAAGATATAAAAGCGGCTTACCCTTTATACATAGCAAAAATTCAATGAGAGATTATCCGCGGCAAACCTAAGTGGAGAATATTGTAATGCTATAGTGTAGAGTAATTTCTTGCGCACGATTATATTGTTCATAATAATATTTATAGTTTAATAGTATAGATAGTTTTTAACTTTCTCATCGAAGGACGATATCAAGGTTAGGGTAAAATAATGTTAGGATTTTAAAGTTGGAAGATTGGAACAGCAGTTCTATGGCTTTTTATTATGAGTTACTAATCGACTCGCGAATTGTAGTACTCTTTGGTTACTATAAATTTAATACATAAAGCCAAAATTTTAAAGCTAAGTTTAATGAATGTCGATGTGCAAGGTGATGCTTTGAAACCGTGATCTCTTGCTTGACAGACAAACGTGTTATCAGCTCAGCCATCAGCCAACGCAATACAGGCTGATATACAAGTAATGAGAGCATTCTCCGTGTTTTGACTCGATCTTTCTATGTGCATTGTGTGTGCATAAAGAAAGTTCTAGAATATTCTAGTTCTAGAAAATGCTCGAATATTGTTTGATATGCAATCGAGCAGAAAATGCATAGTATTTTAAACATGCTATTAGTTGAATACCTGATACACTGACTGCCATTCATTCCATGTCTCCTAGAAACTAGATGTATAGATATAGCTGTTGCAGTTTCTGCTTTTATTATGTTTATAACTTTGTTGTCTGCTAATTAGTATTTAATTGTAGAATGTTTTGACAAGTCTCTAAGGCCTGTGTATGTTTGTGTTTCAAGTGAATTTATAAACTACACTTTGACATATTTATGAAATAGAAAGTGCAATGTAGTATACGGTTTAGAGTCTACACTCGTCTGTATACGGTGTGATAGACCTGGCCATGCGATGAATCTACGACTTCCTGCTTAATTTGCAAATGACGACTTCCTGCTTAATTTGCAAATGAGCTGCCGATGCGGCTATTATTTTAAGCCCTATTATTGATCTATAGTTATGTATCTATCTCTTTGTGCACTGCCTACTGGCAGGTCCATGGTATATAACGCCTCCACTCTTCTCTGTCTTCCGCCTTCCTCTTCATTTCCACGTATGAGTGGGTCTTTAAATCATCTAAAATACCTAATGCCTTTGCCTCTTTTTCCTTCCATTCTACTATTGTGTATTATTAATTAAAAAAAGCATTAGCATTTAACAACTGTTTGTGAACTCTATAAATACGTAATAGCGCTGTCAGCGTCATCTTTGTTCACTGATTTGCAGAGACACGTGTGATGGAAGATGTCCTTATCATCATCCTTGTTTTTAGAAACGAACGTTAAACCTATATTACTTATAAAATATCTTAATTTTTCTTATAAGATCTGAAGTTATGCTCGTTGCAAATTCTGTTTGATGTATTGAAACTATTTTAGTGCGATGGTTTGTGAAGCATAAACCATTAGTAAATTAATTCATGTTAATCGAGCACATTCTGTCTTGTCTTTGTCTAATCAATTTGCTAAATGAGATTTATTCCAGTGAGAGTACTGAAAATGTTGATTAATATGGAGAATGTTAATATCTTCATATATGAGTGTGTTTTACTATTTCAGTTCTTTTTAATTTGTATTGTGTAGTCTTTTCGAACGTAGTTTTCGTATTAGTTAATTTCTATCCTTACTAATATTTATGTTCTAACGTCCTGTGTATGATTTTGTTGAACTCTATCAATTGCATTAAGGGAAAATTATATTTTGTAAAAGTATCGTCTTTTGTAGTTGCCATATTTGAAAATGGAAAATATTAATTTGGCGCAAAATCTTTCAGTTTTCCATATTTGAACTGTGTTTGATTTTAGTACTACTGATATTACATGTATATTGATACTATTGAGAAAGTTATGATTTCTAAACAGTTACGGTTTTAACTGATTTTAATTTGCCAGTACAAATTTGAAAATTTTGTAAATAATATGATCTGATATTTTGGACTAGTTTTTGCCAGTTGACGTTTTTAAGTGTGAATTTTTCAGTTTTATAATTAAAAAAGAAATATATAAATAAATTATAAGTGTCTGGTGGGTTTTTGTTCTTCCAATCGTGTGCATGTGTGTGCATGTGAGTGTGTGTCTGTCAGTGTGTGCTTGCCAGTGTGTGCTTGTCAGTGTGTGTTTTTCAGTGTGTATATGTCAATGTGTGTATGTCAGTGTGTGCTTGACAGTGTGTGCTTGTCAGTGTGTGTTTTTCAGTGTGTATATGTCAATATGTGTATGTCAGTGTGTGCTTGACAGTGTGCGCTTGTCAGTATGTGCTTGTCAGTGTGTGTATGTGTGTGTTTGTCAGTGTGTGCTGGTCAGTGTGTGTATGTCAGTGTGTGACTCTGTGTCTGGGTAATTTATTGGCTGTTTGCCAATCTCTCAATACATTGCGCAGCCATACTAAATACATTATGTGCATTTGCTTTTGTGTGTTGTATGTGATTGTGTTATGTTACGGTACTTTACATTGTGGGTACTGTTATTATGTGCTGTTATTATGTGGCTTTTGTTCATTAGAGTGAGAAGACATACGTTTATAAAGGAAATTTTGATGTCTGATAGAATTTCTGTTTTTGTATGCTTCTGAATTTTAGTGTACAATTGTTTCTACAGGCCTCCTTGGCAGCATATGTTTATATGAGTGTTACATTTGTGTCGTCGTGTATGCCTTCGTGTGTACTGTACATTCTTAGTATACATGTACGTTTACATTAAGCATAGACTGGTACATGACGGTGCACATGAATCATTCTGAGTCAGTCTATACAGCTAGCCGGGAATACTTGATCCTAAATTGTGAAATTTGTGACGGTAATTTTTTACATTGAAATTGTCATGTTTACTTTTAATAAACACTGAGATCTTAAGTGTGTGGTATTTGCTGTATATATTTAGTTGTTAAACATATCAGTAATTCATTCAACGTGGTAAATTTAAAATTTAGTAAAGCCGCCTATAGATATTCTACTATTCATTGTTTTGATCTTTCCTGTTGCATAATAATTTATTTAAAGTTAATTTGAAGAGACTTCGCGGTTGAAATGATTAAATTGTTGTCAAATTAGATATATATTATTTTATTATTATTATTGTTTGTTCTTTTTCAAGTCGTGCTGCTGTTTAAATCTTTCTTTAAATAAAGTAATCGTATGCATCGCCTGCCTGTCATCTTGTTCATCGTTACTAAATAGAACTGTTTATATATATATATATATATATATAGGCCTACTGTACATGTATATATATATACATGTGTATATATATATATATATATATATATATATATATATATATATATATATATATACATGTATATATACATGTATATATACATGTAGGCCTATATACCGGCCCTATACATGCATAATTTTGTATATGTATATATATATATATATATATATATATATATATATATATATATATATATATATATATATATATAATATAATTAAGGTAAATATATTACCTTAATGTAAGTAGTAGAAATAGTATCGCCAATCTGTGTCATTTTTAGCTACGTCACTAAGAGAACAGTGGCAGTAATAAAATAGGCCTGGTTATTACAGGTCTGGTTATTATATCTCTAAACCTGTGCTTTACCTTTCCTTCGCTACACGAACTCAAGTACATTGTGCTGCGTATGATATTCATATATTCACGCGAAAATATAAAATATTACGCTGTCAAAGTGTCGACATTTTATGGCTAGTAATTATACAGTACATTAAATTGTAGAAATTTTCAACAACAGAATAGCTGTATAAAGGTTTGTGAATCCGTCTTGCCTGAAGCGTCCATACAAAGGAGTATTAGCGAATTCTTTCAACTGAGATTTGTGCTTTACCTTAATACGAGAGAAATAGATAGTGGCAGCTCTTAAATTGAGCCTTCATAAGTCTGACAAGAACATAATTATTGCACTACTATCAGAAACCGGGCGTCTAATCTCACACTATAGTGACAACGTAAAGGACTTATTAAAGATATCGATTTTATGGGCTTATTTAGTAGGCCTAATGATTATGCTCGATTTTATGAGACACGATTAATAACGATTAGATACTGATCTGCTTTATAAGAAATTTTAGAAAACCAATCAATCAAGAATTTAACGTCCGGTTCCTCGCCATTAGACAATGTCAGGGACGTCCAACATTGCTTTCGCAAAAGTAATAAGTAAAAGTAAAAATGTTAGTAAAACATTGCTAACAGTCACTAATCTACTGTTTCACTGCACGGCTTGCGTATGCCGGCTGTAGGCTAAATAATGCGGGCAAAAGAGAGAGAGAGAGAGAGAGAGAGAGAGAGAGAGAGAGAGAGAATTTATAGACCGGTTTGAGCCAGTTGAAGATTAGCATAATTTCGGAGTAAAGCTCTTTGTAGTTTTCAGTTAGTCTACTAGACCATTCAAATAAGATTAGCTGCCTAAAGTAAATAATAGAGACTAATGAAATATTTATCACCTATTTCCAGTTGTCTTTATTCGCTGTATGTCTTCTGATTACCTCAATTATTGTTTAGTTTGATTCAGTGTTACTGATTGAATAATAATGATTGAATAATAATAATAATAATAACATGTGTAATTATCCCTAAACGATTGTCGGGAACAGTTAAGCCATATCTCTTCCATTCCACGCAAAAACGCTGATAGTATAATAGTAATAATAATTTTTTTTTTATTAGACTCTAAAATAATAATAATAAAAATAAGCATTATTATTATTATGAAAGTTAAACGTTGCTGATCGCAGCAGCTGGTGACTTTGCCTTGAATCCACTGCTTTTGGCTCCAGCAGCGCCCGTCCCAATTCAATTTTTATTATTATTATTATTGTTATATCATCATTATTGTAGTTATTATTGTAATTATTATTATTATTATTATTATTATTATTAAGAGTAATAATAGGTTAGATGTACCTATCGATCAATTAGCTGATACTCTAGAAACAAATAATATTGATTGACTGATTGGTTATTTGATTGATTGATTGATAGATTGATTGAGTGAGTGAGTGAGTGAGCGAGTGAGTTACTGACTAAATGACTGATTGATTGATTGATTGATTGATCGCTTCATTGAGAGGAAGTTGATTGAAAGAATGATTGATAAACTGTGTAACAGAATAATTAACTGATATCTTTTAAGAGCTTGAAAAGTTATAACTTACAAAATCGCTATACAGCTATCTTTCTAAATATAGTATAAGATAAATGCGTAATTAAAACTTCGAAATATACGGTGTTTATACTCATATGCTAGTTTAACTACACACGCATGATATTGTAAGCATGATATAGGCTATAGGCCTAGATATAGGCCTTGCCCTCTTTGGGCATAAAATAGGTCCGCAGATGCCTTTATGGATATAAAGACAGGTTAACATAAGCGATTGGATCTGCATGCCTACATACCCATAGGCTATTTGAACCTAGAAGTAGACCTGCCTAAGTACGTTCAATTACAACTTATTTAATTAATTCTTTAATTTGCCAGTATTAAAGACTCTTCTACATCACGTGATCATCTTATTACTACATTATTTTATGCCTATGCAGTGTACAGTGTCTTAGCTCCTAAGTCAATTATGTGACAAATTCTTCATGTGCGCTTTAGATTTTTTGTGTGTCCGTTATGTTTGCGTGTAAGAATCAACAGTACTCGTAGTAAATATTAAGTAGAATAATTCAATGACTGTAATAGACGATACCTCTCGATACGACTGAGCAGTAAGATAAACAGCGCATCTGTTGTGTCCTCTGAAGGCTCCAACGTCCTCTAGCCTGCCGCATGACCTTCACCCCCGCACCCCCCCCCCCCCCCCCACCTCACCCTGCCGATCTCCACTCTACTGTGACGATGCCCCTGATGGAGCTTTTGCTTACTTTTCACTACGAGGTGCATAAAACTACTCTTATTAATGCTCTCGTTTGTTGATGAAAAATGCGATTTTTACGAAAATGAATCTTCGCAATAAACTTCTTCCAGTGCACTACCTAACGGCAGATCCATGGCATATAACTCTTCCAACCAATTCTATCCTCAGCCTTTCTTTTCATCTCTATATATGAATTTGTTATCAGATCATCCAAAAACCAATGTCTTGGTCTTCCTATAACTCCTTTCCCTTGCATTTTTTCTTCTATTACATCATTTAGTTGAGTAATGTGCATGCCATTTAAATCATGGGGAAAATTATATGGCAAGTTGGGTTCCTTTTGCCTTCCTCACACCTGACCTATAATCGCCTCTTACGTACACACGGCAGTTTGCTTGCGGTTGCCTATTCTGCAGTCGTCCCAAACACACCCGGGCACAACACGGTTAATAAACTAATTTTCTTAAATCCGCGTTAGTTACAATAAGTGCTGTCAAAAGGCAATGACTGTCAATTAATAATCAAGGAATGTGAATAATACGGATCTAACCAAAGAACAAAAAAACAACTGAGCAAGAAAAATCTGCACCTTATACGATATGTCATATTTTTTACTGTAGACCTACATTTTAATGCTATAAATACTTATTCGTTTGATAATAATTCCTAACTTTTCTATAAATATAGCCTATTCGCTTTCGAGGTATATATCACATTTGAAATATAGAAAAAATCTATGAGCTTTCATTTGTAATTGTGAAAATTCAACTTTATCTACCATTACCACATACATGCAGTAATATCCAATGCATTCAGTTTCTTTCTATCCTTCTTCACATCTTGTTTAATAACTATATTATTTTTATAACTATATTACCACAGCGTAAAAATATCGAGACGTCCCTGACAACGCCTTATGGCGAGGAACTGGACTTATATTCTTATTGATTGATTGATTACTTGAAATACTCGTCGGTCAGCAGAAATAATCAAAGGCCCTTAAAATACGGTTTTTCTTTATTCTATGGAAATAACCTTCAGAAGCCCTGGCTTTGTGCTCCTTAGATTTTGAACCATGTCGAAGTTCCTTTGAATAAATAGTGCCCGATGTTGTCGCGTTCACAGGAAACACAAATTGCTGTTGCGCTATAGAGTTCATCCATTGGCTTGCATTGTTCAGTGTGCGTAAGCAGAAAAACTTTCAGTTAGCCATACTAGGGAAGGATTCTTAATAAGAACGTCTTATGGGCTTATGTTAAGTCAATAGATCACAAACATTTATGAACTAATACAATATTGTTTTTATAATTTTATTTGCTTTATTTTATTTGTCTTTATTGGTTGGCTGTGACAATCTAGACTCGTAATCGTGATTTGCAGTCCTGTTTACAGAAAGTTCCTAGTAATACTAATAGATAGCCTATAGGCCAAGTGTTATCATAGCCGATGCATTTGAACATGAGAGAGAGAGAGAGAGAGAGAGAGAGAGAGAGAGAGAGAGAGAGAGAGCGAGAGAGAGAGAGCGAGAGCGAGAGAGTGAGAGAGAGAAAGAGAGAGAGAAATTATAATTTTATAGTAAATCAGGACAGGTGTAAGGCGATTCATCCAAAGCTTCCGCCATAGCTAAATTCCTACATCCGGTTCCACACCAAGGTCAGCAGCGATTCCTGCTTAATCTATATCTGCTTATCTGACCTTTCAATACACCCTATCGATTTTAACCGAATGGATTTCGAAATACCGATCTAGCCTAACACTGTCAATGTGGATTGTCAATATCAATGATTATACAGTATATTGATTGCTATCGACTAGTAGATCACGTGACACACTGGGCTAGTACGTGCAGCTTCGGCTCATTCAACTGGCTTCAAGGCGTTCAAGTTATCCACCAATTATTTATCAGTAGAATATAGCCGTGCACATTCATATTATCGAAAGAAAAAATTAGAGTGCTACGTACTGTAGTAGTCAGGCAACGACATCGAACAATATGTGGAGTTAAAGCCAAGCAAAAATTAAATGTCGTAAAACGTTAATTCACTTCCAATATTCGGTACAGCAGACCAAAGATTAGTAAATACAGAAAAGGAGATGTCATATCTAAAATTCTCATTCAATCAATAGGGATTTAACGTTCGGTTCCTCTTTAAAAAAGGCAATGTCAGCGACGTCTTAATCGGACTCTTTACTAACAGACATCAAAAGCACCTCACGATGATGTCTGATCAATAGGCCCTACTGATCGTACAAACCGAAATGAATATATCTATATATTATATAGGCCTATTCAGCCTTTAAGTCCACGACATATAGTAGCCTAGAAGACGGGTAAAGAAACTAAACAAATCAAGATCGATAGCGTAACCTTTTAATTTTATGCTTATCAGATCGATAAAAACAAAAAATCAATCAGTCTACCAACACTATAGATTTAACGTTCGCTTCCCCTTTAAGAACCCGACGAGATGTCGTGCAAGGACCATATTCCATCCATACGATATCGGAATGAAACATTATTGAAGCGGCAGGGATGTAGACCAATGTAACCAAATCCTCAAAGTAGGCTATATCTGGTTGAGATAGTTGCAAAAATCAACCTATGATATTCTCCTCATTTTAAAATGAACAGATTAAGGTGCTAATTTTCCGTTGACTATTTAAGCAAGTTGTTAACGTTCAGTAAAATCATATTCTAACTCAGGCACCAGGCCGCTTTGCATATCATTATCGTTGTGGGCCTATAAATTACGTAGAGTAATATACACTCTGGGAGGCACGTTTGATTGTACTTTGTACGCCAGCTTAGCGCACTGTGAGATCGGCGCTTTAACTGCGATGACATTTAAATTAATGGAGCAAATCACCAAAACCCGGAATGTCTCATAATTGATCGGCTATAGATTATTCTCTCGCTCCGTAAATCGGAAGGCTAATAAGAACTTAATAGATCCAAACGACTGTCATTGTTTTAATCAATATGTTTATTATTATTATTAGCACATCTCGCTAAGATGTATGCTTTTATTTCTGGTTTCTCGGTGCCTGGGTGTGCGTAGTTTCGGTTCGATCTAAAGAGAATGTCTAAATAGATATTTAGAGCTTTGTAGGACATAATTTAACTTCATGATGCCTTAAATGGCTATTTCTGGCTAGACTCCCGAATGAGCGTATCTGAGAATAATTTCTCAAACATTCCTGGGACCGGTATTAACATTGTCAATTAGTCATACAATTTGATTAACGGTTTAAGTACCCGCTTTTAAAAATGTTAGATATTACCTTGGATGATTATTGGTACACTAGCTTAACATACATGTATGCTAAATTTAATATTTAAAATATGCATGGCCTCTGTGTGTTTTTCCTAAACATAACTAATTTCATCTATCTCTATAAATTATTAAAGATTTTTTCACTACTTCGAGTCAATCACTCAATCTTTGGTTTATGAAATAATTAAATTGTTGATTGATTCATTTACCTACTGTGGTATTAGGCAGAGAGCTGCGCTTTATAAATTTACTTATTGATTTACTAATCATATCAACAATTGAATATTGATTCAGTTATTCAACAGTAAACACGCATTATAGTGAAATGATCAACAATATGTTGATATCTATCATTTTTTAATATCACATGTTTAAACCGTTGGGCAATTTAGACCATTCCGTATAACCAGTCCATTCTTAGAATAAAGAAAACAGTAGAAGTGTCAACGGCAATCTCAACCATTGTAAACATTGAGTTCAGGAATTGCAGAGATGCCAACAACTAATTTTGCTAGACGGAGGTAAACAAAATCAGATGATCGTTATTTAAAGGCATAACATAATGAAGTTTTTAAACATTTTTAAAGCTTTTGAATGATGATGAAATACATTAGGAGCACATCTATCACATATATCGTCATGACAAAAAATTATTTGAAACGAATTCCTATTAATCGGATGTATATTTTTGTAATACAAAGTGCAAACAAATTTTATTTCAAATATCTTAATAGATATTCTCCGTTCTTTAGTTTTTCTGGATTTCTGGAATTTGTACACCCAAATACGCAATAGTATATCATCTTAAAACCCTTTAGAGGCCAAATATCATAAAATAAATCTGAAATTACAGAAATTACTGTTAAATACACATATGACAAAGGGGCTTTGTTTACCTTCACGATTAACAAGTCGCTCCTGTTACAAAACTGGTATCGCAGAAGCAACAGTCATGCCATATCTACCCTATTTTAAAGATCTTTGAGTCCAATGAATGTCCGAGATTTAACTCACAGATCAGCGCGGCTAGGATTCGAACGCACGAGGGTTCAATTCACCTCAGGATCTGTCATTTGAAACTTCATGACGTTACACCTACTCTTTTAAGACATTCTAGTTAATACGCTATTAAGAAATTCACTAGTTAATTATTCTTTTCTTGATTCAGTGATTCACTGGACTCTGATTATTTTGTTTATTTCATTAATTCACCTGAAATGTTGCAAAAATTAAACCAATAAAATGCATAATAACAATTAACATTAGCAGTTGCTAAGTGATTGAACAGTAATCTGTTCAACCAATTAGCAAATATTTACTCTTTCAGTGATATAAAGAAATAGCGCTTAATACATTGAATGAATGAGTAACAAAGAGTAATTATACTTATTAAACAAATAACTAAACGATTGTTCTTTCCTTAAATAAATTTGTATGTAATACATTTTGTATATAAGTTAAAGTAATCAACCATTTTTCGACCATACTTGTCTTATTCTTAATTTTTCGGATACAAGAAGAATCTGGGCCCCTCACTCTGTTCATCGATCTTGATTTGGTTGCACAGTGCTCAATGTTGCCATTGATAACAGTAGCACTCTAATCGTATTGTTGTTGTTGTTGCTGAATGGGCATCACATTATCCGTATTTAATAAGCAATACACATGCAAATATTAAACCGCTACGGTGATTCGGCTGTAGACTAGATGCTGCAATTTCTCTGATAAAATGCCAGAAAAGTTATCGAGCGCTCGTCAGAGGTCGTGAGCGAGCGAGAGAAAAATACAATATGGCGTCCAACGATGTTGATTATGCGGGGGGCAAGCAGGGAAAACAGCCCAGATCCCGGGCCCAACGAATCTGCCGGGCCATCTACAACCCCGATAAGGGCGAGTTCTTCGGCCGTAACTGCGGCAGTTGGGGTAAGTGTTACTTTTGGACGATTTTTGTCGATTTTAACAGGCGTCCTGTTTGCCCTTGAAATATTGATTCTATCTGATTGACTGGGTCGATGGAATTTTTTAAGTCTGGAATGGATAATTTAATGGCCTAAAATATGAAGGCATTATTTAAAATAGGCCGCTGAAGTTTAGTGGTCAATTTAGTTGTAGAGTATAATAGATGGTCTTTCAAAGTTAAGCATTATCATCGATATTTGGTTACTATTAGTGCAATTAATATTAAAGAATAAGCTCGGTCTAATTATTTTATATCCATTAATGAATAAAATCAATACATTATATCGTGCTGGTAATCTTTTTTAATTATAGCTAGTATTTTCCGACTTATTGGATACAAAACTTATTTTGCTGTCATCATTCATGAATGAAGCAAGAGAAATTTATGTTGTCTAAATGTTGTCTAAATAACTATGTGGTTGGATTAATTAGCTGGATTTAGTGGACTGAGAGGCTAACTGGGAGAAATTTCTGAAATCTATTGACTCATTAGTAATAATTCTTTCATAAGTCTACAGTTCTTTTTTGTAATATCAAACAGTGATAAAGCAATGTTTATCGGCAGAGTAGAACAACAACTGGTTGCACTCCAAACTCTGGAATACCTATGATATGGCGGAAACAAATAATAACTCGATAGAAATTGAGGCTGCTTTGCTTTAATTGTTTAAATGTAATTAGAGGATGACGGAATTGGTGTGCTTAATTGTACCATAATTTTAACCATTTAGAACTCTCGAAGAATTTCTACCCAGTAATTCATTTCCCATGTTATTGCGGTATTGATTAATTTGGAAGGATCCTGACTTCATCACTTTCTTCTGATCATTACTTTCTATTGATAACTACATTATGTTTCAGCAAAAATTGGAGTTTTCTATCTCGTGTTTTACTCATGTCTCGCCGCTTTCTTTGCTGTGATGCTCGTTGGATTCTTTGCGACCCTGGATGATAAAGAGCCTACGATGACAGGAATGTACAGCCTCATCAAGGGAAATCCAGGTAGGATTTTTCTGCTTACAGGGATAAAGCACTGGTCGTGAATGTGGGTATGTGTGTACAGTATGAGCTGTTCAAAATCATTATTGTGTGCAGCTGATGCAATTAACTAAATATTCAAATATTTATACGAAATATTTATAAACAATATTTCTACTAAATATTTACACTAAACATTTTTTTGCCTAATTATAATTAGGCAATAACGAAATATGTAGTTGATCATGAATTATTTAGAATGTAGCATTTGTTTAACAAATTTTGTTGAAAATGAATTTTTGAAAAAAAATTTGCTTATGCAACATATAAAAGTGACAAAACTGCATAATGTCTTTAACCCATTAGCGCCCAATGTTTCCATTTGGGAACAGCAACAATTTACGCTGTGGTGCCCTGTGTCGAATTACAATTAGTAATCTGTGGTATCCAGGTGTAATAATAATGATATGTGCATGGTTTACTGGCCAGCTCACTTTTATTCAGCAACTTCCAGTTTTGTGGCTTTTGGTCAAAAGAAATGAATTTCTACCTTTCCAGCAGCCTAACTTCAATCTGATCTTATCTGAAGTAAGAATCATGTATGAAAAATCTGAAATAGCAATTTTCTTTAGAAATGGTTTCGTATTATATATTTGAAATATTGGTTATAAATATATAAAATTACCTACAAAAACTCTGGGTTGAACTAGAATGTTCCCATTTGGGAACAATGGGCACAAGCACTGCTGTAACACAAGGATGTTATATACACAGAAGACTCTTGCCAGACATCTTCGATGCCGATCATTGGCAATGTTTTGAGCAGGTATCGCAATTGTATAAACAGAGACGTACCGAAATTCGTTTCTGCTTGAATTTGTGGGTGTTAGCTTCTGATCTACAGCGGATACCAGCACAATGTAATGGGAAGAATGGTACTATACAAGGGGTTGAGAATCAACGTTATTTGTAGGGCGTAAAGTAGTGATTTCGTTGCTAAAATTCGTGAAAAATCAACCAAGCCACGAAGTGTTCTTTGACAACTTCTTCACCTCATATGACCTACTTGTGTCACTCCTATACATTAACATGAAAGCAACCTATAGGTTAGGGAGCCTATGCTGAAGATGCACCCTTTGCTTGATACAGAGCTCTTGCAAAAAGAAGATAGTCGATTTTTGGTTTCAAGTGTAACAAGTCTGTGATGGCTTTCAAGTGGCATAATGATCAATGCGTTACTGTGGCGACCAACTCTGACAATGTGGAACCATTGGGTAAAGCGAAAAGATGCAGCTCTGCAAGAAAGGCGACTTTTGAAATGCCACAGGCATAAGTCAAAACTCCCATAGAGGTGGAGTGGGCTTCCTGGACAGATTTCTCTCAGCCTACCGACCGATCTTCTGTTCCAATAAGTGTTGGCGGTCACTCTTCGTCAACAATATCGACTTTATTGCAGCAGCTGCTTGGCGCCTTCATGTCGCTGTGGGTGGGCAGCACCATCAGATCTCCTTCAGAAGACATGTTGTTCGTATGCTGCTGCACGAAGCAGGAACAGCCGCTGGGGCACCAACTGGCCCGTACGATAAACCAAAGATTGAAGTCAGTACTGATGGCGTTCAGCATCACCTGTATGTAGTTCCAACAGGAAAACAGTTCAGATGCAGATTCTGTGGCACGAATGCCAGGCTGGAGTGCGACAAGTGTCACTTTCCGATGCATCTGTATTGCATACGCAACTATCATGAACAACCGTAGGGCTAATATGTCGATCTGGTTAGTGGCATTGTACAAGTGCATTGTATACCTGCATGTGGATGCAGGTATACAATACCGGCTGGAGTGTGCTGTTGGAGACGTCCCTGACATTATCCCTGTATGAAGAAATGGACGTTAAACCTTTATTATTATTATTATCTGATAAGAATTGAGTAATTTACATGTTTTCAAAATTCAACAGACACTTTACAGCGATAATTGCATGAATTGCATGCACTAAAGTTTTATAGTTGATGCTTATGTTTTGGATTGCGTATGTGCCCAATGTTCCCATTTGGGAACAGGCCCCCATTTGTAGGGTTTAAAATGAAAAATGAAAAATTATTATTTTTTATCGTCTGTTGGACTATTTGAGACCAATTTATGAATTACAGCTTGGAAAAATGGGCTGAAACATTTTGGGCATTAATAGGTTAAGTGATTAATTAATTCTTATTTTCTTGGCAGATTTATTTTGTATTATAAGATCAAATTAGCACTTAGGCTAACTGAACTATAATTGTAATTAATATAACTATGTAAAAATAGTAGACACTAAATAAACATTTAAACTTGAAAGAATGTTTGTTTCTAGTGTCAATGAATTTCTAAGACATTTTGAAGTAACTTGTTCCTTCCTTTTGAGACAAATTTGCCATAAATTCAGCTGTTCAAATGTTTCTTTTGATTTATACAGTTCAAGTAAAGTATTTTCTGAGCGTAAATCGTTGTACATGATGTGTTAATAGGGATGGGATTCAGGCCTCTTGAAAAAATAGAAACCACGCTGGTGAAGTTCAACAAATCGGAAGTCGACAGCTATTCTGCAAAGATATATGATATCTTGACCTACCTAAGAGGTTTGTTATAATCTCAAATTGACTATTATTCGTTTAATGTGCTAATTTATATTAACAATTTAACATAGATGTAAATTTAAGTTTTGTTTAAAAACTGTGAACTTATGCCATCATTCATCAGGTTTGTTTCATCTTAAAAGTTAACCTACAGGTATTGCTTAGTTTTCTTGCTTTCTTTAATGAAACGTGAGACTTGGAAAGGATTTAATTACATTTCTATTGGTAAATATTGAATTCCTACAGAAACCCGAATAACTTTTCAGTTAGACTTTCCAAAAATTGTCCAAAAGTTTAATTAACTTTTGTCATTATAAATATATATATATTGATATTATATTGTATGTTATGTTGCTATTCTATTTCAAGAATAATTAAAAGTATTCAGTTATTCTCAAGATAACCGAAATATTCAGTTAATGTAAAAGTGAATTCTTAGTTGTTGTAGAGATATTTAAAAGCATTTTTGTTAGTTCTGCAATTTTTCGCAGGAATTGTCATATTGTGCCTAATTCTGCACTAGTAATCCATCATTAGTAGCATAATGGCATAATACTTGTTATCTAAATGCTAATGATTTTGATTTTACTAAACTTAACCCAGTAAATATAGACGATTGATGTTGTTTATTGTGTAAATAAACAACCTCACAGACGTTAACATTAGCTTTACCAGCTTTTTAAATGATACTATTCTTTTAACGATAAGAATAATTTTTACTGTTATGTAGCAGTATTGTGGTTGAACTGATTGCAGAGAACAATTACATAGATGACAAGAATCAGACAATTCCAGTCAGTGAGGGACAGTTTAACTTTTCTGCCATCTCTAGTGTATGCAGAATTGACCACGAAGATCTTACCAAAAGCTTTGGTTATTCTGAGGGAACGCCTTGCATTCTACTCAAAATAAATCGAGTATGTTATACCGTTATTGAAATCTTTTCAATCGCACAATGAAGTTGAAAAAAATAGACTGAATTATATCGCGATTATGAGAAACGGTGGATAACGAACGAAAATATGTGATATTATTGTTATTTAAAAAACATTTAAGTATTAATAGTAATAATGTATTAATAGTGTTGACAAAGTGTTTGAGTATGTTGAATACTTATTATTATTATTATAATAATAATAATAATAACGAATTTTTTGTTGTTGTAATCAAGATATCTATTGTATTTTGAATGTTTATATACGCCTAATGTATTTTTGATTAGTTGTATAATGTATTTTTGATTGCTTTTAAACATTGCTGATTAATTTTATAATATGATTGATAATTAATTACTATTTTATAATGAAGTAGCTATGCTTAATTGTTGTTTGGTCCACAAAGGTTGCTATGCTGTATGATGTTTAATATTGTGTAGTTAATAGAGAATAATCAGGAAATAAAAAGCATTGCTAAGAATAATGTGTTTTATTGTTTTAAATTCATTATTAATAAGAATAACATGTTAATATTGTTGTTGTAACGTAGGTGTATGGCTGGGTGCCTGAGCCGTTTAAGCCATCAAATGGCACGGATGATTCCAAGCACTACGCGACAGCCGTTGAAGCATACAAAGCTTCTAATCAACAGATGACTGGCAACGATATTGGCGTCACTTGTGAAGGCGAGGTAATCTGAATCAATTGCACTGGTTGACCTCTGATTGCTAATAGTAGTGGTCTCTCTGCATCGGAGAATGTGCCAGAAACTAATTTCATTGTTATTATTAATATTATTTGTCTGTGCTATTAATTACTGCTTTTTTATTTTAACCGGTGCTGTGGGTTGCTGAAGAATAAACCAACAATGGACTGCACATGTCGTAAAAGGCTATAGACTACTATGATCCAAACAGACATTCGAAAGGCCATTCTGCTAGGCTCCAGAAATTGTTACAAAATTTTCAGATCCCTACTTAACTGGAATTTAAAAGTTAAACGAGATTTCAAAGAATGACGACGATGATTAATATTATTATTATTATCATCATCATCATCATTATTATTATCATTTTTATTGTAAATATCATTAATAATATAATTAAATAATGCATTATGCACTGAACCAAACGTTCAGACTTTTCTCCGTTATGAAGTATCTTAAATAATGATAGTAGAGGTTTGTGTATCTTTATTCTACATTTTGAATTAAATAATGATGGTAGTTATTTGAAGTATCTTTATTCTGCATTATGAAGTATATTAATAATGATAATAGAGATTTGATATGTCTTTCTTCTGCATTATGAAGCACATTAAAAAATAAAAGTAAAGGTGCAAAGTATCTCTTTTCAGCATTATGAAGTATATTAAATAATTATACTAGAGTTTTGAAGTATCTTTCTAGATCTTTTAATGACAACCCAACCGGACCTACACTGTTTGTCACTGCTGTGCAGTGCACTAAAAATATATGTACGTTTTGCAGAAAAAAGGTTCTGATTTGGACTGTTGATTTATAGTTAACCTATAGCTATAATATTATATAGAGATATGCTTCAAACCTGTCACAGAAAGTGAAAATCAGCAGACAATGACGAACGCCTGATCTAGCAATAAATATTTCATTGTTGTTAGAAAAACGCATCTTACTTAAAAATTGTTAGGGAAATTAGAGCTCTTGTTGGCAAAGTGTTGTTCGAAAAGGTGCTCAAATATTTTTAACGTAAACTGATATTGGAAAGTGATAAGTTTGTGGTAGTCTAAGCACATGTTTTATGCCTTCTTATCTATAGATGTAGCTGAATGATATTGCATTAATTAGATAATTCTTATTGGAAATGTTACAAAATTTAAACACTTGCTCTAATGTTTGTATTATTGGGCTTCCTTGTCTCCTTGTTTTCTTGTTTTGTTCTTTTAGCGTTTCTTCTCCGTCCATAAGCCTTATCATAATATATTTTAATTGTAGAATGACGGAGATATGGACACAATTGGAGAAGTAACGTTCTATCCAGCCAGTGGATTCAACAAGGATTACTTTCCCTTCAACGGCACTGAGGACTACAAGGCTCCTATCGTCTGGGCTCAGTTCACCCGCCCCACCCCCGGGGTGCTCATACAGGTCTGGTGCAGGATGTGGGCAAAGAACGTGAGGAACGATCACAAGACGGACAAGTCTGGCAGCGTACGCTTTGAGCTGCTGGTCGACAAGCCAAAGCCTTGATCTGTACGCTAACCTGCTTACGTACGTCGAGTGATCTATTCTTACTTTGCCTTCTACAAACTTCTGCATGTCGAAACCACCTTTCCCGTTCTGAGTGTGTGATGCTATAAGTATCACTTTCTGTAAGAATTGACATGGTATCACTGTTTCGAGAAGTGATTTATCGCTCTAGTATATATATATATATATATATATATATATATATATATATAGATTGATTGATACATGTCACTTTCTGTGGAAATTTGATATTTAACACTGTCTTTAGAATTGATACGTATCACTCTGTATTAACATGGTATGAATGATTGGTGCATACTTTTAAAGCGGGCTATCTGTTGATGGATCTTATTGCGAGAGAAAGAGACTGTTTTTGAGACTGCTATGTGTGTAGAATGCTTTTGTAAATCAATGGTCACTCTAATATCAATTTAAGTATACTGATTTCTAAATGTCTCCCGTATTTATTAAAATTAAAACAAGATTTATTGTACTGCGTGCTGTAGTTTTATACTTTGAATGCTCTTACAAGAACATTATTCGTAGACTGAGAGTGTAATGTAGTTAATCTGAGTAGCTGATATTTTATAACTTTAGGTTCGCACATGCTAGTATTGTAGAATACACTATGTGATTGATATTTAGCATGTAGTCTTACGAAGTGTATTTTGCACTTGGTGATAATTTTGAGTCTGACTAATTGTGGATGGGTTGTGGAAATGTTGTGCTTCATTCCTGCTGTAGAATATACCTAGAGAGAGCAAGGTTAGAAGATTTGATATGTTGAATTGTAAGCTTTCTCGTGTGTAAAGCTTCAACAGTAATTTGTTATGCATTCACTATGCATACGATTTAATCTTACTCGTCTTGCAAGAGATATCAGAAGTGGATTTGTCACTGAATAATACAATAGGATTACGTAGTAGAGAGTAATCAAGCAATCTACTGCCTGAATTTGTACTATACTTTTGATGCTAGTTTGCATTTGATCAATTTATCTGTCGTCCCAGGTTTTACACAATTAAACGTATTTCATATTTTTAGATTGTTTTTCATTTTGATAATGTTTTTTGATTGGAAATTGGTCTCCTGCAATCGTGATATACTACAGTACCTGTAATTTTAATGGTGTTTATTAGTGTAGGGCACTACATTTTAAAGTGTTGATTACTGCTCTGACATGCCATAAAAATGACAATTTCAATGATACTTGCAATCTTGAAAGTACTTATTGGTACTTCTGACCGTCCCGCTGTCATTTCGAAGTAAACGCAACCGATTTGAGAGATCAGATTAATACTTTCAATGATTGTAGGTATGCAACAAAAAAGAGAATTGTTTTGATCAGGATATCAACAAAAAGTCGTTAAATTGTAGATTATGTCAATAGTTTCAACAGTGTATATTGATGTTAAGTTATATTTTAGTAAATTATGTAAGCACTGTGCAACTGGCAACCAAACAGGATAGACACATTACACCAAGATATGTTGTAGTGCTGCTTTTTTGACACTACGTGTTGTATTGCGTGAATAGCTTATTCTGTTAAATTTTATACTGCTCGCACTTTGTTCAGGATTGCATTTGTTTCAAGAAAGTGTGAAGGATTTGCTCTGTGTGTAAAGTTAGCCTTGCCATGTTCCTGATTTGTACCGGATGATTGACGCCAAGGATGTTATATTGTACGAATGGACTTTTCAGCCACGTTTAAAGCAGGGCTGTGAGTGAACATGTAGGTAGCGAGACCTCTGATTTCTTATTTAAAATGCCAGTTGGCAGCGGAGTGTTTTTACTTTTTTTTATCATGTGGTTCTTTTCATGGTTTACGAGCATATAAATTTAGATTACAGCAAAAGTAGGTTGTCCAGACTTTGGAGTAGCTAGTTGCATATGATGCTCCATTCCATCAATATAATATCCTTGATTGTTGCTAAGAAGTTGTGAATACTCGCTGCTATATGTTAAGCAAATGTGAATGTTGTGCAGTAGTATTTCTCTGTTATAGTTCTTAACGATAAGCAATCATATCATTCCGATCAGTTAGTTCTTGTGGCTCATGATAGTCATTATATGGTTACTGATTCAGTAACCTAAAAGCATTATTAAAGTAATGACTTAATGTTTTAATTCCAGAACCAAGTTAAGCGCATTTATTTCCGATTGAATATGAAAACTTTCTCACTAATAAATTAAAAATGATCTTACCGCATCTTAGTGATGGTTTCGACAACGAAGGATTGAATTTCATTGTCTTGAATAATAGTCACATGTATCAATCATGCATGCTCATTGCAAGATGACATTATATCATCTAAAACATGCTGTGCGCAATCAAACAAGTGAGCTTTAACAATTGTCCTATGATCCTATCGGAATAACTGATTAATCCTCGAATAGAAAATTTGTTGTTTTAAAATCGTTTAATCAATTCAGAGTACTTCTACAGTTTGTTAAACTCTTGTTGTTATTTGTATATAGGCTGCGCAGTGGTCATGTTTAGCGGCGTGTTGCCTACTTTTCTATACTTTTCGTACTCGTAGGAACTTAATAAGCATTAGTGCAGTGCTCGCGATTGAATTTACCAGTGCTCGTTGTAAGAAATCTTGCAAACTGGTAACCAGACTCTTGTCATGCACTGAACTATAGCTTTTGCAATTCAGTAAAAGAAATTTATTTAATACTCGTGTTGTCTTATTTGTTTTTCTAATTGTTTATTGGACGAAGAGTTGACCTAGTTGAACATCCAAACCGGCAGCCACTTGTGGATCAAGTACGAGGTCGCGAGTTCGGTCCTTATAGTGCCGATACAGTGTTAACATGATGCTGCAGAAAAGGATCAACGGTCTCCATAGTGCGGATACACTGTTAACATGATGCTGCATAAAATGATCAGTTGCGCACAAGAAGTGTCTGCATACCTGCGTGTGTAATATGCGATGTTACCAGAGCTCAGTGACGAGAAACAGGACGAGTCAGTGCTCCTCGTGATGAACTCATTAAGAAACCAATAGGTCAGTGACAATCTTAGTACCATATTGATGAAGAGAATTTAAACCTCGACAAATAAAGATCATGGGTTTACGTGCAAAAGATGTGAAAATTCAGTATTTATGAAGCGATTATGTATTCTAGAGTGACCAAACCTCCAGCAACACAATGCTAATTTTCGTTAAAGTTTCGTAAATACCGTTTGATTTTACACATCTACGCACGTTTCATCAGAGAATAAAAGATCTGTAATTTAATATTGCATCATAAGAACACTAGTGTCTGGGAAGGGGCGCGAAACTCTCACCTTGCTTGAAATCACAAAGTATGAGATAAAGGCAAGTGAATATCGATTGGGGTGGGGGATTTAGCGTACTCAGTTAAGCTGCGCTGCACGCGGTTAGTAAATTGTGGGCGACCACTTTGGAAGACCGCGTGTAGACAGCTTTGAAAGTAAACAATCCCCAGACTGTTGGAGGTTATTCTTAAATCCGCGCCGGCTGCTATTGGAGCGCCAACAAAAGGCAACGATTACTAACAACCATGGAAAGGAATGGAGGAAATAACGAAAACTTCAAAAACAGAAACTTAAGAAAGACAATTAACATTGTAAACACATGCGGTATGTCATGTGTGTAACTATACGGAATAAATAAAAAAAGAACAAAAAAGACAAAACGATTATAGTTACAGCACATTCTTCTCTATACATCAATCTGATATACACGTATATAAATACAAGTTGAGAGATGGATAATAAGCTACAACACTCACATACACACTTGTACATGTACAAACACATACACATCTAGCGTACACAAATACACACCGAGAGTGAATACGCAGCTTTAATGTTCATCTAGCAATACTGCTTAATATAGCTTGGTAATATTAGTAAGAAAGTTTATAATAAAATACACATGATTGACAAAACAACGAAAACGAGAAGCTGTTCTCGACATACATATGGCTAGTGTTGTAGTAGTACAGATTGAAACAATACATTGTTTTTATTCTAAGTGAGACCCATTTGATGTTTGCAATGAAGTCGCTATAAGTCATCCGAAAAATTATGGCACCGCACAGATATGACAATCAATTAAAAGGGGTAAGCGGACATGAATAACTCACACCATTACTTTCATTATAATATACGATAGTTAACAGCAATTGAAGCATCTAGAAATAATAAATTTCTTAGAAAATACCAAACGACAGAAACAGATACTAAGTAAAATTTTAAGATGAACCATTCACTGGTTAATATTTTTTTTCCAAGAAAGAGAATCTCACTTAAAATAAACAATAGACAGAATCAAGACGCTCAAACCGCAACTTTCAAAATACAATCTCTGGCAAAAGTTAACATTTACACATCTATTTACATTGTACATTCACGCGTCTCTACTCAGGTAAATTGCTGCACAAAGAAATAGTGGAGTGAGGTGCTGTACGTTTATAGCAAAGAAATATAATAATGAAATTACAACAGCAAAAATGAAAATTTTATAGAATTTTACACTTCCATCGTTGGTATAGCAGAATTGTCTCTTGAGTACCACCAAACCTAAGGTGCCATATATTTGTGTGGTACGACCATCGTGCAGCAACTGCTGTTAAATAATATCTATAAGTAGTCCTGTAAAAATTTAATATGACAAGATTTTAAAAATAATAATTTATACTGTCGTGTGATCCTCTGAAAACACAAATATAAATACTGTAATTTAGGAATTGTTTTGAAAAACTACATAACCTACAACTTTATAAAAAAATATATAATTTTCACCCATTCACTCGAGCGTATTTACTGTCACAAATACTTAGTTTTGCTGCTGTATGCCAATGTTAATAAAATAAGACATTGCCTATATAGTTTAGCCGCTTAACAGCTATCACGTTTACAGCAAGTCAACAGATGACAGTAGTTGTCTCATCAGTTAACGGGCTTTACACCTACTGCATGTATCGTGTACGCTATCAACTGTTTACAACTGAAACTCCATATATGTATGCCGCACAATAAGTATTTACACATTAGCCCTTACACATGCACGCACGATTTTTGTTTATATCCTGTTTTCTTTTCAAATCGTTTAGATACATATAACAAGATCACACCAACACTAAGTACATTATTTGACTAATAAATTACCATTAATATTTAGCGATCTACATTAGCGGACAAGCAAATGAAATGTAGGCCTATGTTGTAGTTCAAACCTACAAGCAAGCATACAAGTAACTGTACAAAAACGAATATACAAAACAGAAATATCAATCCCATTACAAAAGAAATTCATCCAGAAGCCGCTACATGCAAACACACACAAACCAAAGTAAAACTATGTATATAACGAAACGTATAAATAATAGGCAGCAATTAGTCAAATACTACAATTATAATGACATGACACTCATTATTAAATAATAATTATATAAAGTAGACAATAATATGAGGTTTAGTGAGACTACATAATGACTCTAATGACAAATATCACTTAACAACAGCATACAGAGAACATATAACATGAAATATTGTCATGATATTATCTTCAAAAATATACTACAACTAACTAGACTAAGATTCTTCGACAAAATGATAGCAAGCAGCAATTAATTATAACAATATCGCGTGTTACATGCATCATATACAACAAATATATATATACATATATATATTATAATTAGTGTATGCATGAATATATATATATATATATATATATATATATATATATATATATATATATATATATATTACTTCAACGCAAATCAGGATTCAGAATTCAAATTTATTGATTTTACAAATATATACAAATATCTACCCGTTTTATATCGGGGTTGCTGAAGAATCGACCAATCGTGGACTGCACGTGTCATAAAAGGCGACAGAGCATTACGATCCACACCAGGGTCAGAAGGGGCATTCAGTGAAAGAGCATTGCTACAAAATTTTCTAATCACGACACTAGTTAAATTGGGATTCAATGAAAGATGATTACGAAGATAAATACATACAAATATCATGCAGAGGCAGTCTGTATTAAAGAACTCTTCAGATATCTAGTAGCAGTGCACTCTGTCAAAAACAGAATCCTCAAAGTGTTTTCAATTAAATGACTCTCACGGAAATAAGAGTATATAACTCTAGATACCGATCTGTGTGCACATCTGTTGCAACCATGATCATCTTCAAAAAAAAAGTTTAATAAAGCATTATAGAACAGAAAAGAATATTATTTTTTATTATTACAGCTTTAAGGATCCGCGCAGTTAGCGCATATCATAAGCTACAAATGCCTACACCCAACCCTCAAAACAGAAGCACAGGACACTTAAGTCAAATCTTGTTAAGATTTAGATGTTTCAACAGACTGTGCGCTTTACTCAAAGTTATAGCCCATCTATATAACAATAGGATAAAAACCCTCTTGAAGCATGCCCACCCAGACCTTACAATCAACATTGAGGACACAGGTCTAGAGAAGTTGATATAGTAAATTTTGAGTATACTAGGCACATCATTTAAGACAGATTTTTTAATGAGTCATCAGTTACTGGATGTCGTAAAATATTTCCTACCTATATTTCAAAGTTGAAAGTCTAAAAGAAAACTGGGCTATACAGTAACATACCAAAAAAGTAGTTTACAATTAGTAAACTTACTTTACCGATGCTCGGTTTACTTGAAACATAGTGTTGTAAGCTTGTAGTAGCGTAAACATGTTTTACAAAATCATACTACAAACTTTCTTTACTTGTAAAAAGTAGAGTGATAATTAAAATGGCTAATTCAATTTATTTAGCCTTAGTTAAGCAAATACGCATATACCATTAATGATGCAAGCCTTTCACACAATTATGAACAGAATTTTAATAATACCAAGACGTACTCAACTAGCATCATTTTCAAACATCAAAAGCGAAATATTTTGATTACAACTGCAAATAGTAACAGAACTCTTGTTTTGGCTGCAGTTACATGAAATGCTGGCAGGATCAACTAATATATATATTTTGTTCACATCGAAACCTCTACCCATTTGATAACTTACGGCAGCTACTTGATACTGATCATACAGTACAGGGTTAGAAAAAAAAAGATAACACCTGAAAAAAGTTTGAATATCTCAGGCTATTGTTAATATTTTCCAATAAAACTTTTACCAATTACTAAAGTACTAATTTCTGATGGGGTGGCCAATTTTCATCCATTTTGGTACATAGATAGGCCAGTTATGCCAGTTTCAGCAGAGCAACCCCCATTTTTACCTAAAAATGGCGTAAAGCACCTCCTGCAGTTCTGTCTTGTTTTTAGGCTTTGGCTGGTGTTTCTGATAGAGATGCAGCATGGTTCCCCAGATATGGTAATCCGGAGGATTATGATAGGGTGAGTTTAGAGGCCATTCATTCTTCTTGATGAAATCCGGGTTTCTCTCACTGATCCTTTCCTTTGCATGACGAGATGCATCAGCCGGAGCACCATTCTGCTGAAAGATGAAACCATTTGGTAGAAGAGCATGGCAATCATCAAACAGCTCTGGAAGCAAAGTACTGACATAATACTGAGAGTTCACCCTTACCTTCTCGTCAATGAAGTGCAATCTGCCCTTACCGTTGTCGCAAACGCCATTTTAAGGTAAAAATGGGGGGTTGCTCTGCTGAAACTTGCATAACTGGACAATATATGCACCAAAATGGCCACCCCATCAGAAATTAGTCCCTTATTAATTGGTAAAAGTTTAATTTGTAAATATTAACAATAGCCTGAGATATTCAAACTTTTTACAGGTGTTATCATTTTTTTACTCACCCTGTAATTCAGAAGTAAAGCAGCGACAGTTAACTGATGAATAAATGTAACAAAAGTTTTCCCCTCACTTCATAAATAATAACAGCAGTGAATTTAAATACTACTATGAATATTATAATTTGTAGAAGCTTGTTAAATAACATTATGTAGCATTATAGTAATTTGTTGGATATTGTTAATATGCAAAGTGAAGACAAAATTTGTTGCTTTTAAAAGGAGTCTCTCGGCAATTGAGTGTTACACATATAACAAGCCTACAGACAATGACTATCATCAAATCTGCTACACTATAACACACACAAAATCTATGAACACTTATGAACGGTGTAAGCGGCATCATTTAAAAAAGCACATACATAACGGCCGCAATGATATTTACGCATAAGACAGAAAATGTTAAAAATGAGATCGCTAACAAACGATAGAAAGATGAAATACCACACATACATTGCACTAGCAACACTGTAAAAATGTTAAAAAGCACACTATTTCAGCACTATTTGAACGACTCGATGATACACTATGATAAACTAGGCTGCCAATAATACGTTGTTAATTCGTACACGTCAAATACTCTTACACTAGAAATGAGATAATGTTGGGGATATTCACATTGCCCCTTTACAGTAGCTTTGCAAGCTGCCTCAATAATTCACATCAAAATCCCACAAAGTCTAAATATATAGTGTAAAATAGAGTATATTGTAGATACAATAAGTATTTACATTTAAACATAACACAGTACATATACAAAGTAGATATGATAGGGATAAACAAAAAATAGCGTACGAACGTCTAGGAGTTCCATTAGTAACTTAGTTCTATTCTAATATCGATATCTTTGTATCCAAATATGACAAGATTGTAATGCATTCCTTACCAAGATCAGTTATGTTTGACTGTAGATCAGCAGGTCAAGGGTTCAAATCCAGCGATCGCTCCATAATGATATGCTGTCAAGATAGGAACATGCCGCTAAACCTTAGCCTAATTGCGTATTACGATACTTTCCATCGGTTCTCACTGGTACAAAGAAAAGACATCTATAACACAAATATCAATTATCAGCAAGTCACAACTTTCCTACAGCTATCATCACAATGTCAGTCTTTACCAACTCCAATTCACTGATTTACATTTCATGTCACTAGCACAGACCAATGCATGACTAAAATATCATAATGAAGATTTAAACTAAGTACTCCTACAGCTGCTAGAAATCAACAAAACAATATACGAGGTTAATATCATTTTGACACCTTGTTGATACAGTCAGGGATATACATAAATGACCACATGAAATGTACATATATATATATTAAAATATTTATGAAAATTTTTAAACTTATTGTATTAATTCACTCGTCAAGTCAAGAAAGAGATCACTCTAAACCAATAAATAAGGGTTCATAGAGATCGATAGCAACTTATAGGCAATCCTTTTATTGACAATTAATTCCTAACTGAACCCAAATTCTCCTTAGTATTTCTGATTACTTAACTGGGAATAAATATATCCCATCATTTTGATCAATCCTCTACTACCATACACGGAATAGGAATATTCTGATGAATACCCAGCATACAATATTCTGGGAATATTCTCACTTGCACGTAACATGAACGTCAAGGGCCAATCTCTTAGAACTTCTGGGAGGTCTACTGGATTTCACGAGGTCACTCATCCCAGTGTCGGAACTCTCGCTGCAGTCAGAAGCCGAGGGCGGAGGTGTGGGTTGAGAACACTGCACGGTGTCCCAGGCAGCCTTCACTGCTGTATCCTTCGAACACAACGTTTCACTTACATTCGGACTATCTGCAATGGCAGCTTGCTCTAAAGCATCATTGGAATTACCTAGCGCTGCGCAGTCCGCTTGAACATCTGAATTAGTTAAGTTATTCATTGCGTAACTTTTGTCATTGTTTATCGTCGAGTTCATACTAGAAAGTCTCGACTCGCTATCGGCAGAGTTTGAAATTACAGAATTAGGAGACTCCGCTACATTAGAAATTACGTTACAGACCTGCCGTGAATTAATCTCAGAATTGTTACGAGAAGATAAATGCTGTGGTTGACTATTAATAACGCTACAAGTATTTACATCGTCAGATCTAGAAATGCAAACAGAAGCAGAATCGAATGTCCTAACAACGCTTGCACAGACATCGACATCACAATTACTACGTTCTTCCGCCTGCAAATGATTAGCGGAACAAGTCTTGATCTCCAGAGGATCTTCAGCTTTGCAAACAGCAGACGACATGGAACAGTTATCAACGGTGGCGACAGAATCTACGGAGCTATCATCAGCATTGCCGTGCCTTGCATCAGAGTCGCATAGTATTGTCGTTTGGCTTTCTACGCTGGATGTGGCAGACCAGGCGTCCGTTACTACACTCTCATCTGACGCACTAACCAATCGCTTATTCTGAGCACGAGGAATTTTATTTGATGCCGTCTGTATTCGAGTGCTCCTGTCATTAGACGGCAAGTCCACTGGCAATGCTAGCCTTTCATCAGATGTCAATCCATCCTCCAACACGGTTATTTTGTCGTTTTTGTTCACGTCAGCATTAGTGTCGCCATCTTTAGCGGAAGTCGCATCAGATGTCGTACCCCTGACCACTCCCTTCACCGGCACGAGAGCAGATGAGTCCTCCACAACAGACTTATGTATGCCATGTCTAACCATAGTGTCTCTCACGCACGCTTTATCCATGTTGTGCTTGAACTTCATGTGCGACATCAGACCCGAGCGATTGTACGCACGTGCAGAGCACAGTGGACAGCTGATCATTGGTTTGCTCAGACTCTCAGCATCAACACCTTTGAGACACGAGTCAATCTGGTGCTGACGACACAGCTTAGCCTTGCAGAATGTCGCCTCGCAGTGCGTGCATTTAAAAATAGTAGACCGGTAAATGTGTGACTGACATGCCGCGCCAGTTTTACTTTCCGCCACACTCTCTGCGACGCCGTTTTGTTCTACTTTGCTGCAGGCATTAAGATGCTCTTCTACCTCTACACTAGTCTGCAGCTGCTTCTCACATGCCCGGCAAACAGAAACACCCTTCGCGAGTATCGGATAGTTCCGATACATCATGACGAAGTACTCGTTGGAGTTGCGAGATCTCTTTCGCTGCCGGCCCTGCGACCAGGAAGACAAAGGTTTGTCTAAGTCGTCGCTGCCCTCCTGCGACGATGACTCGTCGTACTCGCTGTCGTCGTTGCCTGTATTTGAACTACTGGCCACGCTCTTGCACTCATCCCTCTGCTGCGATGGCAACACGTCAAAACTATGAAGAGCTTTCAATTTCTTCTCAATGTCTGCCGGGGAATTACTCATTACCGTATCCAGTCTACTATTATCTGATGACGATGATACGTTGACTAAGGAATTCTGTTCACTAGTGCTGCCGTTAATGTAACTATTAGCAGGAAATGACGTAGAGCCTATATTGCAGACATGATGAGCTCTCGCCGGAGACGATAGTAACCTGTCATGTGAGGGATGAAGTGAACCTGACAGTTCCACAGATCTAGCCACGCCCACCAGTGTGCTTACTGATCCTGTCGTACCTAGGGATGTGCTCATTGGTCCACGCATACCCGCAGACATTCCCAATGGTTTAAACATGCTTGACGACACAGCAACCGATCCAGGAATGCCTGACGACAAGCCCACCGATCCCGGAATATTCACCAATGAACTTACCAATCCAGGAACACTCGCTTTTCCAGGCATGATCGTTGAAGAGCTCACTGATTCTTGAATGCTCACCGGTCCAGGTTGAGATGCAGAAAGAGGAGTGCCGGAAGCGGCGGCCGCTTTCGATAGCTTCTTCTTGGTTGCGGTGACCCGATGTTCAAGCCGATGATCAAACATCTCCTCGATGTAGCCGAGCTTATCCAGCATCTCTCTTGACTCTTCCCTCGCCATCTTGTGAGCCTGGGTCAAGTGACCTTTCAGTGGGATGAGGTTGAAGTACTTCTTAGGACACAGCGGACAGTTCAATTCCTACAAAGAAACCATTACAAATTAGCAATACCAGCTGAATACATCTTAGAATGATCTTAAAACTTCCGAGTCATTCATATGACCCAGTTCCAGTGTGTATATTAGTAGGTATCCTTGTGTGTCCAGGAATAATTAAACTGAAAATACGTACACTCTGGTTTTACTTGTCCCGTAAGTAACTTTTACGCAATATACCTCCATTACAGATTTTCTACATACAATCTAAATATGTGTTATTTTGCGAACATTACTAGATTCTAGTCAAAGAGTGTGACTAAGCCTACAACAAAAGGCCGCATTTATTTTACAGTTGAATACGGCAGATCCTCAGTGAAGACGTTCGATAGAAATGCGGTCCCTATAATGGATTTCTCATGTTTAAAAGTAGCAGGTCGCTCATATAATAGAACAAGATTTGAAGTACCTACAAAATATGAGTTTAAACTAATTGTGGTCTCTGACAGCTAATCCAGCCTACCTCAACTTCCCTAGAAAATTTAGCAACACTTGTACATATGCTGTACGCTGTATATATATATATATATATATATATATATATATATATATACACACACACACACACATACACATATACACATCTACATATATATCTATATACATATAATTATATATATATATATATATATATATATACACATACACTGTGAGTCATAAAAAAACATGTTCGCAGTATTTCATCTATAACTTTGACACTTGTGAACCGATTTTGAAAATATTTGCAGAATTATAAAGAAGAAGAAAAGTATTAATCTTAAATCTAGTTTTTGTGACAGTTCCGGTTTACTTAAACAATAACAGACGATTTTACAAACATAGTCTGTTTTTGTTGAAATTTTAAAATGGTGTTTACTAATGAAGATAATGCGCTCATAAAAGAACTTGTGCCTCTTAAAGGGTTATAGCGTACATTGGTTGATTGCCGAATTTCTAACAAAAAACTGGACGCTGGGAGGGCTAGAATGCTTATTAAAGAAATTATGCCGAAAAGAAGAAAATAAATAACGTGGACGAGTTGAAGCAACGCCTGGTGGACGTTTGGCAAAGACATGCAGCAATCTGTCATCGACAATGCAGTAGATGAGTGGCACAAGCATCTCCGAGCTTGATTTCGCGCTAAAGGAGGACATTTTGAGCATTTGCTTTGTCAGTTGGCAGTAGCTGTATAACACTATTTGTTTCGTGTGTTTCGTTGTTAGTTAAGCAACGTAAGCAACGGATTTGTAAACATTCTGTAGCGATTGATTTACTCAAACTGAATATTTTCAGTCGCGCACATTTTCAAGCACTGCTTCAAAGCAAAAATAAAAATTAACAGAGTCACTTAACGTTATTTTATAGCAAATGTTATCCTGATTATACCCATGCAAGAAGTTAAAAAATCGGTTCACTAATACCAAAGTTATGGGCGAGACAGTGCGCACATGTTTCTTTTTGACTCACAGTGTATATACATGTATATATATATAAATATAAAATTGTATATATAGTGATAAATTTCTATTACTGACCATACATATAGAAGCACACAATCGCTCAAACAATAACATCAGTCTACGCAGAAGACAAACCTTCACTCTCTCTCTCATCTCCGTCGTGCTCATTCCGGCCACATCGCACAAGCACTTCTCTATCTGATGCTCTCGACACTCTTTCTGCGAGGGAAATCTCTCCGAGCAGTAGGGACAGAGATACGAGTAGTGTCGCGAGTACGACACCACGGCCGGATCACCGCACTTCTCCTGCCGATGCTCTTTCTTCGCTTCTTTACTCGACAAGTCTTTGCCGCACACTGAGCAGTAGTAGATGGCCTCGCATCGCATCAAAACGTTCTTATAGTAGATGCCTTTAAGAGCTTTACTGCCACTGCGTACGACTTTACCATCTTTAGAGTCGCCGGAGAGAATCTGACCGGCAGTATTGATACTGGTAGTATCAGAACAAGCCTGATCTAGAGTTGTATCACTAGTGCTTTGAGATTGGACACCGCTAGCAACAGTCAGCCCTTGAGAGATACTAGAGCAGCTGGCGTCATAAGTAGTCATCTCACTGTTTGTAAGAGATTCTTCATTGGTAGCAGAAAACATCTGCAGCGTGTTGCCGAAAACACTGGCAGAAATACTGTTCGGTTTAATCAGTGCCTGACACAACTGATTTACGTGTAACTTAACGTCAGCATCCGATGCACCATCCTGCGACGGGTTGATTTCAGTGGAAAGCAGACAATTAACAACGCTGGCCATCAAAGAGCTGCTCGGCAGGTCCATGGCATAAGAATTCTGAGAATCGTTGGTTGAGAGATGACTAGATGATCTACTCAAACTATCTCTCATTGGACTAGCCGATATCCGATCTCTGTGCAACGACTCGTAAAACTCCGACGTCACCGTTCTATTGATTTGCTGATTGAAAGCTGATTGGTCCGCGCCTCTCTGCAGCTGCTGAGCTCTGAATCCAGCTCTAAGCTGAGATATCGTGGGAACAGTAACGGCAGTGGGGGTTTGTATTGGATACGGTTGAGGCGCTAACAGACTGGCCTCATTATGAAGCTTTGTTATCAGCGTCGCATCAGACATGTAAGGATAGTGCTCAACCTGCGGCAGATTATATTTCTTCTCAGCGGCAATTAAATCTGCCGTTACATGCTGCGGAGTATAGGACTGATGGGAAAATAACTGAGCGCTTGACTGGGGTGTCAACTGGGACGCTAACTCAGGGTTAACTTTAGGTTGTAGCTGAGAAGTATACAGAGAATTAATCGATGTATATTGCTGAGGATTTATCGTTGGTCTCAACATCGAATTCAAACTCGTTCCGGCTTCCAGTCTATCAGACTGCACAGGTGGTAAAGACTGGTATGAAAACGGCTGACCAGAAGAGTTAGACGTCGTGTGCTTTGTCTGCTCATGAGCGCGCAAGAAAGATGCATTGATAAACTTCTTGAAACACACGCGGCAGACGTACAGTCCATCGTCTTCGTCTGCGTCAGAAGAGTATGGCTGCGTAGTGCTAGTAGCGGCGCCCTGGATGGCCTGACACAGGTAAAGGATGTGATTGCGCATCACCTGCTTGTCCCGGTACTTTATCCCACAGTCCAGACAGCGATACATGTGATAGCTGACAACGCCAGCTCTCGGGTGGTCGCTACAGGCAACATGGCCGCACGCCTCGTCATTTGAAGTAAACGTCAAGAGACAGGCGTCGCATTGATACTCAATAAACTCCAACATTCTCATGCCTTCGTATAGCATCTCTCTACCTACGACAGCCGAGCTCGGCATTTCAATCTCCCTAGTTAGAGAATACGCTGCGACCTTGTTGCCGTCTCCCACTCTACCTAACAGAAAACCACTAGCAGTGTTGCCATCTCCAATTCCAACTCTATAATAGTCGGCCACCGTGGAGCCCAAGATAGGAACATTATTGTTGAACACGTCCCCTGCGGCAGAGGCCACCGCCACATGGTAAGGGGGTGGCGGGGGCAGCAGACTGAGCAGATCTGAAGACAACTCATCCTCGTCTATGTTCCCATCACTCGCACAACACTGACCTCCAGCAGGTAACGCCTGACTACCGGAGTTTACGCGCAAAAAATGATCGGCAATCTGCAGCATTTCCAACACCGCACCAGAATTAAACTGGCCGATCAGTGACTGACTATCGTCCTGGCCGATCATTGCAGATGACTCATCGCCGTAGCACACGCTGTCCACATCATCCAACAATCGCTCCGTGTCAGCATCGTGCGACTGAATACTGCGACTGAAAGCCATAAAGTTCTGACTGTTGGCAGCAGATGAGATAGGATAACCCAACGAGTAAATACTTTGAGCAGTGTGTTGACAATTAGAAGCATTAGCATAGGATGCTGCGGTATTAATGTTGGATGATAGAACTGGGGGACTTAAACTTGAAGCTTCATCATTATTCAAATCTGTGCTCTCTTTCACAACCTCTAACTTACGTTTACAACGTAATCCACAGCCAGTATTAGAAACAATCCCACTATCTCCAGATCCATTCAGAGGAGATCCACAAAACTTAACGTTTGCAGCATCTTGATTCTGCTGCGAAGCCTGTGCCGCGCAGACATCAGAATGCTTTGAGAGTTGCTCGGCCGTTAACAGCATGCCGCACCTATCACACATTTCAGTGCCACCTGTCATCTCCTCTAGTTCAGCTCTCTCGTCCACTCGTACAACTCTCACAAAACATTCATCCAGGGCTCTCTTTCCACAGCGTTCAACATCCATATCGCACTTTTGCACACATTTATCACTGCTTATCAATAAACGATTATCTCTTAAATCATCTTTGACGTTTGACTGATTTTCCTCGTCACTATATGGTTCAGAATTTCTTACTTCACAGCCATCCTGCTCGACAGCTGTAGAACTGACTTTATCCGTGCTGCAATTGTTATCGTTACTAGAGACGCCCGAAGTCAAACCGTTGCCATCTTTAGCCACGCTCGATCTCTCATCCCCAGCACTAGCAGGACTCCACGTTGATTCCTCATCATCGCCCGCACTGCTTCTGCTGGCCATCACCTCACCCGCATCATCTGCCCTGCCCGCAATCGAGCACCCGCCATGCATGCGATTCATGTGTGTCGTTCTCCCATGCTTCGACACAAACAACTTGTCGCACACTTCGCATTTAAATCGTGTATCCACACAGTTCTTCTTCTTAACACAAGTAAATTTGGTGTGTTTCCGCCGCTCTTCGATACTTGAGAAACGTTCCGAACAGAAACGACAAGCGTAACTCAACGAAGCATTTTCTTGACCGGCTTCATGATCAGTACACATATCGTCACCACAGGAACTCCTTGTACATACCTGTTCATCTTCATTCCATGGGCGACAAGTGCCAAGCACAGATTCTTCTTCTTTTCTAAATTTAGAAGAGATATTATCTGGATTTGATTCAGCATCAGAAGAGTGATTTTCGGTTGAAATCTTTCGCTTCACCGAGAATTTTTTGCTATCGTCAACAACATCAGAGACTGCTGTGTTACTACTAGCTGAGCTACCTCCGCAGTAACTCCGATCAATTAAACAATTGCTACCAGATCCTGACCCGGCAGAACTACACCTTTTTGATCCGGGCCTCAAATCAGACGGGTTGACAAATGCAACACCGTTCATCGATTTTGACAGCCCATTTTCCAACCCCTCAGCGCCAGTATTTGACGATTGCTGACTAGTGGATAACTCGTTTGCAGATTTGGCAGTAATGAAGCTTTGCACTGACTGCACGACACTCTGAAGATTAGGAAGAAACTGCTGCAGGTAAGGTAGATTCGTATCTGTTACCAGCAGCGTGCTGGCCATGCTACCTCTGCTCTCATGATCCAACCCGCCTACAGAGAGGTTTGAACTAGCGACGGACGGCAGAGAAAGCATGAGAGATTGCAAAGAACCATCTGACGCGCTAACGGCATCGCGATTAAGTTCTGACTGTAGATAGGCATTAATCTCATTAAATACTCGTTCATCGAACACTGCATCGCCCGGCATAGCTGAAGACAAATTAAAATTCTGATCTGACGAACCCTGAATCAAACCGCCTCCCAACACCTGTTGAATATCGTCTATAGTCAGCGGCATTCCACTCCGTGCCTGGGAGTCAATTCCACCCTCTTCCAATGGATTTAGTCCTCCAGAAATATTCTGGCCGGAAGCACCAACCCTTCGATAACCAGAGGAAGGACGATGATAAACCATGATGGGATCAGAGGCAGATGAATTGCTAGATACGCACTGCACGAGACTAGCTTCACTCAGTTCACGCTCAACGCTATCCACAACGCTAGTAATATCGTTTGAAAATCGCTGCATGTTCTTTCTTTCAAAACCAAGCTCCTTATCCAACCAGCCATTCTCTCTAGCATCCAGCACTACAGTGTTCGTCTCGGGGCAGTACCGATATCCGCACTCGGCAAGTCTGAGTAGAGCCTGTGGTCTGACGATGTCCCAGGACTGAGATCTATGCAGTGAACGCGGTACTAGAGAGTCCACGGCATCGAGCAATGCGGTGTATAGCAGAGCGTTGACACCAGGTGGAGGCCTAGGCTGATCTGTCGCAATGTTACCACACTGTAGATACGCTGACTCCAACGCAGCGAACTGAATGTCACTGGGCGAGAGGTAAAATGACGCTATGATGCATGCCTGAAAAATAGCAAATGCAATTTATTACCTAAAATAGTAACAGGATATGTTATAGCTTGGTAAAGTTCTAAATATAAGAGAAACCATCAAAACTATTTACATTAAGTCCCAGATGATGATGATGCTGATACAGTCAAACTGACAGTTAAGTACTTAATCAGGCACATCTGATGATGATGCTGATATAGTCTGACAGCTAGTACTAACCAGGTACATCTGATGATGATGCTGATACAATCAAATAACTAAGTACTAATCAGGTACATCTGATGATGATGCTGATATAGTCTAATAGCTAAGTACTCACCAGGTACATCTGATGCTGATATAGTCTAATAGCTAAGTACTAACCAGGTACATCTGATGCTGATGCTGATATAGTCTAACAACGGCAGAGCAGATTCTCATTAACAAGTCTCTCCCAGTGTCACTTTCTCTCTCCTCCACTCCTCCCACCTCCCTACCACTCCACTCTCTCTGCTGCTGTTGTAGGCTGGACAGAGCCAGCTGAGAGCCAAACGACAGCATCTCAGCGTTACACTGCAACAACAACACTTTATAGAAACTAAAAGATTTCAGCACAATACAACAACAACACTTTATAGAAAATAAAAGATTTCAGCAGAATACAACAACAACAAAATGGTTAAGAAACATTGCTTCTCAGCACTATAAAACAAAAACGACAACAACAGCACCCTATAGCAACTAAATCTCAGTGTTACACAATACCAACAACAACAACAACAACAGCACTTTATAGAAACTACAAGATCTCAGTGTTGCAAAACAACAACAACACAATGGCATAGAAACAACGCACCTCTGTTTAACTACAACAACAACACAACAACATCATTACCTTATAGAAACTACAAGATCTCATTTTTAACTAAAACAACAACAACATTGTATAGAAACAATGCATATCTGCAATAATTTCAACAAAATCATCAACAGCTCTGCATAAGGAAACTATAACTCTTCGAGACAAAGGACAACAAAAACAAAACATATAAAAGCAGTCATCTCGACGCTAAGCTACAACAACAACACCATATTGAAATATCGGTGTCTCCACTCTCCATGTTACACGACAACAACAACAGCAGGGATGTATAGAAACAGTGTCACACCAATGCTACACTAAAAAGAGAAATGGTACTAGTAATGCTCCATGTCAGTTAGAAATTAGTTCTTTTTTTTATTTAGAAAAAACTGTCGATACTAACCATGACGACAAATGCCTCCAGGATAAGAACGGTTTTCTGGAGATCTTGATGGGCCATGCTAACAAGTCGACTGACATCTTCCACAAACCTGGCATCATCAGAGACGACCTGTCTGCGTATTGTCAGGTAGCACTCCAGCATCTCCTGCAATCACACAACAAATCAGTCTAACGTCCCTGACATCATCCCTGGATGAGTTAAATCAGTTTCATTCATAAGCCATATAGAAAATACTCTGACATCAAGAATGATTAAATATTTATAGTGATTAATAAATAATTTTGTGCAAATCATCATCATCATCATCCTCCCTTGAATCCCAGTTTAACCAGGGTCAGGATACAAATAGATTGTCTCAAATCCTCTATGTCCTACACCACACAACCAGCCAATCCCCCTATATGAGACTTTCATTCGTTTAAATTTTTGTAGCACCTAATTGTAGTAAACAAATATTGCACCAGATGAAGCAAAGATAGAAGTCGCTAAAATGCATTGAATGTTTGTCATTTAATACGTATAGCCTAAGTTGGATGAGAATTTAAATTTTGTTCAACATATTCAATTTAAATTACTCTTTTCTGCTTTATTTCAGAAATTATATCTTCAATCTTTCTAAATCTTTCTATACCGAGTAATTAAATGGTCGCAACCTTTGTACAGCCATGATGATGAAGAGGCTGGACCCAGTGAATGAGCAGAAGTGTCTGTGAGAGCAGTGAGACGAACTCCTGCTCCGTGTCGCTCTTATTGCTCGTCAGATACTTCAGCACTTCTTTACCCATACAGCACGTCATGTGACAGCACTATGTGTATCATACACAATATCATATAGCACGCACACATTCAATACATTCACACCATTACACATAATATTGCGCAAACACGAATAGCAATAATATTTAATAACAGTAATAAAAATAACAGAACACAACTTCAGTCACTGCAGGTGGAGCTGCAGCTCTAGCGACTTGCAATCATGAGTCATATGAATACCGATAGAGTTGACTTCATAAATGGCGTAACAAGTGATGGGGAGACCTCTTTTCTTTGGCAAACGCTTTCAATGATTTACAAAAGCTTCAGTGCAGTCTTCTTCAGCAATGCTTTTAAGCAACTAGCCGATCTAGGTAAATGGGCAGCGATTCAGAATAGACTGCTTGAATCATTTATATCTTACCCTGGTTTGTGTACATGCAAGATAAAGAAAATAAAATAGATAAGCAATAGCACTAATAATACTAATTACAACACTAATAAAAACTAATAATTTAAAGAAGGCCTAACCCCTGTTTCATCAATCTAGGATGACTTCAGGGAAGTTCATGACACTACAAATCCATTTACCCATAGCGATATGAAGAAACATTATATTCACACTATTACAGGCAGACCTAAGAGCAATTGCATTTCCATTCACACACAAATAAGAGAGCCACAAGCTTGACTATGCTCAAATGTTCATTATTGTAAATCAACATTATCTAATAGATGCTATGCATCAAACAAAAATGATAAAATCACAGTTAACAAATACATGACCAATTGACCATTGTTAAATACAAGAATTTCTGCAAATTCTCAAAATACTTCTGCTTATGATATAAAGATCTAGGGCTTAAAATGTAAAAATCAAGGCACAACAATGATATCAAAGTATTGGAGTTAGAGAAAGAAATACACAATGCACAAGATTTCTTTCCCATATCAACAAAGAGAATAGTTTTAAATGTCTATAACAAAACCTGAGGTAGAATTTAGAATCATTTTACACACATTACATCGTCATCATCACCATCTGGCTGGAGCCAGTGGCGAAGTCGGTAAGAAACTCGACCGCGGATCAGTAGGTGCGGGTTCAAAATCCTGGGCTCGCCTGTCACTGACATCGCTTTCGAGTGAGGAAACTGGCGTTAACTGTAGCTTTAGCTTTTTATCATCATCACCATCGCCACACACACCTCGCTGTGGAACTGGCCGGTGCGGTTGAGCTTGTGCAAGAGCAGCAGATAGGTGGCGTGCAGCGACACGTCGTTGTTGAACACAGAGCTGCGCAAACACCAGCTCACCAGGTTACACGCGTGACTGCCACACCCACTCTCCATCAGCATCTGAATCCTCAGTCGCAGCAGCTCAGGATACTCTCCGCTACTTATGTACTCCAGCGCTACGAAAACATCAGTAACGACATCATCAGTATACCTGAATCCTCCAACATTTGTCTCTCTCTCTCTCTCTTAGTGCACTGCCTACTGGCAGGTCCATGGTACATAACGCCTCCACTCTTCTCTGTCTTCCGCCTTCCTCTTCATTTCCACATATGAGTGGGTCTTTAAATCATCTAACATACCTAATCTCGGCCTGCCCCTGGCTCTTTTTCCTTCCATTCTACCTTCATTCTACCAACATTTGTATAATTGTATAATTACCGCATATAATCGTTCATAATTTATGTAATAAAGCTATGAGTTGACTATAATAGCTGCAAATAATTTTAGTTAATATAATCCTATGTATCAAAACATCAGAATGACACCATCAGTATACCTGAATCCTCCAACATTAGCATAATTACCCTACATAATAAATTCAGAATTTATATAATAATGCAATGCATTAACCACAATAGCTGCAAATGATTTAACCCTCTACCATCAGATACAACAAATACATGTATAATAGTACCATATACCAGTCAGATTATTTGTTAACGCTGAATCCTAAGCGACATCAGTTCGCCATAATTTCTGATACAGATACAATCTAGCGTTATACAAACATCACTTAATCTTAATAGGGTGCCACCAGTGCTAACAGTGACACATACGTCCAGCCTCATACAGACAGCACCAACGCAGTAACACCTCTCGGTATCTATATTTGACTGCTCCACAGTTTCATTACGAACGCAGTCAAGGCTAACACTACTCAGCGTATACTGTCACATCTTGAAGCCTGTCTCTGAGAGATGAGGGGTTAACATTAGCTTTTCAACTTTCTACTCTCTTTGTAGGCAGCCTCTAAAGAACAGATTCAGTTTTTGCTTTGTTAATTCTCAAGATTCTGTAGCAAACCTTCAGAGAGCTCTAAAATTTAATATTTACTTATATAAAAAATATATGAGGACTTTGATGTGCAGTTTTGGCTCAACACTTTTCTATATTTATCTTAACTGGCTCAGTGTAAATGACAACAGATAATCATTTAACATTTACCAATGTTCCGGAAGCACAATCAATTAATTTTCTACCAGCAAAGCATTATTATAGAATTTCGGATAGCTCTCTTTATTACAGTGAAAGTCTCCCGAAAATTATACAAATTCAATAATATCCACTGTCAGCAAATTTAGACAAATCCAAAGTGGATTCAATGGACCTATTTGCCTAGCTCAGCAGAAAAATTTAAACTTAAGTAAAGTATAGAAATTAACTAGTGGACAGATACCTAGCTCCCTATCGATATCATCTCCTCTCATCATGGCGACGAGAGTAGGGTGACTCCATTGGTTGACCATGAGCCACTTGAGAACTGTGAACAAGTGTCCTATCGTGCGACCCTCCAGTCTCTCACAGACGTCGTTGATGACGTCCTTGAACGACGTCTTGTACAGATTGCTCATGTCCAAGTGGTTGAACTCCAGACCGAGAACCACGTGGGAGCACTCCCTGCAGTCAATCAATCAATAAGAATTTAACGTCCGGTTCCTCGCCATAAGGCAAAGTCAGGGACGTGTCAGTGTCAGGGACCTACAGTCATAGAGTGCTCTTTAGAATTAGTGTATTCTTTAATATTGAGAGAAGTCACAAGCAGACATAGCATAAACCATGGTCTCGTGGATAGGAGATATTCTTAGAGGGGATGGTTAGTTAATAATAATAATAATAATAATCATAAAGATTTAACGTCTGTTTCCTCACCCAGGGATGCTGTCAGTGACGTCCCAAGAGCACACATCACTACCGGTCAATTAAATAAATAAAGAATGAAAAAAATGAACATGAAAAGAGTCTGCGGAAGCTTGCGACTTGGATTGCCAAATAAGATGATAGTGAATTATGACAAAAGTCATAATATTTAGATAAAAGCTGGTAAAGCTAAGGTTAACGTCAGTTTCCTCACTCGAAAGCGAGGTCAGTGACGAAAATATATGACAAAGAACATGAAAAGATATTAAAAGAAGATATGAAGAGAATAGCAGAAAGTAGAAATATGTGGAGGAGTTCTATGCCGTGGGCCTACCAATATGCAGTACAGAGATATAAAAAAGCATAAAATTATACCCAACAAGAGTACTAATATAATTAGTCATTTATATAATAAAGATATGTAACTGCTGTTATAAACCAAGTTCTGTCTTAAGGTATATTGGTAAACTACAATAGATATATTAAACTTATGAGAATCATGACTAAAATTCATAAAGAGATTTGTAGTGATTCATAAAGAAATTAGTTAATTAATTAATTGATTAATTAATTAACTAATTAATTAATTAGTAAAGAAATTAGTAATTCATAAAGAGATTCATAAAGAGATTTTTAGTGTTAGCTCTGCATATAATACTAGGCTATTACTAGACATGTATAAAAATTTACTGAAACATTAATTAACACATAAATCCAGAAATCATTTTATCTTAACTTTCAAATATCAGCCACAGTTTATACAACACGTACAGTATATAAAGAGGATCAACATCATTGTGACAAATATACTCTGTATACATTTATACATGTCGACAGAATAAGAAGACAAAAGAGCATACTAAGCTTGGTGGTAAATTAGGCTGTGTAATGAAATCAATTTATATACACACACTAATAGCCATCTTGAAAGTTTAACTGTAATCAGAGCCAGTATATATCTAGGACATCTATTGACAGTTTCTTACCATATTTTATCTGATTAAGAACTGGCCAGTTCTGACAAAGACTGAACACTAGATAGTTACTTTCCATTCTAAACATATACAGTATATCCCTTAGCATTAAGTGTCAATATCTAGCTAAACTAAGTTAACCAAAATGAAAGGAATTGAACCAGAATAAACTGGATTCAACCAGATGGTAGACAGTACATACATAAAAAGGAAATGCTCAAATGCATCCACTTCCTGTGCAACTGCAGTGCAGCTGCTCCAAAGCCCAACATAATACTGTAGTAATGAAGTTAGAATCTCAAGCTTGCCCTCGACATTCTTTGACTCGCCTGCCAAAGCTTCCACCAGCAACTAGTACAAAGCATACACAAATTCATTAACCCTCGTATTTACTAGGAAGATAATCAACTGTTTAAACCTCAACAGTTGCGTAAACTACTGTTTAGTCACCATTTTACTGTTTAGTCAACATTCAACAAAAATACACCAATTGGTACATTGAGAGGCATAGCACAGAATACAATACTGTTCTCAACTTCCTTTAAGTGTCTAGATACCATCCAATGAGGATGATGTGTCGACAATATAACACATAGTAAATTATTTAATACAATTTTTTCTCTTACCTCTCTCTAATGTTCTGCCAAGTGGCAGGTCCGATGTACATATTCATACCAAGAGTATGCTTTCACGCTCCATATAGATCACTATATAGATCAACAAGTTAATCCCTTCACAAATGGCCATGTCTTACCCATACCATAATATCCTATAGCTTGGGAAAAATTCTGAGGCGGTTACCCATTGCCTTCCTAAAATTTTCCTTTGTTGCCTCTAAAACACTTGCAAGTAACGGTTTGTTACAGTCGTGACCTGCAGAGTTCTAGTCACTACAATGATTGTACCATTATATCACCAGGCTACTTGACTTCCGCAGTCCTTTCAGTGCTACTATGGCACCAGCATAGAGCGCATTTCATAAATATACTTAAAATTGATTGATTGGTCAATTTTTCAGTGCCCCAGACTCTACACGTTTTTCTCTGCAACTCTAAATTTTTTTAATATAAATACATGTATGTAAAGTCAAACCTGTGCCAAAAAACTTACACCTTTAAAGAAAATTGTCCATAATTTCCGATGTATGCTTTTTGAATAAATTTAGATAGTGATCAAATATGATCCTTGATCAAATTATACACATTCCCTACAATTTTCATACTAAGTTGATTTATACCCTTTTTAAGCCATGATCCTCCATTTATAAACAGAAACAATACACCTATGGATTTTGTACACACCAAAAGTAACTGTATATAAAATGAACGGAGCAGCTAAAATGTAAGCCATTGTGAGACCGCGCTCTGTGATCTATGTTAGCCAGTGATGCCGTTCTACTTTTGGGTAAAACAAAAAGATAATGTTTCAGAACTGAGCCTTAAGATGCAACAGATACGATCTGTAGGGAGCGTGAAAACAGACTGGGAGTTAGAATATGGACCTTTGACCCAGCAGCAGAACACCAGAGGGATGAGACGTATAATAAATATGTAGCCTTAATTTCATCTTTTAAAGTCAGGTATCTCTGACTAACTGCTAAACATAGATACATATAAAACATATATCGTAACATATTAACAAAATTCTAACGCTGTACAGAGCGTAATTCTGAAAGCCAGTATTACAATAAACTTATTTCATAAACCAAACTTATTTACCGTATACAGTCTGTTACAGAAGTTGGCTAGATCGTCAGTTGGCCCTTTCGACAACTTAATCTCATTCAATTCATTTAGAAATTGATGTCGATTCATGTTACAGCGCAGTAAGATGAGGACGGGGCGAAAATAGATATGTAATTAGGCAGCCGAGGCTGCTTTCATTTAACCACAAACTCATCAACTAAAATCTAAATACGGCCATCTTGTATATCCGCCATGTTTTAGAATCAATGTTACCAAAAGTTTAAAAACTAAAAGTCTAAACACTGGATTGGATTGAACAACAAGTTATACTGGTTTGGACAGGATATAAGTCAGATATCGAATAATTCTAACATAGAATAAAGAAAAACTTTAGAAGTGTCAAAGGCAATCTCTACCATTGTAAACATTGAGTTCAAGAATTGCACAGATGCCAACAACTAATTTTGCTGGCCGGAGGTAAACAATATCAGCTGATCGCTATTTAAAGGCATAAAACAATGAAGTTTTTGAACAATTGCAAAACTTTTGAAAGATAATTAAACACCTTAGTAGCACATATATCGTCACATCTATCCAATATATCGTCATGACAAAAAATTATTTAAAACGAATTCCTATTAATTGAATGTATATTTTTATAATTCAAAAATGCAAACAAATTCTACTTCAAATCTCTTGAAGTATATTCCCCGTTCTTTAGTTTCCGGATTTCTAGAATTTGTATACCCAAACGTGCAACAGTACATCATCTTAAAACCGTTTGAAAGCCGAATATCATGAAATAAATCTGAAATTACAGAAATTACTATTAAATTACTTAGTACTTAGCACTTTTTTGTTAGTACTTTGTGGGTGACCACTTTGGAAGACCGAGTGTTGGTAAAAGCTTAGGAAGGAAAAAATCCCAGGGTGATGGAAGGTTATTCTTAAATCCGTGCCGGCTGAAATTGATGCGCCATCAAAAGGCAACGATTACTAATAACCATGGCGAGGGAGGAGGAAATGAGTCTTAAACAAGCATTTGTGCTCCCTGACCCAGTGTGCCGTTATGATATGCTATTTTAAATACACATATGATAAAGGGGCTTTGTTTACCCTCACGATTAAATGGAGCATGCTGAAAATCAAGTCGCTCTTGTTACAAATCAGGTATCGCTGAAACAACAGTCATGCGATATAATATATATCTACTTATTTTAAAGATCTTTGAATATAGGTAAATTAAAGTATAAAGTAAACACGCATTATAGTAAAATGATAAACTATGTTGATATCTGTCGCGAAACGCTCGGCTTGTGCGTGCCCACTTCCCATATCTTTGGGGACATAGCTTGGTCTTGGACGCCGGTATTGCTCAGCTCCCTCCAACATTAAATTTTGTTTTTGTTGGTTAGGGCCTCCCCATCCACCCACTGAGCTAATGGGGACCTCCGGCGCGCTGTGTTGGTAGTATGGCCTTTGGATAGTTGGGTCAGTGACTTGTGTGTTCCTGGTTATTGAAAGGCCTAGGAACTCGGCCAATTGTGAATGTCCGCTTTCTACTACTGCGGCGAGATCGTCACGACTAAAGGTGGGAATGTTTTTGTCTCCCGCCTGTGTTAGGGCTATGGCCTCTGCCCTATAGGTGGGTTCGTGGGAATTCAGGTCTCGTGCCAGGTCATAACGGCCCGAATCGGGGGTAAGTCCCGCGTTCGACATCGAGTAGGTTTGGGACACTGGCCTTATATCTGTGTTTTGTTCAGCCATCTCCCCTAATTTGTTGTAAAGTGTAAAGACGTAGAATTTATTTGATTAGTTTGATTAGTAATGATTGGAAATTGAATATGGTGATTGGAATTTGTCAAACGAAAAATACAAGTCTAACCTAACCCTACTGTTAATGAGTGTGGAGCGTGGTCTGAGACCACACTTGTAAAAGCTAATAATAAGTAAGTGATCGTAATTTTCCCAATTTGTTCCCTATCTAAACCTATTTTGTATTTAATGTGTTTCTGTTCACCTTATTAGCGAGACAAAACCCGCCTGCAACTCTTGGAGTCCTAATTCAACAATAGCGAGACAAAACCCGCCTGCAACTCTTGGAGTCCTAATTCAACAATAGCGAGACAAAACCCGCCTGCAACTTTGGAATCCTTGGTCATCCAGTATCGGGACCAAAACCCGCCTATTGGGCAATTATGTACTCCTTTACTTGTACTTGTACTACTTCTCCACACAACGAATTGTGTTTTAAAGCTTTATAGCAGCTACTCTACTTCTCCACACAACGAATAGTGCTTTAAAGTGGTCAGTTAATAATATTCAATTACATCAACTGCGTCTGAACATTATTTCTTCGTGATAAGTGGCTCCAATCACAACCATCTGTGTCTGGACCACGGTTACCACGAAGTAACCCAGGCGACTTTGTCGAATGAGTAAGTTTAACGTCAAGGTCAGAAGATCTTGGATCTTCTCTTCAAGACGCCTTTACAGTGGGTATGAATAAATCAAAACCGGAGCGGCTCAGACGGAAGCTAAAGGCTTGAGGTATTTCCAAAATGTACTGGCGTAGTTTCTATTTTTTCTTCATTGTTTAGACTCCTATTATGTCTTTGAGGATGGCTAAGTTTTCTAGGCCTTTAGAGGTTTGTTCAAATCTCATGAGAGCTTTGTTCTTGAGATCTTTTAGTCGGTCGGCAATTGGTTGTATGCCAGTCCTCTCATACAAAGTTGCATTAGACGTGAGCTTGTTGACTCCTAGAGCTGCCCGTAGGGCTCGTCTTTCAGCCAACTCTAACTGTTTAATTGCGATGTAGTCTTCCTCGGAAAATGCAACAGCACCGTATTCCAGAACTGGTCGAATTAGTTGTTTGTAGATTCGGACAAGGGTAGTAGGACTTGCGCCCCATCCTTGACCTCTTACCATTTTAAGAAGGTTGAGTCTTTGAGTGGCTGTTGCCGCTTTTTCTTTGCTATGGTTTGTTAAGGTACTATACTTGCCGAGAGATATACCTAGTACCTTCATTGAGGAAGCCTCAGAGATTTCTTTGCCGAAGAAAGTAAGCTTGATAGAGCTGCTTTTTCCGGCCTTAAAGGTTACCATTTGAGTCTTCTCAGCATTCATTTTGATGTGCCATTTACAACACCAGCTCTGGATGGCGTCCAGAGTTTTTTGAAGCTGAAACTGTGTAAGCTTGGGATCTACAGTTGTGGTCCACACGCTTATATCGTCAGCGAATTGACCAGCTCTGCATCCATTGCTGACACCAAGAGGAACATCATTCACATATATGAGATATAGAAGTGGAGACAACACGCTTCCTTGTGGAGTGCCTGCTCGTAGTGTAAAGGGTTTTGACAGTGTACTGTTGACTTTAACCTCAGCAGTTCTGTCGCTAAGGAAGGATGAAAGGATACGGCATATTTCTACAGGAAGCCCTATTTGCATCAATTTAAAGAAGAGACCATGGTGCCAAACAGAGTCGAAAGCTTTTTCAACGTCGAGTGAAATGGCAGTTGTTTTGAATTTTTTTGAGGCCCTACCATACCGAATTTCTTCTGTGAGACGGTAAATAATTTCCGAAGCTTCTCTCTTAGACTGATATGCTTTCTGCCAGTCATTAAAGAATTTTACTTCTGCCAGGTAGCAGTGGAGTCTGGTGTTTAGTATTCTTTCAAATACTTTGCCAGTGGTACACAGTAGAAACAACCAACAACCAACACAACACAACCAACTGTGTCTGGACCACGGTTACCACGAAGTAACCCAGGCGACTTTGTATGGAGAAACACGGCTTTTTATACTAAATTTTAACATGGGATAACTACGAGGCCAATCACGTAAACCCTCAATTTGTATCACCCCATTCCATTGGTTGAAGGTGTGGCCTAAATTAAGTTATATTTAAACTCTCTTACCATCTTGGGTATTTTCTTCTACCACCACCTAGTTTGTGCTCTTTTCTAATTAAACCTATTGTATGATCTAGCGCGAAAATATACCACAGTGATAACGTCGTTCTCTCGCTTCAACTATCGCCACCAATCATCTTTATTTCATAACAATTCTGCAAAACTCATCGAAATATACACAAATCCAGATAAAACCGTCTATAACTTCCTATAGCGCTTAACTGACATTTCCTCACATTTAATATAACGCCTTTCTACTTTAATATAAGCCAACTACGTATATTATAGCATTTTCAACCAATTTTCAAACTAATTTTACAAGAATCGCTAACGAATTAGAGTTTTCCTTTGATCCCTAGCTCAACTGTATCTCTAATATTGATATTTATGTCTATTTTTATACTTTGGAAAAATCTTTAGACTGGTGCTACGTTTAATATTAGTGTTATACTGGTTTACGGAAGCGTACTAATTTATACTGGTTCGAGCTTAATACAACAAGCGTATCAAAACGAAAGTCCAATTTCGCTACAATATCTATCTCAATTAACCTCAGAATCTGTCATTTAAAACTGACAGAATCTGTCATTTAAAACAAGCATATAGAAAATCCTGATACATCAGGTTATATGTAAATCTATGTCCGCAGAAAGTTAAGCGTTACTGATTGCAGCAGAGGGTGACTTTGCCCTGAATCAGAAAATCCTAAAGTACCACCCCCTCACCCTAACCTCGGCGCCCCACGAGAACCACCTCAGCATACATGTCAGGGCCGTGGGTCCCTGGACGAAAAATATTTGAAAGCTTTACAACCCCCGTCAGCTGGTCAAGAAACCCCTGCCCAAGGTGTATCTGGACGGTCCCTATGGATTAGGACATCAGGGCTGGAGTAAATACGAGGTGTCCATATTGATTGGTGGAGGCATTGGAGTCGTTTCATTCGCTAGAGGTGAAGCAGAAAGATCATTCCAACATTGTGGTGGTTAACACCTTCATCACACAGTTCAAGGGAAAGTTTGACTTCCGCACCACCATGCTGTACTTATGTGAGCGCCACTTCCAGAAGATCTCAGACAGGAGTCTGTTCACTGGTTTGAGGTCCACCACTCACTTTGGTCGACCTGATTTCCCGGAAGTCCTGAAAGGCGTCATGAAGGAGCATCCATCGACTAATGTATTCGGGGTGTTCAGCTGTGGACCACCTCCCCTCACTCGCAGCGTTGAGCAGGCTTGCTCAACGCACAACGCCTACACCAGCAATGTGCTCTTCGTTCATCATCACGAAAACTTTTAATCATCATTGATTGATTGAACTATCAAGACGATTTTAATTGTTGCGTTTTATATAATAATAATAATAATAATAATAATAATTATTATTATTATTATTATTATTATTATTATTATTATTATTAAAACTGTGAGACACGTAATAATAATAATAATAACAATAATAATAATAATAATAATTATTATTATTATTGTTATTATAATAATAATAATAAGTCATAAGTGCGAAGTCATATCATCAGGTTGCAATTCTCCGGGCAACTCAGTTTTGTCATCCTTTGTGCCAATGGGCCTTTCCCATTGTACTCTACTCGGCGCGCTACTCTCTGGAGAAGAAGCTACTACCACCGCTTTATCTAGCCGCTTGGAGGATGTCAAACGTACAGCATCGCGCTTGAAGTCGCTAGCCGCTCATGATGCTTTGACAATCCTTCGCTTTTCATTAAGTGCACCTAAACTTATGCACATTCTGCGCTCTAGTCCGAGTTTCTCTCATCCGCGGCTTTTAGACTACGACGAGGCTCTTAGGCTATGCTTGTGCGCCGTAATCAACGCAGATTTGTCTGATTTGCATTGGCAGCAAGCCAGTCTACCGGTGAGCAAGGGTGGTCTTGGAATTCGTCTTGTTTCCCATATCGCGCCTTCAGCCTTCTTGGCATCAGCGATGGGAACGAATCAGTTGCAAGACGCCATCCTACATAAGTGCTCCCTTTCTGCCGATATATCCATTGACGTTGCGCTGTCAGTTTGGTCCAAAAGCCTCACATCTAGTGCTCCACCTTCTACCTCAGTCAGTAACCAGAAATTATGGGACCGTCCTATAGTGGATCGGATTTACAGCAGTCTGTTAGAATCCCAATCCAATGCAGTAGAAAGAGCACGACTCCTAGCTGTATCAACCAAAAGAAGCAGTGACTGGCTTCACGCTCTCCCTGTTGCTTCTTGTGGGCTTTTTTAGACAATGGGGCGTTTCGAGTAGCCGTTAGTGCCCGTTTAGAGGCGAAAACTTGCGAGCCTCACATGTGCCCCTGCGGTCATGAAGTCGGCGCTTTAGGTGTCCATGGCCTCTCCTGCAAACGAAGCTCAGGTAGAATGTCTCGCCATCACAATTTAAATGACTTAATATGGCGAGCACTTTCAAGAGCAGGCATCCCTTCCTCTAAGGAACCAAGTGGGTTGTCCAGATCAGACGGCAAGCGTCCGGACGGCTTGACTTTAGTGCCCTGGTGCAACGGTAAATGTGCCGTATGGGACGTCACGGTCATTGACACTATGGCAAACTCCTACCTGAATACGACTTCAGTCACAGCCGGTGGAGCTGCTGTTCATGCCGCCTCTAGGAAGTTGGATAAATACCGAGATCTGTCCTCAGGATATGAAGTTGTTCCGGTTGCCATTGAAACCATGGGCCCGATGAATCCCGAAGGAGTTGATTTTATCAATGGCATAGGCAGACTTATCACAGAGCAAACCGGCGACAAGCGAGAGACATCTTTTCTTTGGCAAAGGCTTTCCATGACTTTGCAAAGATTTCATGCAGTCTGCTTCAACAATTCTTTTAAGCCGATTGTTGACCTCGAGTAGCCAGGCGGCGATTCAGCACGTATTGCTTGAATCGTTTTTATCAAACTCCAGGTTCTTTACACCGGGGTAAAAATCTTATAATAATAATAATAATAATAATAATAATAACCATTACGACTCTGAGACAATTAAAAGTAAAAATAGAGGTAATCAAAACACCCATATTCTATTCAAGCATATAGATAATAAATAACACCTAGTGAAATTCTCAAGTTGATGGTTAGGGGTAGGGGTAGGGGTTAGGATTAAGGGTAATTTAGAAAGTTCTAATTATAACTTTATTTTTTAAAAGTCTATTCAACTAATAACAATTAAGTTCCCCCCCACTCTCGATCCTGGGATCTTATTCCAATTTATTTTTGGGTTAAATCGTAACCACAGTGTTTTTTTTGAAGGGGTAACACTGCTCCACTAGACTGTGTCGTTGGACTTCATGTACTAAAAGTAAATAAATAAATAATAAAGGTTTAATAAAGGGTTAACGTCCGTTTCCTCATACAAGGATGATGTCAGGGACATCGTAACAAAATAACACCTATTAGTCAATTTTCCGTGTAACCAATCGAGTGAATATCCTAGATTTTACTCTCAGATCGGCGCGACTGAGAATCAAACCCACGAGAGTTTAATTCACTTTATATTAGGATATGCCATTTAAAATTTCTTGACGTTACCGAACGCCTCACCATTAAGCTATTGAGACATTCAGTAAGTTATATAAGTAAGAAAATATTTGACGTATATAGACGTATTTCATAGAAAACTACTAAAACGTAGTAAATATACATTATCCTTTTATTTAAGAAATTATGGCATTTTTGAATGGACACAAGAAATTCTTTGGAATGAAATAATAAGAAAAAGTAAATTAAGTCATATATATGTGTGGGTGTGTATGTGTACTGTAGGCCTACGCATCTAAAATCACGATACTAGTAATTATTACATATATTTATTTGTATTGCAGGACTGTATACATATAATTAGAAGATGGCTTCTGTTAAATATATTAGTTGTTTTGGGAGACGATCACTTGGTCATATGACAGTGAAAGAATCTTACAAGTTCCTTTTAGATAAGATGTATGAAAACAATTACTCGAGAACATTTGTTACTCAACTCCAATCAAAGAATTCTTCGCGCACTTTGTCTCATCTTTATGGACATTGTAATTTTTCTACCTCATCACCAGTTTTGGAACATGTTCATTTATCGAAGCCTTATTGTCACCCATTGTTTATTTGTGACAAAAGATTTTCTGATTCTGCTCGAAGCAAAAATAAAATTTCACCAACAAATGGCTCTGAGGAAGTTAACGATGATGATGGCCAATCTCGAAAAACAGATTATTGTAAGAAATTAGATGTTGATGAGGAAATGCTGCGGTATGATTATGAAGAGTTTTACGAACAATCGGACGAGATGGAAGAGGAAGAAACTGATGCTGAAGCTGAGCCCATCAAGCTTACAAGTAAAATTCTTTTTAATTGTAATTATAGATCATTTATGGGGAATTTTATGTGAAGGCGATAAGGATGGCTGATAACAAATTATAGAAAGGGTCTTCATTTTCCTGTTAACTTAATGTTCGCTTTTCGCTTTTTATGGAACTTTCTGACTCAACTTCAGGTTGAGTCGGTAACATTATATTTCATACAACTCTAAGCCTTTGTGGTGTGCTATTGGCTAGCGCCACATGGTCTTTTGGATCTTAGCTACCAGTGGCAGATCCAGGGGGGGCCCGGGCCGCCCCCTTAGGCCCGGCGATAATTTTTTTCAAACTATATTTTAATTGTTTCTATGGCAATTTATAGGTGTCAATATATTTGTAAGGGCAGTAGTTGGGGGGGGGGACGGGATGAGAGGGAACTCAGTTCCATTAGCTCAAATATGGGCCTGTATTTGGTATACTAGGAGCCCTGTATAATGGAAGGGGGCCCGAAAAATGCTGATCGTATTTTCACTTTTGGCACTGTAGGCCTGTAAGAGGAAAAGAGTGTGTAAGTCAAAAGTGTGAACTCTGTCCTGGAGCAGTGGTGCAAACAGCCTTGACTGGGAGGGGCTTAAGCCCCCCCCACTGCAAAACCAGGTCACTTTTTTTTGTCCAGATCAGTTGAGTTTCTTCAGAGGTGAAAAATTAACCTACTTTTTTCAAAACAAATGTAGGAATTTAGGAATTTTAGGTTTTCTTCTCACTTTAGTACGTGTAGGAGTGGGGGGGTAAGTTACGGGGATACCCACACTCTATGGGCCGAGCGCTGTAGTGAAAAATGTTGAGCCCCCCCCACAGCATTTTTTCTGGTTGCGACACATGTCCCTAAGAGGTGGGGGGTAAGCAAAAAATATGTACTCTCAAAAAAGAATTTGGGCCCCCTTAAAGGATTCCTGGATCCGCCCCTTTTAGCTACCAAGCGACAAGCCTTTCCATTCACACCCACCTAATTTCAAAGACACCTCCCTGGTCCCTGGTGTACAACTGGTGTGTTCGATCTAGAAGATATTTTTGTGCAATGGCATTGCTTGATATAACATCATTGACAATGAACTCTCTATATTTGTTTTTGTATTTGATGTCCAGGAGGTAAGACCGGAGTGTTTGATATCGAAGACGTTGTGAAGATACTGAACGAGGAGAACGTTGCAGATATTTGTGTAATAAGAATTCCTCCAGAGCTTCGCTATGTTGACTATATGCTCATAGGCACTGGTCGCTCAACGCGTCATATCACTGCCGTCGCAGAGTATATTCGTTGGACGGTAAGTTACTCTATTGTGAAGATTACTTGAGTTAAGTGTAGCTGGTAACTGGTGTCCTTTCTCTTGACTGCACTAGATTTGAGCCCTGCTCCTACTGATGTGCTGTTGGGGACTAAAAGATCCTGCTAGCTAAGTCGGAGCTCTCTAGCAATCAATTGTTAGAATACTAAGAGTTTTTATTAGAATTGAAAGTTCACAAATATAATATTACTAAGTTATTTAATATTTAGGAGCAGCTTCTTTATACATTGAGAATCTCTTTTAAAAGCATTGCTATTTTTCTGCATCAGTCAACCTGAAAGCTTATTTAGGCCTATATAAATATCATCTTAAAATTATTAAAGAACTATTAGACATTCAATTACTATTAAATTATGGTCTATGATGATTTCTATCACTTGTAAAACCAGAATTTAAATATTAGGCTCTTAATACACTATTCATTTGCTGAACTTGTTTTTGCCTAAATTATACTGCCACAAACTCAAAGTTAATCATTTAAAACTTAACCCTCAAAGTTAGCCCTTGCAAACTATATAGTGGAGAATATGAAGTAGTATACAGTGAGACTGTCACATTTACTTAAATTCATCATATAGGGAATTGTTCCAAATTCACAGTCTGCACGTACACTTTTGAATAGCAGATGTCATTATATCAAGGTTAGGATCAGCATAGGGCCTATGTACACATATGAATTTCTAACCACTAATTGAATTTCATGTTAAAATAGTTTCTACCTACAAATATAGCATGTAACAGCAGCAGTGTCCTCTCAGTGATTTTAAATACAATCATTTCAGTCTTTTTTATCATTTAGTGATGATTTAACATGACTACATTTTACGAAAATTAGGTGTATCGCTTTTGACAAAACAGAATTTTCTTCTTGTCTTATTTCTGTCATTCATTTATTGGTCGATTTTATTTATCTAATTAAGTTAGTGTCTATTTTTTGTGGTAATGCATTTCTTGCAATGATTCTATTACAGTACAAGAAGAAACGAATAAGTTCAGATCCAGAAACAGTAAAGATTGAGGGAGAATTGAGCAAAGATTGGCTTGCTTTAGATCTAGGTAGCTATGTTACAGCTTTTACCTCAAACGTTTTTGATGTGTATTATGAATTATCTTGTAGTATAGTTAACCTAATGCTCTATTCAGATAAAATTGTATTTAAAAGGTTATTGAAATATATATAGGTTAATGCCAAAGCTTTGAAATTGAATTTTATCAAATGATATTATTAGGGTAAATATACTGCGAGATAACAATGAACATCATCTTTTAAATCTACGTGCGCAGAGTAGATTAAATTTAAGTACATTTTTAAATATTAGTTTTAAAAATTAAATCGACTGGCTGAATTTTAAAACCATTTTATGCAAAGCTTCTAAATTTTTGGATGGCCTCATTTATATAACACTTGCCTGAGAAGCAAGAGGCCATTGGTTCGAATTCAAGCCTGAGACAGTATTCCTTGTGATCTGAACATTAAACTTAGCTTTATACCTTTAATAATGGCGTATAAATGTGAAAGTAACTTAGTGACATTAAATCCATGAAATATTTGCAATAAATGGGGGGGATTTAGCGCACTCAGTTAAGCTGCGCGTCAGTTGAACGAAGTAAAGCCACGCTGCACACGGTTAGTAAATTGTGGGCGACCACTTTGGAAGACCGCGTGTAGACAGCTTTGAAAGTAAACAATCCCCAGACTGTTGGAGGTTATTCTTAAATCCGCGCCGGCTGCTATTGGAGCGCCAACAAAAGGCAACGATTACTAATAACCATGGAAAGGAATGGAGGAAATAACGAAAACTACAAAAGCAGAAACTTAAGAAAGAAAACATTGTAAACACATGCGGTATGTCATGTGTGTAACTATACGGAATAAAAATAATTTTAAAAAAATAAAAAATTTAAATTTGAGCTGTTAGATTATTAAGTTATTATACTATATATACACTTAATATATGTTAAATGTCATTCATGTATATCTATTATCAGTTTTTCTTCTGTCTTATGTTGACACTATTTAATGTTTATATATATATAAATATATATATAATATATATATATATAATATATGTATATATATATAATATATATATATATATATATATATATATATATATTATATATATATATATAATATATATATATAATATATATATATATATATGTTTGTATATATGCTTATTTTCTGTTCTGCTATTTTAAATCATCTGGAAAGGCAACATAGCAGTTCATTTATTCCTGAAGAGGACTCGAGAGTTATATGATCTGGAACAGTTGTGGTCATGTGGACCTGAGCACGATGATAAGACGCAATCAGTCACCGATGATTCATCTGCAGCTGCTTTCACATTCGAGGAATTCTCGTTCGACGCTGAGCTGGAAAAGTTGCGTAAAATACGCCAAGAGCAGAGTGTTAATAGTAAGAATAGACAGGCAACTTAAATAGGTGAAGCGTGAACTGTTTTTTATAAAGTTGCAAGTGATGCCTGATGCTTGTGTTGTTTTATTAAAGATTTATGGTAGGACAGTAGGACTATGAATCTAAACAAGCAGTCCTTAAATATTGGTGTAATTTGTGACGTATGTACTATGTAAGACCATAAATGTTTGTTATATTACTTACTATCAGATTTTTATTATTTGAAAATGTATCGTAGAGGAACTAGTGATTAATCAATTTGGATGATTTATTCCAAAAGCGTACAGTTATCTTCTTTGGACTCATTTAAAGCTGTTTTAGCAATTTGGGTGCCAAAATTAAGTTAAAATAAGATTACTGTCTCTGTTTCTATATTGTCTACATATAGTACTAATTTGATTTGGCAAAAATTAAAAGGCAAATGTAAACTTCTAGGTAAAGAGACATAGTTTAGTCGTACTCTGGTCATCTACTGCCTGTTTGAATATATAAAGTATGTTTGAATGGAGAAGTTGCATTGATAGTGTTATTGGGTTATAGATTGCAGGATTGTAATTGTTAATTTGCTAATGCTAATTTTGATTGAAATGTTTAAAAATTTCTATTTAGGATTCGTGAATGATTATGATCTGGGCTGTGTGTATTTAAAACGACAATAAAAATACAGCTGATTCAATTTGTTAATGCATCAGTTTTGTTGGAATGGTTTTCTCAAAGTTGTGTATGTTAGCTGGTTTGCCCCATGGTAACTTTTACCGATCGTTTTAGCTGGAAAAGAACTATCTGAGGAGGTTCAGTTGTTTTATTTTAAGGGTACGGGATACTAGCATAGATAATAATTGTATTTCAGCATGTGTTTAATGTTGCACGAGGCAGTATGCCTTTTTCTTGATATGGAGAAGCCTTAAATTCGAACCCGAGTCCATGGTTCTGCTGGTCATTAAATGGCCATTGCTATGATAGGAAACAGTTGTATTATAAGAAGTATCTTAATTATTATACTTATTTATGAAATGTATTAATCATTTTAAACTTATGGGCCTTAATTGAAATTTTTTATATAATTTTGCTTTAGTTATTTATATTTCTAAAACTTTTCATTAGCTCATTAGTAAATATGTTTTTCATTTATAATCATATGCTCTAAAGTTTCTAAACTACAAATTAATTAGTTCTAGAACAGTTCGAATATATTATCCTACTTTATTGGATGATGTTAGCCTACTGTGTTGTTTCCGGGCCGCTAAATAATTGACCGACCTTAGACTATATGGGGCGAATAAGCTAAAATTGAGAAAGACAACGGAAAACAACAATAGAAGCGCCATATTATTGCCAATCTAATAAAACTATAGGCTACATTAAGGCGTTATGATTAAGCCATAAAGTATAGGCTACACTTCATGAAGGGTTCAAGAGTTCTCTTAATGTAGGAGCTAAATCAGAATGTGAAGTATGAAGACTGTGTATCCACTTGGCAGAATCCTTGTGAGAGATGTATTAGATGATGTCTGGAAAAACGATATCAAAGGATGAAAGTTTTCTTTGATCAATCTTTGAAAAGTAATTGATAGCTATGACGCATTATTGTTATCTCTACTTTATATAGATGCCAAAACCCGTTTTACTTTCTTAGATCTCATGGGCTCTCTGGCTAGACTGTTTAATTTTCAGTTGTCTGTAATTATTAGACCTATATTTTTGGTTTACATCAATGACATTGACATAGATATGTATCTAAATTTAGTAAATTTGCAGATGATTCTAAAGTAGCAAAGATAGTAAACAACATTGAAGATGCTGGGATTTTAAAGTATGATATAAAAATATTACAGAACTGGTCTAGGGATTGGCTAATGGAGTTCAATGCTGAATATGTAGAGTTATGCATACAGGGAATAATAATTTAGAAATTGAGTATAAATTAAAATATATTAAACTAAAATCCACAAACAGTGAGAGGGATTTAGGAGTCTTTGTGGATAGCTCTTTTAAATTTAGTAAAAATTGTAATAAAGTTATAAATAGTGCTAATTGTGTATTAAGAATGATTAAAAGAACAATTGCATGTAGAAATAAAGATATCGTGGTAAGGCTATATAAGGCTCTTGTACGGCCCAAACTTGAATACTGCGTTCAGGCTTGGTGCCCATATCTTAAGAAAGATATCGATAAATTAGAAAGGGTACAAGCCAGAGCAACAAGGCTGGTATTTGACTGTCAAAAACTTAGGTATGAGAATAGATTAAAATTCGTAGGATTAACCTCTTTAAGTGAAAGAAGAACTAGAAGAGATTTAATAGAAGTTTTTAGGATACTCAAAGGCTTCAGCAAAGTTAACCATAGTTTTTGGTTTAATTTATCAAACAATAGAAACACAAGGGGACATATTTATAAACTTAGTAAATATAGAAGTAGACTAAATTTAAGGAAATTTTTCTTTAGTCAGAGAGTTATAAATGCTTGGAATAGTTTGCCAAGCGAAATTGTGGAAGTAGAGTCAGTGAATGCTTTTAAAAATAAATATGATAAACATAAGAACATGTAAATTAGATGCTAATTGCATGTTCAGGGTTATACATAGGCTAGGCCTATGTATAAATTTGGCATGTTGACATTAAGTCTATATGATTTGATTAATACTAATTGGTTTTAATTAAGAGCCTGATGAGTCTTAAACAAGCATATAATTGCTTCCTGACTCTGTAATGTTATGTTATGTTATATATAGCACCCCCTTACGTAGTTTTACATTTCAACTTTTCGTGGCATTTCCTTTGGACTGGTTTGCAATATTAAAGATTCATATATAGTTTAATTTTTCACGCTTTATGTTGTTTCTGAACAAAGAAAATTAGATGACATAGTTTCTGAGAGAAGGTTGAGGTTTTTAGGTCATTTACTGAGAATGTCTGAGGATAGATACGCAAAGACTGCAGTTAACTGGAAGCCAACTCATGGAAATAGGAAACGAGGAAGACTTGGCTAAATACGATCAACAAAGATTTGTGAGCATTAAAGTTTAAACATTTCATCGGAAGAGGTTGTGAAGATTGCTGATGATAGAAACGAGTGGAGGAATTTTGCCGCCCTATGTTCTGTATAGAACTCAAGGAACTGATGATGATGATGATATTTCTAACATAAAAACACCTTGGTGCTACTGTCATCAATTACAACATCAAGCACCATTGAGATAAATTCAGGCTGGTGAGCAAGAAGAATTAGGATTAAAAGGGTGCAGATTTCAAAAATTCAGAAAATCTATCCAAATATAGATTAGAATGTCTCAATAGAGCAGTGGCTCTAAGGATATAGTAGATAACGTCTTAAAGTTTTAAATGACAGATCCTGAGGTGAATTGAACTCTCTGGGATTCGATTATAAATAATTCCAATATTTCGCTTCCTGATCCCAACCAAGGTTAATGATCCCAACAAAGTATAAAAGTTTTATTCCGTAATCTATGCCGGAGCTTTTTAGGGAGCGGCTTAGATGATCTATGTTGTCTTGACCCAAGATACAATGTTGTATGTTAGATCTATGGTGTATGGATTGTTGTTGTTGTTGAATTCATTGTTTATTTTCAGCAATAAATAATAATATTTTTGCATATTATTATTAAAAGTGTAGTTTCAATATGGGACAATATTTAGCGTGCAGAGTACTTTCAGTTATTATATATTTAAAGACTTTATATATTTCGTAAGTAGTAACTAGTGAGGATAATTTAAATAATATGCTATGATAATTAAATAGATAACAATAGGGATGGTAATGACGAGATGAGGATGCTAGGCTAGAATTTAGATAGTATGTAACATAACATAACATAACAACAATTAGAGTGCTGCAGTCATCAATGACAACATCGAGCACTATTGAGACAAAATCAAGCCGGCGAGCATAAAGAAGGTACAAAAACGGTTTCAAATTTCAAAATCCAGAAAATCAGTCTAAAGTATTATTAAAAAGTATTATTATTAACATTTATGATACTATATAAATAGTAATAAATGTGTCTTAAGCATTCTTTCAGACACAGTGATGTTCTGCTATTTTATGTTATGCGAGTTTTAAACTGGTTGAATGTAGATGTCATAGTATAAAATTTTATAATTTTCTCAATAACTATTTCATATTATAAATCCGCATTGGTTAATGGATAATACACAAATTAAAAGAACGAGAATATCATCATTACATGTGTTATTTTCAGATTAACTTATTATTACCAGTGTTATTTTCAGATTGACATATAGCATTACTGTGTGGAACTCTTCTAGCAAAACATTATTTACATAAACATGGCAGATGCTGAGAAGTCTGTCAGTATTTCTGAAGAGGCTGATATAGCTGGTAGATGTGAATCGCTATCCATTAATTCCACTATTGAAACAAATTCTGATGTATCTATATCAGAGTCGCGTGAACAGCAGCCATTAACATTATCACATGATGTCGAGAATGTCAACAAAGATGATTCTGAGAATCTATGTATAACTGATGAACTTGTTGTATCTAAAACTGAAAATACTGAAGAGCCCTCTGCTGAAAGTTCTGGTAGATGCATATCGGAAGATGAACTGGAAAAAGTATTTAACTCAATGAAAAATTGTGGAATGCCAGTTACATCTATAGATGACTTCAGGGAAAACTTTTTCGAGATAGTTGCAGAAGCAAGTGTTTGGGCCAGGGAAAGACAGGGGATTTTGCTACAGAGAAGAGTTGAAGCAGAGCATCGGCAAGAAGAAATTGTAACGCAGGCTGAACGGATGGAAGATCAAGTTCGACGTGCTTGTGAAATGGCTCGCGCTCAAGTGGACAACGAATACAACGAATTAATGTCACAACTCGTTGCTGCGCGACAGGAACGAGTGTCGCGTATCAACGCACGCGCGGAACGACTGGAGCAGTCTCAGCGCATGTTGAATTACTACAGCGCTATGGTGAGAGGTATGGTGCAGGATGGTACACCCAGTGAAGTGTGTCAGTACATGCCGACAATGCTTCGTGCCTTAGATAGAGCGAGGGAGGAGCATGCTAGGTTGCTAGCGGAGTGTGATGAGGCAGAAATTGAAGAGCGAGCAATTGGATATCCTCATTTTGTTCCCTCCGATATTCCGTTGGATCCTGAGCATCTTATTGGCTCCATTAGAGTTGTAGAGGTGGAATCACCAGAAGAACAGTAAATTGTATAAATTCTGAATATAAGCATTGTCAATTAATTTGTCAGGACATATAAATATTATAAATGTGGGATATAATGATTAAGTATGTCTGGAGGTATTTAAAAATTATTTAGGAGTGATTTTAATTTTCTTGAATCTGTAAAATATATAAAGAGCAGGATACAAATATTAAAATAAGTTTTTTTAAAAGGATATGGCAGAACAAGTTGAGGATGAAGATGTGCTACAGTTAATTGTGTAATGTAATTGTGCATCTCGTATGTACTGAAGTTAATTGTGATCTTGATAACATTCATCTTAAGATGCTGAAAGTGGTTCATTTTATGATATTAGTAAAATTTATTATTGAGCATCATATACACACATTTTTAGATTTTAAATTTGAAATACGTGTTGAAATTTTATCTGTAGTTTTTTTGTTGCATATATGTAACTAGTATATATGCCACATTAATGAATATTTGTACTTTAACTGTAGTATTTCGTATTACTATTAGTATATAAATTAGTGCATTGAGTATTGGATGCTTTTTTATGTGATGAAATCTATCTAGATTGTTCTAAGGTTAACAAAAATTACTTTTACTGATATGTTACGTAGGGGTTTATTCTTTACATTGTACAAAAGACACATTGTACATGAAAGACTTGATGATAATAATGATAATGTGACTATTATACTACAAGCGGTTCATGGAAGGAACGATTTCCAACTATTGCGCATGCGCACAAATATTGTAATAAGAATTTTTTATATGGTATTATGATTGTCTAGTACGATATGTTGACATCATGTATTCAACCATATTCAATCGGAAGCCCAGATAGTGTAGGGGTATAGAGCTAGGCTTCAGATCATGGGGTGCGGGGTTCGATTCTGGCTTGAGTCACTTTTAATTTTTTAAAGTTAAAAAAAAGTTAATTTTTTAAGTTATTAAATTTTATTAGTTTCATTAGAATATGGTTAGTTAAGGCTAGGGTGATGGGTAGGGGTTAGGGTTGGGGTAGTTGAAAAATTACAATTTGTAACTTTTTAACGCAAAAAATTTGCAACATTGACCCTGTCACATCAGTCATGGCACATGCACAATAGTTGGAATTTGGAAATGATTCCTGCAGCGAACCGCTTGTATTATACTAGACTTTATATAGCAGAGCAGCCTCAGAGCTAGAGCTCTCCTCAACTGTATATCAATTTTGTTGTCTCCCTGCCGTACTTTTGGGCTCTAGCCTACTCTTTATTATAACACAATACATTTATATAGAAGTCTGACTGATGATGACATCTAATGACAATAGTTCACATTCAGTTTGTGCTTTTTTTCCTGTTGTATTTGCTTGTTGTATGTTTTGTATGTGAACTCTACAGGGTTGAATCATAAATGGCCCTTTTTGGTGTTATTATTGAATAGAATTGACAAGTGATAAGGTTAAGGTAGACTTATTGAATTACTTTTGACCTATTAGGTTGAACTTGTGTGACGTTTACAGGGTAGGTTTAAATAGACATTTTGTTTCAATATTTGATTGACCTTACTTTACACAAACTACCATATAGTCATTGGAAAATCTATTGAAATTGAGTTTTATTGTTGCCTGAGGCTAAGACTGTTGCATTACGTATTTACATAAATAAGGTTAGATGTCTGAACTTGTAACTACCAATAATTTACTGTTATATAAATTGAGGAGTTTGTGACATATTGAAAGTTCTGCTAAGAATTGTTTTGTGGTGTGATTCGCAGATTTTAATAGTTTTGAATTGACTAGTTGCTGCTGTTGTTTTATGACTTGAGGCCTAATGTCTTTATGAAGCAGAAATGTATAAATTATTTATAAAAGTAACATAGGCCCTATTATAAAAATAAATAAATATATAAAATATATGCAGTAATTATATAAAGGATGAACTGTTACATCATATATTCCAACATGTTAACCTTGTAGGTTTGATACAAGTTGTGTTGCATTTTGTTAGTCTTCAGATTGATCGAAATGATTAATTAAATTTTTTGATTCAGATATGAATGGAGTCCTGGAGAGAGTTGGCACAGATAGACAGTTGATAAATGTATTTAGAAATAGGAAGAAGAGATGGATAGGACAAATTCTAAGGGGGGAAGGTCTATTAAAAGAGGTCATAGAAGGTAGAATGGAAGGAAAAAGAGGCAGGGGCAGGCAGAGCTTAGGTATGTTAGATGATTTAAAAACACAATCTTATGTGGAAATGAAGAGGAAGGCGGAAGACAGAGAAGAGTGGAGGCGTTATGTACCATGGACCTGCCAGTAGGCAGTGCACTAAGAGAGAGAGAGAGATATGCATGGAGGAACAATCGTAGGATGACAGTAATTTACTACTAAATGAGCTTTATGTAATTATAATATGATATTCTTGAATATCATATTAAACTAATGTAACTCTGATATTCATCCTAACCGTAACGTTGCAGTATTGTGTAATGTAAGCGTTCTTGCTTAGTTTGATGTAGCTCTTTGTAAGTAAGCGAGTCACAATGTGGCTGAGCCAGTGGCACAATAAGTTAGATGTTTTACTGTGAATCAATGGATTCAAGATTTTCATCCAAGGCTCATCACTGATTTGCTTCCAGTGGTTGATACTAATTCAGATTTGTTGTCCTTATATTTAAGAGTTTGATGACGGTAACACTCTAATTAGTGTTGTTGTTTAAATGTATGTAGTGCTTACCTAGCTCACTAGCAGGATAAAAGCATTGTCTTTGCCAATGAGCTGACATGAATTGCTCTTGCAAAGTGGCATTAATCTTAAGTTCTCTTGAATTCACCTAAAGTTCTCTTTTAGTAGCAAATATTTAAGTAGGAATATTCTCAGCATCAACTTTGGGTGACAAAAACGACGTTAAATTCTATCTACTGTACTCTGCGCAACGTCACTCGGTGGACAACAGAAATCCTATCAGTAGTAGAGAAAGAAAGCACACTGTTCAATTTTAATAAATACTTAATGAACTCACACCAAATAAATCATAATCGTCATTAATAATTAATAAAACATAGAATTTATGTTTGCTAGTTTTAAGTCAAATTATACTGTGCTTTTTTAAGATAATGCGTATTATATTTCCTAAATACCGATGCAATAGAGATTGTAGTCAATCGTAGAAAAGACACCCTGCCAGTTATAATTCCCGCAGATACTCAGTTGTCTGATTCAACAAATATCTTATTATTGTATGAGAACAATAATACCACGCACAAGCTTGAGCTTATATTTAACAACTAAACTCAAGATACTTTTCAGAAGTTTTATACTTTTTACTCAAGGTCTAATGCAATTGTTGAATACTCTACAAGTGGGATTAGCCTATACATGATCATTGTTCAATTCGTCTGAAAATGATCATAAAACAATTAGATTAGTTGTACAAAATGTACTGCAGACTGCAGTCAATCAAAGGAAAAACCTACAAAATTATTGTATAGTAAATTTTATTATCATTAATTAATATACACAGAACAAGATATTGGTCCATCGTTAGAACGTGAAGCTTTAAGAATATGAAGAGAACAATAGAGATGTATTCTTTTGGCTGAATTTATGCATAGTCTCCCTTAAGATAACTTTCACCATAAACGTCAAATAAGATAAAATCACAAAACTCAAATGTCTTCTACAGTCAGGCTACGCAATCTTGTGCCATATATTTCATGATATCAGCTGCACGTTTATTGCTTGTAAAGACAGATCAAATAGCTCTATAGTAGCCATTCACCTATTCTCGAAATATCCTGGTTTCAAATTACACAACTTTTGTTTTCCACTAGATAACATATTTATAATGGCACTAAAGTCACTGACAGGGCTAGCACTATAATACAGGGCCATGATCAGCAACTGTAAGATTTATAAATAGTGCAATTCAGATTACAAATTTCATGTCGTTCAGCTAGCAGGAATGCCAAGTTCCTTGAGAGTAAAAGACTTGACGCTTAATAACTATAATCCTATCTTCTGGAGACATGAAATAGAACAATGTAAATAATACATAATATTATACCTACTCATCTAACCAACTAAATGCACTACACAAAAAGTGATGCGTTAAACGATTATTTAGTGAAAGAAACTAACGTCTCTAAACTAATTCCGCACATAATACTAAATGAGTTTTAAAAGCTGATGACTGAAGGAGACATGATTGATGAAACACAATTATGCTAGACGTCTGAAGCTACTAAAACATTCACGATTATTCTCACATCATATTGTTCATACACTGCACAACTGCTAAGCCATTCTTTGTGGGGATCTGAAAAAGAGAGGCGAGACGGGATGGGACCGCCGATAAGAGAAAAAACTACGAAAAAGAGATGTGAAAACAGTGAGATTAGTTAATAAACACTGTTGTGAAGAGACACAGAGATTGGGTTATCTCGCTGGTGCAGTTATATATAGATTACTTGTAGCTGCATAACATCTAGTAATAGAAAGTAAATCGGCTGCTCAACAATATTGCTAAACACACGCAAAGTCGAGCATTGAATTTGCAACCTCGAGCTTCAAGATCTTTAATAATACTAGGCTACTGAATTTTTGAAAACTGCTATACAGAGGCAAGGACAGACAGAATGGATGACTGATAAACTGACAAGTATAGTGCTTATTGGCCATTCAAATCACTCCACTCAAAATTTGCAAGACATGAGTGGGTAAATGCTGACTGCTGTAGTGCGTATTTATCGTTCAAATCACTCAAAAGTTGACCGACACGAGTAGGTAAATGAGATAGAGACAGAGCGGATGACATATAGGGGATGACATATAAGTTAACTGCCGTAGTGCTCTTTAGCCTTCGTCAGCAGGGCATCGCAAGTCTTCTTGGCGTCTCCCAGCAACATCCAGCTGTTCTCTTTGAAGAAGACAGGGTTATCAACTGCAGCGTAGCCAACGCCAAGAGTTCTCTTCATAACGATGACCTGCGCACAAATAAAAATATCGAATTCTTATCATACAAACACACGCATATACATCTTAGTAACTTAGCATACTAGTAGTCACGGCCTCCATAGCAGTCCACTCTTGAGATTTTACTGATCTTTACAGGTCAGTCCTATCAAATCAGAAACTGATACAGTACATATAGATAAATATATTTCCCTTAATACTCAGTTTGATATAAGTCTACAAACCCAAACTTGTATCAAATTGTATGTTAAGAATAGAACAGAATATTTTACACTAATCGATAATTAGTTGATATAAATAAATGAGCCCAATGGATAGCGATGTATCTGTTCAAAACACTGAATTAAGGATTTATGCATAAAACAGAATATCATTAATAGTCAAAAGACAAGGCTATAAATTGATTGAAAAACTAAAAAAAGCACACCAAGTGTTGTACATAAATGTCTTGATTAATTGACTCAGAGGTAAGCAACACACCAAGTGTTGTACATAAATGTCTTGATTAATCGACTCAGAGCTAAGCAACACACCAAGCTTTGTACATAAATGTCTTGATTAATCGACTCAGAGCTAAGCAACACACCAAGCGTTGTACATAAATGTCTTGATTAATCGACTCAGAGCTAAGCAATACAACTAGCGTTGTACATAAATATTTTGAGAACTGAACATTTCGCCTAGCGTTGTTTCTAAGTTGTACTTAAATGACTTAACTGATTGCCTGAGAACTGAACTCATCGTGGTTGTACCTGTTTAGACAGCCAGACCCTGATGACTGGCATGCCGGCTATGATAGAGTTGGGATCCTCCTCGGCGGCTGAATTGACCGTATCATTAGCCCCTATCACCAGCGTCAGATCCACTTCTCCGATCTCCGGATTAATCTCATCCATCTCGTGCACGATATCGTACGGAACACCGGCCTCAGCGAGCAGCACGTTAAGCTGACCCGGCATACGTCCGGCGACCGGATGGATTCCGAACTTGACAGTCTTACCCTTGGACCTGAGCAGCTGAACGAGCTCTGCAATGGGATACTGGGCCTTGGCGACGCAGAGTCCGTAGCCGGGAACTATCATGATGTTACGAGCCTCAGCGAGAAGATCGACAGTGTCCGGGACCTGGATCTCTTTGTGCGTGCCCAGGATCTCCATCGGCTTTCCAGTACCGGTGGAAGAGGTGCCGTAACCACCGAGTATGACGTTAGGTAGAGACCTGTTCATTGCCTGCAATAGATCATAGCAAGTTATACGCATAAACAGTAAGACGTTAGGCAGAGATCTGTTCATTGCCTGCAGTAGATCATAGCCAATAGCAGATTATACACATAAACAGTAAGACGTTTCGAATTTAATTGCAGTCAATGAAAACAAAGCATTAGAACCCAAAATACATTAAACTGCTAATAAAAACGGTCTATTAAATGATGCAAAAGTAAATCATTATTCATATTACGCTGATAGAACAGAGAAATATTTCATGTCTGATGTTCTACTCAGCATATGACAACATCAAAAGTGCCACAATAAACATCAATGTGAGTTTTTAACATCAAAAGTGCCGCAATAAACAGCAATTTGAGAGTGTTTTTACATCAAAAGTGCCGCAATAAACAGCTATGTGAGTGTGTTTTTACATCAAAAGTGCCGCAATAAACAGCAATGTAAGAGTGTTTCTACGTCCAAAGTGTGCAGTAACCAGCATTGTGAGAGTGTTTAACATCAAAAGTTCCTGACAATTATTTCACGAAGTATATAGCACAATGAGTGTACACCATGCAGCACACAGTTAAACTATTGCAGAGACAAACAAATCAATTTTCTGTTTAGCCGTAGCAATGACTCGAGTAAAGATAAACCATCAAACTAAATCCAGCTGAGCAAATGCACTTGGTAGCTAACATTATTTCAGTAGCTTACCGTGCACATGATGTAGGAGAGAATGGCACATACAGTAGCTTACCTTGCACAAGATGTAGGATAATATGGCACATACAGAACATAGCTTACCTTGCACATGATGTAGGATAGAATGGCACGTACAGTAGCTTATCTTGCACATGATGTAGGATAGACTGGCACGTACAGTAGCTTACCTTGCACATGATGTAGGATAGACTGGCACGTACAGTAGCTTACCTTGCACATGATGTAGGATAGAACGGCACGTACAGTAGCTTACCTTGCACATGATGTAGGATAGAATGGCACGTACAGTAGCTTACCTTGCACATGATGTAGGATAGAATTACACGTACAGTAGCTTACCTTGCACATGATGCAGGATAGAATTACACGTACAGTAGCTTACCTTGCACATGATGTAGGATAGAATGGCACCAGATGAACCGATCAGGGCGCCCACTACAGTCATCAGATTGTTGTTCAACATGAAGCCCTCAGCACACAATGCCCAGCCCGAGTAGCTGTTCAGCACAGTGATAACCACCGGCATGTCAGCACCTAATCAATTAATCAATCAATCAAACAATCAATAAATCAATCAATCAATAGTTCAGTCAATTACTCAATCGATAAATCAGTGAAGATTAAGGTCAAGTTCCTAAATGAAAAGTGTTATGCAATAAAATAGTAAAAAGGTCAGCAATCAAAATTTATCACAAAATTAGGTTGACCTAGTGTTTCATGCCTAATTTAACAGAAGTTTAATTCATAAGTACTACGACAATTGGAAAGCTGAAAGAATATATAGATACCAATATTCTTAATTAAATTTAATAGCCCGATTAATAGAACAACAATTCAATACACAATCAGTTCAACAGCAAGTGTTACTATATCCTGACGCCAGCGTACAATGATCAGTTCTATCAATAAAAATGACAAAAGGTTTACAACGATAAAACTGCCTATGTATTGTCCTGCATTGTATTGGAAGATATTAGGAAACTGGAGGCATTGGAAATGTGGATTTGGAGAAGAATGGAGAGGATTAGCTGGACTCAAAAGGTTACAAATGAGGAAGTTCTAGAGAGAGTTGGTACAGATAGACAGTTGATAAATGTATTAAAAAATAGGAAGAAGAGTTGGATAAGACACATTCTAAGGGGGAAGGTCTATTAAGAGACGTCATAGAAGGTAGAATGGAAGGAAAAAGAGGCAGAGGCATGCCGAGATTAGGCATGTTAGATGATTTAAAGACCCACTCATATGTGGAAATAAAGAGGAAGGCGGAAGAGAAGAGTGAAGGCGTTATATACCATGGACCTGCCAGTAGGCAGTGCACTAAGAGAGAGAGTATTGTTCTAACAGACCTCCGATAGCCATAGTCAGCGTAACGCCCATAACAGCCGACAGAGTGCTGGTGGCTCCGAGCATGCTTAGACCCAGCGTAGCCTCATTGGTCGACATGAAAGCAGCCATTGCGGCAATGTTGCCCAACAGCAGAGTCGAGTTCATCGCGTGGCGTCCTGGTAGCAGCAGAGCAGGAGAGGCAAGTAGACCTACAAACACACATATTATCACAAGAATACAGGAGAGGCTAGTAGTTTTAATTCTTAAGACAAAAACAGCAAGTTCCTTCAAATGGTTTAATTAATTCGTAAGACAACAACAGCACGTTCTTTCAAGTGGTTTTATTAGTTAAGACAACAACAGCAATTGCTTTCAAATGGTTTAATTAATTCTTAAGACAGCAACAGCATGTTCTTTCAAATGGCTTTATTAGTTAAGACAACAACAGCATGTTCTTTCAAGTGGTTTTATTAATTCTTAAGACATCACCTGACACGCTTTAAATACTCTTACCCTGAAGTTTTCCGAACGCGACGAGGGACCCAGTGAAGGTCACACCACCGATGTAGGTTCCCAGGAAGAGAGCCGTCTTGGTGACACTGGCTGCGGGGTCAGTGTCGAAGTGAGGCTGCTCCGCCATGAAGTTAGCGATACACGTGATCACTGCAGCGGCTCCGACCAGACTGTGAAACAACGCAACCATCTGAGGCAAGTCCGTGACCTCTAGACGCTTAGCTAGCGCTGTGCCAATCAGAGCTCCTGTAAGAAAACATCAATATCAACAGCCAATTAGACTTGTAAAGAAAATAAAAACAATAACTTATTAGAAACAACACAAGCGTCACGACATTTGCTAAAAAAATAATTGCTAAAATCGTATTTAATACAATCAAGTAACAAAAAGGAAATTACCAATAAATAAATATATACAGTATTAGTGAAGTAAAAGTCAAGTATGACTCATAATTTACCCAACTTTAGTCATGGTCACATACACAGATTTTATCTAACAAAGAAATGCCCACAACCGTATTTTTGCAACAATCCGCAATAGAATAAGGAAGTTAATAATAATTATAATAAAGGTTTAACGTCAGTTTCCTCATCCAGGGATGATGTCAGAGACGTCAACACAGCACACATCACTACAAATCAATTCACTCAGACCAATCTGCAAAAGAAATGTGCCAAGGAGAAGTAAGATCCTAAACAAAAGCCAGTCCGGTGATCAAATGGTCAGGGTAGATTGATTACGTCTATGGTTGGAAAAGGTAAGTCTAATTTAATAAAAATAAAATAAAAAGGTAAGTCTAAGTTAGTAAAAATCAGTATAGGTAAGTCTAATTTACTAAAAATCAGCATAAGTAAGTCTAATTTAATAAAAATAACAAGGTAAGTCTAAGTAAATAAACATCAGCACAGGTTAAGTCTAAGTAAATAAACATCAGCATAGGTAAGTCTAAGTTAATAGAATTCAGCATAGGTAAGTCTAATATAATAAAAATAACAAGGTAAGTCTAATTTAATGAAAATCAGCATAGGTAAGTCTAATTTAATAAAAATAAAAAGGTAAGTATAAGTAAATAAACATCAGCATAGGTTAAGTCTAAGTAAATAAACATCAGCATAGGTTAAGTCTAATTTAATAAAAATCAGCATAGGTAAGTCTACTATAATAAAAATAAAAATGTAAGTCTATGTTAATAAAAATCAGCATAGGTAAGTCTAATTTAATAAAAATAAAAAGGAAGATCTAATGTAATAAACATCAGCATAGGTAAGTATAAGTTAATAGAAATCAGCATAGACAGACCAGATCCCATGCAGGCAATCATCTGAGTGAGGACTTCTTTAGGAGGCTGGATGATGCCCAGTGTTGCCGCTATACCAGACGACACGCCGATCATCCCCAGGATGTTACCAATGCGTGAAGTCTTCTGAGACGATAGGCCAGTCAACGCTCCGACACTGTACACAACAAACAGTACATGATAGCTTTAAGTTTAAGTTTAGTATCGTTTATTTGTTCATCACAGCACAGATTATACAAACAATAGTAACGTGAATGTGAATAAACAAATAACAATAACGTGAACAAACAAGTAACAATACAAAAGAGGCTACCATAAAAGAGCCATACCTCTGTTAGGTAATACCACAATTAGTAGATATAGCAGAATCTACTTGAGTCTGAATTGCAAAAAATTTCTATTACATTACCAATTACAGTAAAATCGTTGGTAACCATATAATTAAATATTTTCAAATATCGTATTTCATACAATTTGAATATTATCAATTTTGCTCTGACATTGCAAGCTCTATAACTGCTTAATTAATAACTTCAGTTCTTCCAGAGAGGTACCATCATTTTCTTTGGAAGGGAAATAGAAAATTTAATCCTTTTCTTATGATTAGACGAACAAACTGTCTGAGGATGTCATTCAGAAAAAAAATGCAAAAAATATTAACAAATTTTTAAACCATTAAGTGTTTTTAGTGTCGTTTAGTGTCTTTTTCTAATTTATGCCTTTCATCATTTGTCTTTCACTTTTGTCAACTACATGAAATAGAAATGCATTCGGAAGTATTTCAGTAAAAAATATTAAACTGAAGAAGTTAAAAAGGATTGCCGTCAATTGGCAAATGATATGCAGAGCAACGACTGCAAATATAATCCTCAAAGATATCAGCTTCCCTTAAAAGATCAGAAATTTTATTTATATCTTGCTACTATACAGTACTATACTGCAATAATTTATCAATTACATTAATATATTTTTTATCAGCACTCTCTCTCTTAGTGCACTGCCCACTGGCAGGTCTATGGTATACAACGCCTCTACTCATCTCTATCGTCCGTCGTTCTCTTCATGTCCACATACGAGTAGATCTTTAAATTATGTACAACATTCCTTTTTTTATAACATTATTCTTAGGGAATTATTAATCATTTATCAGCACAAGAACATAATATTACGAACCAGCAGAGGGAGGCAGCTAGATACGTCATCTGGTGAATATCCGGGTAGTTACCAAGAGTGGTAAGTCCGTAAGTGCCGATAAACGATGTAGCGGGTATGAGATATAGATACTTGTGCTCAGGTGGATCTCCTGTGAATGACAGAAACATTTAAAAAAAGTTTAAAAGTATACAAAAATTAAAAAAGCTAAAAAGTAAAAGCTGGTAAAGCTAAGGTTAACGTCAGTTTCTTCACTCAAAAGAGATGTCAGTGACGGGCGAGTCCAGGATTACATTAGTCCGTCCATAACAGCCGAAATTAATGCTGCAGACGATGCCATAGAAAGGAAACTTGGATTACAGAAACTCGTAAGATTTTCTGCAGAAGATTTTCAGACCAATTGGATCAGTAACCAGAATCAAGTACATTCATGTACTGGTAAATGAATAATGGATGGAAAATATTGGTAAAAACATGCTCCACTAAAAATAATAGATATTAAATGATTTATCATTAAATATGATAAATATATATAGATATTGATATGATAGATGATACAGGGATGTTCAGTTTGATACAATTTATGATTTAGGACTTTCAACGAAACAACAACTTCAGTTAAAAGCAGCAGCGACAACATAATCATCATTATCCTCATTCTCCCTTGAATCCCAGTGTAACCAGGGTCGGGATACAAATAAACTGTCTCAAATCCTCTCTGTTCTCCACCACACCACCATCCAATCACCTATTTGAGACTTTTCCTTTCGTTTAATTTTTTGTAGCAATTTCTGGAGCCTAGGCTCTCACCGACCGAATGCCCATTCTGACGTAGGTAAGGATCTAAGTGCTTAGTCGCCTTCTACGACACGTGCAGTCACCGATTAGTCAATTTTTCAAACAACCCGGACACAACACGGGGAACCCGGACACAACACGCAGTAGTGACTACAGTAACCACGCAGCACCTGGTCTCTTGAACATGTCGAGCATCCTCTGCGTGACGAGGAAGCCACCGCCAATGTTGATGCACGAGATGAACGCTGCGGTGGCGGCCAGGGCCTGAGTTGTGTTAGTGGGGTAGTACCCTCCCCCCATCAGCAGCATCCCACCCACTGCTGTGATACCTGATATAGCATTGGTCACCGACATGAGGGGGGAGTGCAGGGCTGGCGTCACCCCCCAAACTGTGTGGTATCCTACAATCAATCAACCGAACGATCAATCAACCGATCAACCAATCAATCAATAAACTGATCCATCAATCAATCATTCAATCAACCAATCAATCAACCGATCATTCAATCAATCAATCAAAGAAAACACAAAATATTTAAGTAAAAAGCTGGTAAAGCTAATGTTAACGTCAGTTTCCTCACTTGAAAGTGATGTCAGTGACGGGCAAGACCAGGATTCAGGATTTGAACCACGTACATACTGATCGGCGATCGAATATCTTACCGACAACGCCACTGGCTCCAGCCAAGTTATGATCAGACATATAGCAATGTACATAGCAGACACACACTGTTTGATTTTCGGTAAATAGTTTTTTTTAAAGTATATAGACGTCTCAGTATGATAACTAAACATCTAATGAACAGTATACATTTAATAACTATACACATGCACTAAATATCCACTAAATACCTAGCAATATCACAGAGAATCAAACAACATAAGAAAAATTCAATATATCATAAACTGCATTCAACATTTCTATTCTGAACTAATCAGTAGACACAAACCCACGATGCCCGCCAGACTGAAGGTGGTTACCATGCTGGTAAATGCACTGCTGGGTGAGGCCACGCCAAGACCTGCAGGGAACAACAACAACAACAACAGTGTAATCACGCAGAAAACTCCGCATTTCATTCATCTACGCAGAAATCAGGTGATAAACTGGGTTCTATAATCAAAGTGTGAAAATTGTCAATATATAAAAAAGCCGGTAAAGCTAAGGTTAACGTCAGTTTCCTCACTTGAAAGCGATGTCAGTGACGGGCGAGCCCAGGATTTGAACCCAGCACATACTGATCTGCTGTAGTGTCTTACCGATTTTGCCAATGGCGAAGTCCACTCCATAACCATTATAGAATCATCATATATAATTAATGTGCCATTTAATGAATACAGTTAACATTTAAACTAGTCAATCCTTATTTACGTTTTTATATAACGCTCGATCGATAAACCATAATATATTTAATCACACCAAAAACTATACTGTAAGACGAATAGTACAAAATAAATTTTTCCATCTGAAGCATTATATATACACAATTACACATACAATACTGAAGAAGAAAGCTAACTGGAATAGTATGTACTGCGAAAAAAATAACTTAAGAATTTAATGCACAATTAAAATTTCCAAAAATATAAAAGCACTCTCAAATTCAAGAAGTCATCTATAAAATATAAGTAGAATAAAACACAATATAAATTTAAACCAGAATTAAAACTTTTAATTAAATCTAGTGAGATATAAGAATTTAATTTGCTGCACGAGAAACAACAAGAGTAAAGTAAGAAACAATCATTCTGCAATTAAACTCCTTCTAAAGTCATGACAACTTTTCAATAGCCTAATAAGCATTCAATAGAGCACATTGGCTCCATTCGGTACCGCCGTAAAACAAAAGATATGAGCCAACCTATGAAGCTGCCGAGTCCAGCTGTTAGCAGGAGAGAATCCTTCAGTGTAGTCTGGAATGGGTCGACCGGCTTCTCCTCTGCTTTAACGGCTGCAGCCGCTGCAGCCTTGGCCAGCTTAGGTGGAGATGGGTCACTGATCTTCGGAGGTGGCCACAACAACTTACCCTATGTAAATCATATATCTTTTACAATAGTAACAATAATCATAATAATAAATAATAATAATAGAAAAATAAATTTTAAATGTCCAGTAAATATTAATCGAAGCTGACGAATAAATATACTAACTACGCAATAAATAAAGAGTCACAGTACCTCGTGTGTGACTATTGAGCCTCGTATTACGTCATCAGCCATGTCCAGATAGTAGTGATCCTTCTGCCCTGTAGACATTTGAAAATAACCAGATGTCACTTTAAATACTGCTAAGCTTCACTTTACAATCTGCCCATTCGTATAATATATCCTTAAACCTGGATCTCGATTTGTTGCCTGTATGAAATGTGAAAACTATCTACGAAGGTATTAAAAGAATATTAATATAAGATTTGCGAGCAGCATTATTAGTTATTATTCTTATCGAAAATTTAACTCTTGTAATATGGTTCAATAAGCGTTAAAAGGCAGGCAGGATAAATAACAAATTTAGAATCAGATGACAAGATTAAGATTTTTAAAAATCAGAATTGAGAACAAGCATCAATGACAGTGCTGAAGCAGGGAAACAGACTATTATATTAAATATTAAATATAACATCTACAACGGCAAAACAAAAAAGCTGGTAAAGCTAAGGTAAACGTCAGTTTCCTCACTCGAAAACGATGTCAGTGACGGGCGAGCCCAAGAGTTGAACCCTGCACATACTCATCCGCGGACGAATATCTAATCGACTTCGCCACCAGCTTTACAACATAGCAACCAGATTGGAGTATGATACCAAATGAGAGAAGCAGCTTGGTGATGTTGTTTGAGTAGAGAGTGCTCGACTGAGTGGGTAGACGACTAGGTAGATCAGCATAGCCGATGTGCGTCACATCCTTGTATACGTACAGCTCTCCTGGTCTCGTAGTCTCGATGTTTCCACCGGCCTCCGCCGCTAGATCCACCACAACTGAGCCGGGCTTCATCGATTCTATCATCGCCTAAAATAGCCAATAATAATAATAATATATAATAACAAAATTATTTTTTATTTATAATAAAATAATAATTAATGTCCGGATACACATAGACATAGCATGCCAGCATGCTTAATCAATAATTTATCAACCAATAAGAATTTAACGTCCGGATCCTTGCCATAAGGCTCTGTCAGGGACCTCATAGCACAATAGGATGCACATTAAAAATTAAAGCTGCAGACAGATATTTTATATTTCATTTTGCGGAGAGATCGACTGTTGCCATCTAAACAGTTGCTGATAGATAAAGTGTATTGCTGTCTTGCTGGTAGAGCTAATGCTAACAAATGGCTCTTTACATAATTCATAAATATGCATTTACTTACAAATTTTTTAATTACAAATTTTATATAAATAGTATAAAATTATAGCAGTATAGTAGTATAATAGTATAGTAGCAAATAGTGCCAAACAAATGACTTTAATTTACTTTAAAAATTAAACTAAACAATCAACTGAGAAATAGGCCCAAATGAAAATCTAAGATTTGCATTGTTAAGTTATTCATAAGAGAATCAAAGCAAATATTAGAATTGTATTGATAACATAACATAATAATCAATATCAACAATCATAGAAAATTATGAAAAATAAGACACATCGTAAATGCAAAACAGGACGAAAATTAACGAATGAGAAACTAGATTTTGCGGTAGAAGCAAATGAAGACCTTAGTGATGAGCGTGGGAGCTTTCTTGCCAGGTATGAGAGCTGTCGTGATGATGATGTCCACTTCCTTCGCCTGCTTAGCAAACAGTTCCATCTCAGCTGCTATGAACTCCGGCGACATCTCCTTAGCATATCCTCCTGATCCCTCTCCAGATTCCTACCAATCAATCAATCAATCAATCAATAAATCAGTGAATCAATCCAGAAAACAGAACTCCAGCGACACCTCCTTAGCATATCCTCCTGATCCCTCTCCAGATTCCTATCAATCAATCAATCAATCAATCAATAAATCAGTGAATCAATCCAGCAAATAGAACTCCAGTGATATCTCCTTAGCATATCCCCCCGATCCCTCGCCAGATTCCTATCAACCAATCAATCAACCAATCAATCAATCAATCAGTGAATCAATCAATCAATAAATCAGTGAATCAATCCAGCAAACAGAACTCCAGTGACATCTCCTTAGCATATCCTCCTGATCCCTCTCCAGATTCCTATCAATCAATGAATCAATCATTTAATCAATAAATCAGTGAATCAATCCAGCAAACAATCAATAAACTAATAAAAAAAGCTAAAGCTAAGGTTAACTCAGTTTATTCACTCGAAAGCAATTTCAGTGACGGCAGAGCCCAGGATTTGAACTCTGCACACACTGATCAGGGGTCGAGTATCTTACCGACTTCGCCACTGGCTCCAGCCCTGAAAAAAGCAACTGATATACAGAGAATTTCCCATCATCTCAGCATCCTAATCGATCAATCAATCAACCACTAGAGCACTCCTCACACAGGAATCAGCGAGGAGAGCTTCATGAAGCTGAATGCCGCTACAGTTTCAACCAAGCAACCTCTTCAAAGTGAGGAAGTAAGATAACACGACACGTAGCCTGGATCAACAACTACAACATCGTTAAATTACAAAACCACGGCTCAGAATGTGCTTGTTTTAAATCTTGGGCTCTCGCATCACTCACATTGCTTTCGAATAGGGAAACTGACGTTAGCCTAAGCTTTACCAGATTTTAAATACACGCTGTAATCCAGAAGATTTATTACATTTATCAAAACTTTAAAGAAAAGTAATAAGAACTAAGTTTCTAAGTTTCTAGTTCCAATACCTTGAGATGGACTTTAAATACAAGCTGTAATCCACAAGATTTATTACATTTACCAAAACTTTAAAAGAAAAGCAGTAAGAATTTGATAAGTTTCTAGTTCCAATACCTTGAGATGGACTTCAAGGAACTCGGCACCCATAGAGTGAACCTGTTCTCGTACGGCCTCACGTGTGTCGAAGGCTCTCACGATGGCGCCCATGTTGCGTGCCGTGCCTATAGCCGACAGACCCGCCACACCTCCTCCAATCACCAGCACTTTAGCCGGCGGCACCTTACCGGCTGCCGTGATCTGACCTGAACACAAGCTTATAGTTTTTTTATTCTTATTGCATATTTATTGCTTATTCTTTTGAATACTTGAATAAAATGAAGAATAAAAAATGAAAACATTATAAGAATATATAATATATTTAATATTATTATACTAATAATATTTATTATAAATTAATAATATTTAACGAGAATATATAATATATTTAATATTATTATACTAATAATATCTATTATAAATTAATAATATTTAACGAGAATATATAATATATTTATATGAATGTATTTAGCAAATATATGCAATTTCCTTTCAAGTCTACAATTCTAGTCTAACAAGCACATAACAACATAAGTGATTTTTAGTTGTGTAGTTATTTATCTATTACTTAAATATTTAGATTATTTTATACATTTATTGTATAAATATTAAATATTGTCAACTAACTTATATACCATATACTTAAAAATAGCAATGCAAACTATATGTATAGTATTAAATAGTTAACTATATCAGACATTTAAAAGTAGTAACTAAATTATTGAATAATATATTATTTTTTAAAAATATAGAAGACAAATACGTGTCCAGACCCTAATTAAACTGGGATTCAAGGGAAGATGATGATGATAGAAGACAAATAACGGAAGAGAACCTGTAAAGAATCGACCAAAGTTGTTTGCCGCTAGAATGACAGCCTTGTATCCAGCAATGTTAGCCATAGAACTTAGCGCATCGAACACCTGAGCCCTGCTTATACGAGGCACACAGTCCATGGCGAATGATGTTGTGTTGTTTTTGACTAGAGCGTCCAGCAGATCTTTGTTCTGTGCAGGGTGCATAAAGCTGACCAGTGTCTTACCTCCAGGCAGATATCCTACGTTAGATAACACATAGAATTAGGATCACGGTTTATATTGTCTTCTAATTTGTAGCCCATTAATTATTATTAGTAATACCATTTGAATTAGGAATATTACAAGCCTTGGAATACCAAATCTAATATATGAAAACAACACCTACTATTGTTTACTTAAGATAACAACTGTTTCTGTACCATTATGATACTGTTTAGAACCATTGACCGCCTACTAATGAGGCAAGCGCTCTAAAGACTTTGCCAGCAGTTACTGTATTTAGTAATACTGACACTAAATATCAGAATCTTTACGACTCATATCTAGGAAAAATACGAATTTTGATGATACCATGCAGTCCAAATCACTACAAATTGACTCATCAAAAACATTTATGACGATGCAAATAATTATTTGCATCATCATTATAATTATTAATAATGATTATAATTAGTAAGTAATGAAATCATCATTCACACATCATACCTAGTTCAGTTGGAGATGGTGCTCTAACTTTGAGCACAAAGTCTGTGTTGAAAGCATCCTTAGTCGGCTTAACCTGTGCACCAGCCGCTTCATAGTCCTTGTTAGAAAAAGATGCAAGTGCCCCTGCATTCTCTTCAACTATGACCTGAATGGACATTCAAAAAACATTTCAAGTCAATTCCTCCTAAAAGTGTGACGATTCATTGTCAAGGATGAACGATATAGCCAATAGGAAATAAGTAAACAGACAATAGAAGGTGAAGGCCAAATGTAGTGTTGACACACAAATGCTGCTTTCGTATTGTCCATCCTAGCAGTTTGATCTTAAAAACTAAATGCATTAGAATTTTTGGAAGAAATGTTAAAATTTTCTAATAGAATAAAATAACTTTGATTTCCTTGCAAGACAATTATTATTGCATTTTAAAAGCAATCTTCAGATTCCAATCTTTATCTACAAAAATTATTAAAAGTGCTCAGATTAAGCAAGATTTGTTAATTCTAAAGCAAACCTTAAAACCCTTCTTTGTTAGAGTTTGCACCGTTGCCGGAACAACCGACACTCTTCTCTCATTCAGAAATGTTTCCTTTGGAATACCAATGGACAATTTTGTGTACGGCACACCACGAATGGGAGGATCTGCTGGCTTGGCTGCTTTGGTCTCAGCCTGACGTAAACAGCTTGAATTACGGAATTCCCGCGTCACAGTCCGACTAAGACCTCCGACGCTTTCAATGAAAGCAGACGCTTTTTTGAGTCGAAACATAGTGAAGCCGTATCAGCTGGAACATAAATTTTAACAATGCAATCAATGAAAGATAGGGGTGAAGAAGATATCACATTTTTAACAAAAATACAAAATTGGAAAACGAAGAATTTCTAATCAGACAAATACAAACAACAGCTAAGATAACTTTAATATAGACATGAACAGTGGAAGTCGAAGGTTTGGTTGCAGAGTTTTAGCTTATAATGGAATTAAATCAGGTATCAGGTATCTCAATAGTTCTCGATGTTGTCATTGATGACTGTAGCACTCTAATTGTTGTTATTGTTATTATTATCTAAAGCAATAGTAAAAGTTAAAAGCAAAACCAGAATAAATTTTATCACAGATATTATGACCAATAATAATTACACATTCGGCATCAGATTGAGGTACGATGCTTACAGCTTTATACATCAGCTTAGATTATTAGCGCACAGTTTTATATTTACAATTAAATATAAAACTATTGCAAAAATTTTAACTTCTATCTTTGACAACTTGATACTTGATAATCTCCTTCAGAATGACATTCCAATAACAACACTGCTAAAGTTTCAAGTTTTACCAAAAAACTCCAAATTAGATTAGCACCACGAATAAACCATGCACATCTAGAGTAGCATACGTCTAATAGCACACTATGCCACAATTATATCTTTAAAAAGTAAAATTTGCACAAAATAAAATACAAAATTACAAAAAACTAAGGAATACGACCCACATCTACGTACAAAGCGGCCTTGATGAAAGATAATCCATCCAGTACATTAACTTAGCAACAATCAGCCAATAGGGTGGACTATAATATAGATGCTATTTTAGGCTAACCACTCACAGTGCGTTTTAGTCATCTTCACGTGTACAAAGAGAGAATGCTAAATCCATGGTAAGACCTCAACAGTCTCACCTTAATTTCAGTAAAATAACATTTACAGAATTTTTTTTGTTAATGTTTTGTAGATTAGAGTATATTTACCTATATATACTTTAAGGTTTGTAGCAACTTATTTGGGAAACTAAATCAATCAACCTATAGATATTTAAAAATAGTCTACAATTGTTAAAATATCTATGTTTACCCAGAATGACCAATAGCATTATATAGTAACAATCAAGAAAATCTAGTATCATATATGAGGCTGTTGCTATCGACAGACCCTTGAGCTGAAAACTAAAGTGAAATTGCTGCATTTGATTACTTAATTATTTTATCTATTTTGTTATCTGTATTGAATGCACAAACAAGTTAAGCAGCACCTACAGAATCTCGAGAATCTGATAAGAAATTAATTTTATCTAATCTAGAAATTGCCATGTAGGCTAAACGGCTCATTAACCCATATTGAATCTGCAAAAAGATAAAGCCAAAACCGTATAATTATAGATTTCGATATCGATATAGCACTTCAGAGCTACTGAGGATAAGTATATTGCAGGAATATAGCATATAACTAGGACGAGGTAATCGAGTCACACGACAAGTAATGTAACAACTGTAAACAGGGCTTCGCAGCGTTATAAAATGACATTCACATTGACCTTGCATGAATATGCATGAACAAAAAAAGCGATAACGGAGAAAACAGAAGTTGAGAAAACTGTAAATTATAACTATATTGTTATATATATATTACAAAATATACAATTAATTATAGCATTAAGATCGAGAACCAAAAATGATAAATTATACATAGTTCCATAGGTAAGATAAGAAAGGTAAATGTAAGCAATTATTAGTAGGATCGAGGTATGAAATCAGAAATTTCCGACTAGGCTGGTATTACAAGGGTACATGGGGATTTAGAACATATGATACATGGGGAGACGCTTTAACGCATTCAATCAGTTAAGCTGCGCGTAATTTAAAGCCACATTACGCTCGCGCGGTTAGTACTTTGTGGGCGATCACTTAAATTTGGAAGACCGAGTGTCGACAGCTTTGAATGTAACTAATCCTCAAGGTGTTGGAGTAAAGTAAAGTAAACACGCATTATAGTGAAATGATCAACTATGTTGATCTCTATCACAAAGTTTAATACCACGTAATGTTTAGAGCGTTAGGCCATTATAGTTAATATTCCGTATAATCATTCCAGTGAATGTCCGAGACTTTAATCTCAGATGAGCGTGGCTGGGATTCGAACCCGTGAGAGTTCAATTCACCTCAGGATCTGTCATTTAAAACGCCATGACGTTACCCCTGCGCCATTGACACCTTCAATTAAATAGACTTCATTTGGAGTATTCTTAAATCCGCGCCGACTGCTATTGGAGCGTCAGCAAAATGCAACTATTACTATAATTATTATACTGCATTACGGCGGGATTTAGCGCACTTGGTTTGACTGCGTGTCAATAAACGAAGTTGAGCTCTATTGGCAACGGTTAGTACATTAATTTTGTGGGTGACCACTTTGGATGACTGAGCCTTGGCAACTTCGAATAAAACATCCTCAGGTGTTGGAAGGTTATTCTTAATCTTCGTCGGCTGCAATCATAGATCTTTGGCTGAAATCGATGCGCAATCAAAAGGCAACGATTACTACTAACTATGGAGAGAAATGAGGAAGTAAAAGTAAAAATAATAATAATAACAACAATTAGAGTGCTACAGTCATCAATGACAACATCGAGCACTATTGAGACAAAATTAAGCCGGCGAGCAAAAAAAGAAGGTCCAAAAACGGTGCAGATTCCAAAATCCAGAAATTCAGTCCAAAGTAAAGGGAGTTAAAGAAAAGGTGGTTTGGGCCCAGTTCGATGCTCATGGACACTGGATGGAAAAGAGAGATGGAAAAGATATGTCTTCAACTGCTTATAGAACTGCTCATAGGAAAACAAAGGCTGAGGTGATTCAAATGAAGATTTCCGAAGATTGGATGGAAGAGAATTCCAGATCTGAGGTGCAGCATGCTGGAAAGAACGATTAGATGGCTTAGAGCGTGAAGGTAAGCTAGGTCTCACAAGAGTAATTAACTTAGAAGACTGAGTAATAGCAGGCTGCATCACTTTAATCAAGTGAGACCTACAAGTTTGTCCAGGGATGGTGATGGACTTATTGGTTAACGAAGCTGTTTTGTAAATGATACGCTCTTTAATCTTTAAAAACACGTATTATAGTGAAATGATCAACTATGTTGATATTTATCACTTTTTAATACCACATGTTTAAACCGTTAGGCAATTTATTCCATTTTCCGTATAGCCAGTCCAGTGTCCGAGATTTTACTCTCAGATCAGCGCGACTGGGATTCGAACCCACGAGGGTTCAATTCACCTCAGGATCTGTCATTTAAAATTTCATGACGTTACACCTACGCTATTAAGACATTCAGCCTTAAAAAAGTATGCTGCTGACCCAGTGTGCCGTTATGTTATGTATAAAAGCCATCGACAGGAAAAGGAAGAAATAACGAAAATTACAGAAACAGCAACTAAGAAAGGAAATTATGTAGCACATGCGGTATGACATGTGTGTAACTATGCAGAATAAAAATAAATAAAAATGACACATCTCTAAACTTTTTACTTGGATCAGTTCTTAACTTAGCTATTCCATATTTGCAGTGGGCGTGGCAGCTGATCAGCTGTTTTGCTTGACTACATGAAAGTTGAAATAGTTCTTACGTTTTGAATTTATTAATTAAAATTAGGCTTACCTCAATCTAATGGAAGTCTGTGTTGATAGCTTTGAATCAGCACTGAATGCGTCTAGAGCTGGTATGCGTCTAATTTTGTGTTATCTAAAAGTGTCCCCAGCGATCATAATTTGAATATGATTTATGGCAATGAGAGTTGGTACATACATGTATAGTCAGTTGCTAAGTACATTGAGAAATAGGAAGAAGAACTGGATATGATACATTCTGAGAGAGGGTAGGTGATTGATAGTTAAATAAAAGAGGTCATAGAAGGAAGAATGAAAGGATAGAGAAGCAAATGCCGACACAGATCAGGAATGTTTGATGATTTACATGTTGAATTGAATTGAATCATGTTCATTCATATGTGAAGATGAAGAGGAAAACCGAAGACAGAGTGGAAGCGTTGTATACTATGCACCTGCTCTTAGGCTGTACACTAGGGTAGAAAATGGTAATGAAAGGTTGAATTTAAAAAATAGGGGTGTTGCTCTTGCTGTCTCTATATAACAACATTGAGCACTACGATTCAAATCTAATGAGCAAAAACGGCGCAATTTCAATCAACAGAAAACTAGTCCAATGTATAGCCTTTACAAGAAGCTATGATATTTTAACAACTTAAGCTAGACAACTAAATCAATCCACAAAAATATTTGAAAATAATCTGCATTATTTATGAAGTCTCTTTTTGCTCAGTCATCTAAAAACCCGAAAGGTATTAGTTATATAGTTATATTAGTTACATATTATTATGAAATAATGTTCCATAATCGATATCTATATTGTTTTAATGCGATATGTTTAAATCGTTGGCTGGTTAAATGTATGATCGTGTGAATATCCAAGTTTTCATTCTCTGATCCGCTTGACCGGGAATCAAACCCATAGTAGTTCAATTCGTCACAGGATCACTTTCTTTCAAAATCGTATATTTTAACAATCCTAATTCAGATGCATTATCTGAATCAATAATGCTTTTGTTTGACCTTTAATTATCAGGTGCTTCTAGAATTGAGCTATGCTCGGCACTGTGTCTCGGAGGTCTGACACCTAGTGTAGGTAAGTTTGAAGGGCTTATTGGATAGCTATGTCAAGTTGGCTTCGCAACTTCTTCAAATAAATCTAACTTAAGTGCCGAAAATCCGAGCTCAATTAGAGCTAATTTTTGCTGTGAGTCCCACAATTAGAGCTCACTCTGTTTGGTCTTCATTGCGTACCAAAGTTTTGCAGAACTAACTTGACGAAGTTGCGGAGATGGCTCCGCAACATTCACATTCTAATTTGAAACCTGTGCTAAAAATTAGAGCTCAATTAGTGCTAATTTTTGCTGGAAGTCCCACAATTAGAGCTCACTCAGTTTGGTACGTATTGCTTTTAAAGCTCAATTAATTTCTGGATAAAAAATTAGTACCCCTGCCCCGGGGGCTGCCCCTGCCCCGGGGGCAGCCCCCGGGGCAGGGGCAGCCCCCGGGGCAGGGGCAGCCCCCGGGGCAGGGGCAGCCCCCGGGGCAGGGGCAGCCCCCGGGGCAGGGGCAGCCCCCGGGGCAGGGGCCCCCCCGGGGCAGGGGCAGCCCCCGGGGCAGGGGCAGCCCCCGGGGCAGGGGCAGCCCCCGGGGCAGGGGCAGCCCCCGGGGCAGGGGCAGCCCCCGGGGCAGGGGCAGCCCCCGGGGCAGGGGCAGCCCCCGGGGCAGGGCAGCCCCCGGGGCAGGGCAGCCCAGGGCAGGCAGGGGAAGCACCGGGCAGGGGCAGCCCCGGGGCAGGGGCAGGGGGCAGGGGCAGCCCCCGGGGCAGGGGCAGCCCCCGGGGCAGGGGCAGACCCGGGGCAGGGGCCGCCCCCGGGGAAGCCAAGCCCCCGGGGCAGGGGCAAGGGGCAGCCCCCGGGGCAGGGGCAGCCCCCGGGGCAGGGGCAGGGGCAGCCCCGGGGCAGGGGCAGCCCCCGGGGCAGGGGCAGCCCCCGGGGCAGGGGTAGCCCCCGGGGGCTGCCCCTGCCCCGGGGGCTACCCCTGCCCCGGGGGCTCTCCCTGCCCCGGGGGCTGCCCCTGCCCCGGGGGCTGCCCCGCCCCTGAGGCTGCCCCGCCCCTGAGGCTGCTCCGCCCCTGAGGCAGCCCCCGGGGCAGGGGTAGCCCCCGACAGTCCGCCCAGTGCCGTTCGCCCAGTGCGGTCTGCACCGAACTGTCCGCATTGTTAACGTCTCAGTTAACTGACGACGAATGTTGCAATCACTCAAGAGCCGTTGTTTTTATACTGCCTTTGAGGCAAACCGGTCATGTGATTGTAGAACCGGTTAAGTTAACTAGTTATGTTAAGTACCGGTTAAATACTAAACTGATTATGCTATTTTACCGGTTAAGTAAACTGGTAGATAAACCAGTTAAATAAACTCATAGGGTTTTAGCCGCCTTCAGAATTAAGATATTACATGTTTGTTTGATTTGAACGTACAATTATTTGAACCGGTTAAATACTAAACTGATTATGCTATTTTACCGGTTAAGTAAACTGGTAGATAAACCAGTTAAATAAACTCATTGGGTTTTAGCCGCCTTCAGAATTAAGATATTACATGTTTGTTTGATTTGAACGTACAATTATTTGAACGTAAAACTAATTTTACGTTCTTAAACGTTGTTTCTGAAACTATTAAATAACGATATGCGCTAGTGTAACGTTAAACACACCTTTTTGTTAATAACGAAAATTCATACAGCAGTGTCATGGCCGAATTTGGTTTTCGAGACTACTTTACAGGGAGAGATCAGTAATAATAAGCTAAACAAAAATTACATTTACATTTAAATTTATATCTAAAAATGTCTACATATGAGTGAAACCTTGAATCACTACAGTTATATGACCTTATATTGATGGATACTAATTTTAATATCACCTGTTTAAATTGTTCTTTAGGCTATTTGAAAGACAGAGGATTTTAATGCATCAGAGGATCAAAGATCTTTAAAAGTTCACAAGTCCACCTGGCAGACTGATTTGTTTCATTCTTCATTATTATACCCCAAGTTACTTACCTTGTGAGAGTTGAATTATAACTGATCCACTTTTGTAGCATTTTATGGCCTTACTATTGCAATGATAGGATCATCATCATCATCTTCCCTTGAATCCTAGTCTAATTAGGGTCGGGATACGAATAGACTGTATCAAATCCTCTCTGTCGTACATATCTTCCATCAGTCAATCCCCTGCGGTGATAGAATGCTTGAGCTAAAATAAATTATTACTGTAGTAATCGATGGTAAGGTTTTAAGAAGCTGTAGTAGTTTTTACTATGATTATATTTAGAGCTTTATACATTATCAATGCATGTTCAGGATTATTGCAGACGATTAAAGAGAATATATCTATACCAGTGTTTGCGATGATACGTCCACGCGCTGGAGATTTTCTTTACTCTGATGATGAAGTGAAGGTCATGAAGGCCGATATATCCTTACTAAAGCAGTTCGGATCTGATGGCTTTGTTTTTGGAATCTTAACAAGGTTTGATATGCGCGAAGTTTAATACTTTATTGTGTTTGCTATACATTTGGTCCCATTTGTCACATATGATTTGTGAATCTGCCACAAATGATTTGTGAAACTGCTAATAAACGATTTAACGATATGTGCTATTGAAATAGTTATGACTTTATCACACATTCCCGTTAAGCTGAAAGCCGTAAAGCTATTGACGATTGTTGACGTCAATTTCATCTCTCGAAAGTGATATCAGTGACGGGTGACCAGGATTTGAATCTACACATACTGATTTGCTACGAGTACTGTTTGGAGCTTAATTGATCTGTGACAGGTTTGCTAACACTCGCTACCACGCCTACTCAGAAGTGAAAAATTAATTATATATTAGCCAAAAAGACGATGTTATATTATTATTTGAAGATGATATTGCTATACATGTATTTTGTCAATTTTATATTAGCTAAAATTAGTTATATAATACTGATTATTTAAGATCATTTTTCCGCTGTACCTAATATAAAGGTTTAAATGTAAAATATTTGATGTCTTAGTTCAATTAATTAATTGCAAGAGGCTCTTGTAGGATTTAGTTTTGCAATTCCTTCGCACACAACTAAAACCATTTGTAGTATAGAATGAGTTATGATGGTGGTTTAAATAATTTAAATGAATTATTAGATAATAGAATGTTCAACTGTCTAACCAGTATTTAGAGAATAAAATAATTCCTTTGTACTGACATATTAATAGCTTGACTAAACATTTTTGTTTTTTTTTTCCAGAATCGCAGATAGGTTAATAATAAGATGTTTATATGTATTTTATTAGATGCAGCTTATTTAAATAAGCTTTTTTACATTCATTGTTTCTGCATGTGTAATATGTTCACATTTTTGTTATTCTAGTGATGGGAAAGTTGACAAAGCGACCTGTTTGGAACTACTGGGTAAGTGATTTAAATACTGGTCTGATCATTGAGTCAACACATTGCCTTTAGTCATAAGCAGAAAACCATTGATTTATATCTCTGCGAAACCATCACTAGCAGTTTAGTAATTTACAGAAGCAGATGTTAAAGTTGGCCACTTTAATTTTGCATTTTAATCATTTGATAACTGCTAAAATTCTGCTTTTTAAAATATCTTTCTAGTATCATGTAGTTGAAACTAAAGATTATATTAGCTAATACCATGCACGTTCCTTAAGCTATTTATACTAGCTGCTTGTCAATGGAATTAGTCATCATCTAGTATAGGAACTTTTTACTAAGCCTTCATTAACAAAATTGTTTGTAGGAATATGTCAACTGGACCGATGCTCTATACTGTAGTCGCTAACTACACCATTATTTGCTTAATTTTTGCATCTTAGCCAGAGGTATCTAGACAGGAAGAAAAAGGAACTTCTACATTTAAAGGAATTAGGCCTACTGAAACACGTTTTATCGACACGGAGAAATTAAGTAATCTACAAAATTAATTAACAACATTTAATTTTCTTATCCTAATTGATGAAACACACAGGTAATAATTATCATAAATTCAGCAATGAATAGTGACAATCGTAGATATGGTAATTTCGTACATAAAATCAGCACTTTTCTGTACAATCTTCCATAACGACCGTCTATTTTGTATTACTTGCTTCCAACTGACAAAACCCAAGAAGGAATTGTGAAATGATGAGGCTACTACTGCTTATCATAATTTATTCTGTTTGACGCAGCCGAGAATGGAATTGAAGCTTAGTTGCTTGTTGCAAAGCCATAGATAGAAGAGCCAGTGCTATTTTTAAAAGAGCTTCTAAAGCTCGAGAACTTTTATATTTTTATACGTTTTTGTAGATTTATGCAGGCCTCTCCCTGTAACGTTTCATAGAGGTGAGTAATTATAAAATTTAGCTTTTGGTAATGATTTGTTTTATAGTGTTGAAAATTGTATCACGACATACTTATGAAGTCAATTTACAATATATTCTACGCAATAAAACACTGTTTAAATTTTTATTGATCAGGCTAATGCTGCATTATGATAAGTAGAGATCTTTTGTTAAGCTTCTCTATCGTTGTGACAAAAGACGCCTTTTATTTAACTTTTATTTACACATTTAGGCAATGTCACACGAGAGACATTCTAAACGATTATGGATAATTTAGATATTAGGCGAGACATGTGTGAAAATGTGACTTTAAATGTATTTTTCAAGTTGATATAAAATTTCACATATATATAGATTGAACATTCCTTTATTATTCATTTATTTTATTTTTTGGATGATTTATTTCATTTTTGTATTGATTTCATTTTTGTTAGATACTAGCTAAAGGCTAGTATCTAACAATATTTACATGTATGTTATTTGTCAGTGATTTGGTGTTGATGCTGAAATAAACACACATCTCTCTCTCTCTCTCTCTCTGTCTCTCTCTCTCTCTTTAAGATTTTTAAATGTAGAGATTTAAGATAATTTATGCAGCATCTATAATTATTAAGATAAGAAAATAATTCACATTTTATTTTATTGCAATAATAATTTTTATCACCTATTCTTTATACAAAGAAACTTAAGGAAGTAATTGACATTTCATAGCTAGAAAGCTGCTATCTCATACTATGTATTTTGTGTTTTGCAGCTATAGACGTTTCATGCGATATATTTGCGTCGTTAGAGGACGTCATAAGTGTTGGATTTGATAGAGTTCTGACGTCAGGAGGTCACGTGACGGCGCCCAGTGGAGCTTTAGTCATCAAACGATTAGTTGAACAAAGCAATGAACGCATCATCATCATGCCTGGTATATCGGTCTTTATCATCATCATGCGCGGTAGATCAGTCTTTATCATCATCATGCCTGGTATATCAGCCTTCATCATCATCACGCCTGGTATATCAGTCTTTATCATCATCATGCCTGTTATATCAGCCTTCATCATCATCACGCCTGGTATATCAGTCTTTATCATCATCATGCCTGGTATATCAGTCTTATATCATCATCATGCCTGGTAGATCAGTCATCATAATGCTTGCAACTGAAAACAAGTATTAAAGCATATTAATTTGTCGTAATTGATAAACAAACCATTTGATATAATGGAGTATCAGGCAATGCAGTAAACAATTTGCTATGCAGCCTCATTTGAAACTAATTATAATCGAATCAGTTTAATGTACTATATCTGTCAGACGGCTGATTCAAGATGATTTAAAAAAAACAAATATACTTTTATGCTCAGGATAAAAGAGTCTAACATTAAGATATGTTGATTTTATCACTAAAACTACTCTTGTTGTGTCTGGGTTGCTGAAGGATAGACCAATCGTGGACTGCACGTGTCGTAAAAGGCGTGAAAGCACTAAGATCCAAACCAACTTCAGAAACGGCATTCAGTTTGTGTGCGCCTAAGCACCAAATATTGTTACAGAATTCTCAAACACGAATGAAATAGGTCGATTCGTTTCCTGGTTCTAGATAAACTGAGATTCAAAGTATAGTGAGATTATGATGATTGTATCAATAAAGCAATGCCTCTAAGCACGTATTGCTTGAGTTCGTATGACCTATGAGGTGCCTCCCTTAATCCCTGCTTAGAAATCTCTTATAATGAGCAGCATCCATTTTAATTATTCTCCAGTGTTTCTTCTAACAAACACATAAAATAAACGCATAAAATAAACATTTAAAACGTAATTATTAAATAGACTACGACAGTCGCTGCTCAGAAGCCATTTTGTTGTGCAGTCTCCGCTGCTTTTGTTGAGAGTTTATCTCATTGTTGCTGATATAGCTGGTATTGCTAATGCTAACGTCAGATTCCTCACTCGAAAGCGATGTCAGTGACAGGCGAGCACAGAATTTGAACCCCGCACATACTGATCCGCGGTCGAATATCTTACCGACGTCGCCACTGGCTCCAGCCACAGTGAGTAACGTATAATTTATTAAAGGCTTCAACTAATAGTGCTAAACGATTGGCGAAGCGATTGATGCGACTGATCTAATAGATAAATTCTTTTTAAGCGAAAGGCGACTAATGTACTACGAAATACACTGGCTGGAGCCAGTGGCGATGTCAGTAGGATATTCGATCGCTGCGGATCAGTATGTGCTGGGTTCAAATCCTGTGCTCGACCGTCACTGACATCGCTTTCGAGTGAGGAAACTGACTTTAACATAAGCTTTTACCAGCTTTAATATTACAATATATTATTTCAGGGGCCGGAATAAACGAGGAAAATTTACGGGAGTTGCTGGAGACGACGGGAGCAAAAGAATTCCACGGTTCAGCCTGTAAGGAGCGGAGTTCAGGCATGAGCCACCGGTCTAGTCTATCGTTTACATCTGCTGCAGTAAACAGCTCTAGTGAATCGCAGCTGATATGTGACGTTCATAAAGTCCGGACTATGCTGCAAATTCTTTATGATTATTCAAAATCATGACGAAATATGTGATGGCTTGCTAATTTCGGCCTCATGGCGCCTGAGTACGTACGAGTCCTAGACCTTACCCCCCTTCCCCCCCCCGTGAAAACTGTTTGATTAGAGTTCTGTACAGTATCATTTGTGTTCTGTTCCTCTTCGCCATGGATCCCTTCTGCACTCATACCTAAACGCATGGCAACTGACACCTCTACGGTGTTAGCTGATCGGATTAGAAGTAGCCTAGTGCCGTTTATAAGAGCAGTTTATAATAAAATGAAAATTTGTTTTTGGCCTTTTGAATTTATTCACTATAAGTTATTCACTATATTCATCATCATCATCATCTTATCTTTATTCCAAATTTAGGATTATAGACATAGGGCTATACCAGGCTCATATGCCTATAATAAGTTTTATATATTTGTGCTATTGCTCGTGAATTTAAATGATTTTCTCTGTTGAACTTTCTCCTTCTTTAGTTGTAGGTCTTTCTGAAACACTGCCTGTACATGTGTGTATGTGTGCGCGCGTGCTCGTGTGTGTGTATGTGTGCGATATGGGTGTGAATTTAATATGACTGAAATTGATATATGGCTGATTTAAGCTCGATAAAGAAATTAATGTATAAAATAAAGTGAAGACGAACAATGACATATGGTTATATTGCAACTGTTGTTTATTTATGTAACTATAACTTCTCATCTATAGACGCTGATATAGATTTCAAACCATGACAAACTCATCGCTTCTCATATACGTACATGAACGAACGAACATCATGAACATACATAAAGTGATCGAATTCTACAAAAATTATTGGTTGTGTGGTGATAATAATAACTGGAATAGTAATGGAAAATCAAAATGGGGTTGTATGTTGGTAATAATAACTGGAATAGTAATGGAAAATCAAAATGGGGTATACAACCCCATTTTGATTTTCCATTGATTGGTGGTAATAATAACTGGAATAGTAATGGAAAATCAAAATGGGGTTGTGTGGTGGCAATAATAACTGGAATAATAATGCAAAATCAAAATTGGGTTGTGTGGTGGTAATAACGAAATAATAACGGAAAATCAAAATGGGGTTGTGTGGTGGTAATAATAACTGGAATAATAATGGAAAATCAAATAGGGGGTCCGAGGGGACAGGGTCGAAAATTTGAATTAGTTTATAAAAAATTTGAGTCAGTTGTAAATGGCGTCCAAATTTGTTAGCCAATTGGAGGGTTGGATAGGTTAGTAGGGGTCCAATTTAACCAACCTCACCCTCCCCAGAATTACAGCACTGATTCAACTGAACACTTGAAAATAATATTAAAATTATATTTACAGATGTCACTTGCATAACATAGTGACTGAAATTGGTTGATGTTGACACCGATAAGAGAATGAAAAGTAAAACTGTTCTTTACAAAAGCGTGAACACAGTGGCATCTCACAACAATGAATAAAGAACATCTATTTACATAATGATATACTATTAAACTCCATTAGCAACTAATATTGAGGATATATAGGCCTAATAATAATAATTTAAAAATTTGAAACTCATAAAGATTTAAAGGATGCACTCAAAAATTGGAATATATTTCCAAGTTTCGATATTTCTGGAATGTGTTGATTTATTTATATTTACTATGCTAATTACTTTCTATGCGACAAAGTTACTGTGGTAGCGTTTTGAGAAATAAGACGTTAAATTATAATATACATTTATTTTTCTATTTAAATAGAATCAATGAAATCTTGCCTGTATTGTTATTGGCTATTCTAAATATGTTAATATAACAGATTTAATTTTACACAGATAATTAAATAAATTCATGTGCTGCCTCTAAAGACAATATTTGTAAGGGTACTTATAGACTATTATATTCAAATGTTCGTGAACATAATTTATACAAGTAGATGTTAGGTGACATTTTATGCTGCTCGCAAATAGAACACTATAATTACATTCAAGTGTTTAACTTAAGATCCTAAAAGGCACTGTAGATAGCGAAGTGTATTTTAAGCATGGCTTATTAAATATTATAGATGTTTAGAAGAGTTTCGGTCAACAGGTGGTATAGAACTAATTTTTTGTAAGCACAATAATACTTTGAAATAAAACGTGTAACAGACGCCTACAATGTACAAACCATGTTATAAGATTTATACCTGCGCGTAACACAAACAATGAATAAAACAAAATAAGTCTTTGCACAGTAGCGTACGAATTAGAGTTTTAAGAATTACTACACAATTAAAAAGCAGAATTTTCCTTAGTAGGCCTAATTATACCAAAGAGAGTAATTCATTTAAGTCTAGCCTAATCTTTTGTTCATTGTCCATTAATTAGCAACTTACAGGCACAGGGCTATAGGGTTTTATAGGCTTATATTATGCCTATAAAATTATGCTGTTTACCCAAAGAGGATTGTTTGGGTAAACAGGAATGTTTTCTCAGGGAATGACGCCTCTGCCCAGTAAACGTTAGTCGAAGCTGAGGAAGGTATAGAAGGCCCACCTCTCCATAAGCAGAATCCCCAAGAATAATGATATATCAAAAAGAATGTTATAGATTATTTAAAGATCCACTAGTATGTGGACATGAAGAGGAAAACGGAAGACTGAGATAAGTGGAGGCGTTATATACCATGGACCTGCCAGTAGGTAGTACACTAAGAGACAGAGTGAGGCATATATTCTCAGCTTCTCACACACTTCCAAAAGTATGAAGTTTTTATCTCAGTAGCATTTGACTCTGTAGGCCTACCTGTACACTTTATGAATAAACTTCCGAGTCAGTTCATTTAATTATAGAATATTAGCAAGACCTACTTTTTGCTGTTTATAGAGTTGGACTCTTCAAAGACTATATCATACCAAAAATAACTATTAATCATATATATATATATATATATATATATATATATATATATATATATATATATAAACGCAAAAGCTGCCAAACACACAATGTACAACGAAACAAATACTGTAAATACACTGTAATACATTTCAGCGCAGCTAAATACTCTACTAGCGTAAAGGTTTGGTAATCGCACTAGCAATACGATGTACTTAAACAACACTCTGCCTGCATGAATAGAATTAGACGTACTGAAAAAACTAAATCCAAAAGGCAACTACAGCCGTACAGCCGAATGAGGCATATCGAAATAAGGCATATCAAATTGTTGCATTGATATATATACATATACACAGATAGCTGCCTGATTCACATGATTGTTTTGAAATGAAGGAAATACATTCGATAAAGATACCCAACAATCACTAACCGAAAGGTAAGCTAAAAGCTGGTGAATCTAAGGTTAATGTCAGTTTCCTCACTCGAAAGCGATATCAGTGACGGGTGAGCCCAGGATTTGACCCCTGCAAATACGGTCGATTATCATACCGACTTCCTCATTGGCTCCAGCCAAGAAAAATTTACTATGTACACGCAGTATACAAGTATATATAGTAACTCTTCCTTCCTGTTCGTGATTGCTAGGTATCTTATATATATAATATATATATATATATATATATATATATACGCGTATATGTAATAGCATTTATAGTCGTATATATATATATATATATATATATATATATATATACGCGTATATGTAATAGCATTTATAGTCGTATATATATATATATATATATATATATATATATATATATATATATATATATATATATATATATATATATATATATGTATATATATATATCTAATTACATATACCATATATTCAATGCATATAAACGGTATATACTATATACATTTATATTTATGGGTATATATATAAACTGAAAATATACGCACATGAATAAATTATACAGTATTCATACAATATACCTGTAAGTAAATGATAAATAATTTAAATTGATCTTCTACTAATGATTTTAGTTAGATTGTAATATTTTATTAAATATATACTTAAAATAATGACCTACATAGAAACGAGACTCAGTTTTATGGAACACTAATCAATTGAATATCATTTATATAATAAATAGAATGGATAACATATGCAGATATTATGTGACCAATGTTCTTGTACCCTGTCAAACTGATGAAACGTTAAGGTCGACATATTAGTTAATATACACGTTTAATCTTTAATGTTTAATGTTTAATAGAGTATATCATGCTAAGGCATCTCTATACTTTACAACTGTTACAGTAAAACAAGCAATATAAAATAAAATGCACACAGTAAAAATCACTAAATATCAAATAACTATCATAAGTAACGTAACGTATAAAATTAAGTCAGATTGCAACACTCAAGCCACGCATCGTAACGTGGCTTAAATATTGCAATCTGAGAAATTTATCAGTTAGCAGAATTTAAATGGAATGATCTAGCAAAAAGATGTGTCTCAAGACTCTTTTTAAAGCTATCAGGTTTATCAGAATGTCTTACAAACTGTGGAAGTCCATTCCACAATTTGGGACCTGCTACAGGAAATGACTTGTCACCTTAGGAAACTGTTCGGCATTTAGGAACAGCGAGTTTACCTGACTCAACAGATCGTAAGTTTTTCCTTACCGAACAAGAACTTAATGGTATACAATAGTCAGAAAGATATGACGGGGCTGAGTTAGTCAGGCATTTGAACGTGGTAAGGCAGGATTTGAATTCAATCCATTCTGGAATTTTAAGCCAATGAAGTTTCTGTAGTAAAGGTGTAGCCAAATCAGAGCGCCTTTCACGAAGAACTAATCTTGCAGCTGCATTCTGAATTCTTTGCAGTCTATCAATTACCGATTTATTGCAACTTAAGAACAGGCTATTACAATAATCCAGCCTTGACGAGATAAAGGCATGAACAAGAATTTCTGTGGAAGACTCAGACAAACATGGCCTAATACTCCATAACTGCCGAATTTGAAAGAAATACGAAGATAATTGCTCAGAATGCTGCTCAAAGGTCAGGTTAGAGTCAAAGACAACACCAAGGTTACGAACAGTGTTCACAACAGGTACATTTGCTTCACCCAATGCAATCGAGGTTATATTAATTGTATTGAGTTGGCGCTGAGAGCCAAAGATAATTATTTCAGTTTTAGATGCATTAAGAACCAGTTTGTTATTAAACATCCAAGACTGAAGATCAGTAAAACACCTTTTTACCTTAATAGCAGAATCAACCTCATTTGAATTAAAATGCAAGTAATTCTGGGTATCATCGGCATACATATGACCATTTAGACCATTTCTCTCAATGATGTCCAGTATGTCAACAGTATATAGCACAAATAAAATAGGTCCAAGAACAGACCCCTATGGTACACCACATGCCAAGGACGAAACATTAGAAACCACACCTCCAGATGAAACAACCTGAGTACGATCAAGTAAATAAGAACGGAACCAATCAAGAGCCGTGTTAGATATACCAAAGGATTTATTTAATCTAGCTAGTAATATGCTATGGTCTACAGTATCGAAAGCAGCGCTGAGATCAAGCATCATAAGAAGAGTGAGCTGACCCCTATCAACAGCCATTGATATGTCTGAAGTCACTTTAAGAAGTGCAGACTCGGTGGAGAAGAAAGCCCTATACGCAGATTGACAGTCTGGTAGCAATTGATTGGCATTTAGGTAAGATGTGAGGTGATCAGATATAACACGCTCCAAGAGTTTAGAAATAAAAGAGAGATTAGAGATTGGCCTGTAATTTTTAGAGTCATTAACATCAAGATTCTTCCTTTTTAGTACAGGTACAACAATAGCAGATTTCAGGTTAGATGGCACTACTCCAGTTCTAATTGAGGCTTTACAAGTAGCAAGAACTGGAGAGAAGCATATGGGCAGTTTCTTGATTATCCAAGTTGGCACAGGACACGTACATAGGCCTATCTTTTCTTTATTTTGCTATATTTTAACGGGTTCCTTATTTTGGACTTTTTGCACAGCTTTTTGACTCCTTTGCTTTTTGTTCGTCGTCTTGGATTTGATTCGATAAAGTTCATTGTTGTCATTGACTACTTTAACATTCTGATTGTTTTTGTTGTAGTTGCTGCTAATAGTAGTATGTAATCCTGCTAATAAGCTACAACCAATATAGGACCTCAAGCTAGTGTAGTGCACACATGTAGAGTATACACATGTACACTTGAAATACTGCACTGTGTTTATACGAGATATATGCATGGATATAGGCATACTGTGTAAACAGCCCTATATACATAGAAGCAAACATCGCAACACAAATTTAAATGCTAATTAATCCCACGTCCAAATTATTTCGCACAGCAACTGCACGTGAGCAAAAGAACCGACTACGTCTGAACTCGAGAAGACAACGGAATATCGCATTAATCAATCAATCAATATAAACGAATCATAAAAATCTTCACGCATGGAGAGAAACCGTTGATGAATACCGTGATGAACATTGACAGAGAGATCTAGAAAGGTAAAAAAACAATCGAGAGAGCTAACAAACACAATAGCCTTGAGTGGTATAAATCTAAACTCCGGAAGACTTTCTGACAAGCTCAGAAGCGCTTATCGGTGTAACGTACTCTTAGTAACAAAGCGATATGAACTCTGAGCGGTAAATAACCTGGCAACGTGTACAATAGCAGCAGCGTACATGTCTACTTTATAGGCGAACTGTGAGCCTGTGAAGGCAGTAATAAAGCAACAGTTCAACAAGCACCTTTAACATTCAAGTTTTATGTTATGACACCTCCTTCTTGTCTGCTGTAGACGAAGCCAATCGGTGGATTTCTATGAAACGGTTAGTCCAGTCGCGGGTAAGATCAGGTCAAACCTTTGTTTCGTTGTACAGAAGTTGAACACCGCAAGGCTTGTTCTAAGATTGATATCGTACCAATTGTTGTATGAATGAAGCTTTCTACACGTACATGTAGTTATTGCTATTCAAATCAGGTACCTGTTCAGAATACAGAATAAGTATAAGAGATTTTTAATTTCTAAGCATTTATTACAATTATTAATTAAAGAGAAGTACTAGCATACTAGTAAGGATAAAAGTATATGGTATCAATTACAGTTGAGCTTTCTGATGATGATCAATGGCTAGACGTAAGATGTTGGCCTACCATAATGAAGAATGTGAATTATAAGAACTTCAAAGAAAGAACATCCACACTGCTAGATAACTGATAGCTCTATAACTTTCTCTATACAAAGATTCGAGGAAAACAAAGACTATAGCATAACTGTTTAAAAGTAGAAGACTTCCCGTGTCGTGTCCGGGACGCTGAATAATTAATAGATCAACCGTAAACTGCACGTGTCGTAAGAGCCAACTGAGCAAGAACAGAAGAAAGCAACGGAAAACCACCTCGGATGCAATATTCTTCTGAAGCTATAGGTTACATTAAGGTGTGGATAGAAGACATTGTCTTCTATCCACAGCCGACTATAGTATGAATATATACCTTGAACCTGTCACTTGATAGAAAACTAGAGGTAGAAAGAGAGAAGTTGAAGAAGTGCCAACATGGACCAGCCGCTCGGCAGTACACTCTAAAGGGAAAGGTATTAGAGCGAGCGATGCGTGGATGACGAATGATTTAACTTCCGGTTCATGATACAATGTAAAAAGTTATACAGTGGTAGTCTAAGCAAATATGATATTCAACTTGAAGTTGCTTAAATAATGCTCTTTGAAATAATGATGTCTAAGATAACGGCTTATCACTTTTGAAGTATTTATATAACGATGTTGAATATGGAGATACTGAGATTTAAAAATTACGAATTCATGATTCCGATATTACCTAGATCAGCTTCGTATGCTCCACCGGCCAGTCATGTACATATATCGCCATATCATTTAAATAAGCACGCAATGAACCATAGAAAGAAACGTAGGATTAACTTGGGCTGAACCATAAGAGAAACCATGAGATGAACCAAGATATAAACCATGAGATGAACCACGAGATGAACCATGGGATGAACCATGCGATAAACCATGAGATGAACCATGTGATGAACCATAGGATGAACCATAACATGAACCATGGGATAAACCAAGGGATGAACTATGGGATGAACATGAGATAAACCATAGATGAACCAAGAAATGAACCATGAGATGAACATGAGATGAACATGAGATGAACATGAGATGAACATGAGATGAACATGAGATGAACATGAGATAAACCATGAGATGAACCAAGGGATAAACCAAGGGATGCACCATGGGATGAACATCAGATAAACCATGAGATGAACCAAGGGATAAACCATGGGATGAACCATGAGATGAACCATGAGGAGAACCAAGGGATGAACCATGAGATGAATCATGAGATGAAACATGTGATGAACCATGAGATGAACCATGAGATAACCATGGGATGAACCAAGAAATGAACCATGGGATGAACCTACCAATTGCTGTTGAATGTCACTCAGTTTTCTGAGGAGGTCGGTGAATGAAGGTCTTTGAGAAGGATTCACTCTCCAGCAATCGCTCATGAGACCGTATCTACAACATAAATTAATATGCTTAATTAATATATATATATATATATTAATATACTTAAATAATATACATAAATTAATATACTTAAATAATATACATCAATTAATATACTTAAATAATAAACACGTACATAAGTTAATATATGTAAATTAGTGTACTTAAATAATATACATTAATTAGTATACTTAAATAATATACATAAATTAGTATAGTTTAATAATATAGATACATAAATTAATATACTTAAAAATATACATAAATTGGTATACGTAAAATAATATTAATTAATTAATTAATTAATATACCCATCGTTCATGCCGGTGTCAAATGCTATGAGGTCAAAACCACACGCCCTTTTTGCAAATATTATTTGACAGTTAACTATTGTGCAATTTAAGAATCAGCAAATGAGAAATTAGTTCAAGAATTTCCAGGGTCGAGTTTTGATTTTTAACGACCATTTATATAATTGGGTTGCTGGTGGTGACGGGTCTTTGATACTGCTTTAGAAGTTGCTTCTCTGGTTTAAGCCATGTTATATCTATACTTGCCAACTCTAAGTATATATATGCCTTGTATACTGTGTAAAGGATTCAGATCTAAAATTGGAAAACCAGTCTCTGAATTCAATTTCTCTACTTGTCGCGAAAGTGTACCTTTTAGAAAGATTTAACCAGAGAAATGATGAGAGACAGTTGAGAGAATGAAGAAACGAATGAGAGTGCATGGACTTCAGAACTGAGCAACAAGTTGTCATTAAATTCTTATATTTAACGGAACGGCGATAAATTTCTCAGCATAAAATAACTGCTCAAACTATAAGAAATTATACACTTATAAATTTTTGTTGGAACATACATTTCTGTTGAAGCAAATCTCGGAATAGGCAGTCGATATCCTAACAATAGCTTATCTACTAGATCAGGAAGTGGAATCCCTGCATATGGTCTCTCAGCATAACTGAATATCTCCCACATCAGCACACCATAGGACCATCTGAAGCATCGATAAATTAATTTAGTAATTAATTTGTTGATTGATTTATTGGTTACTGAAACATGGGCACTGATTTGATTGATTCATGGATTGTTTGAATGAATGGCTCTTTGACTTATTCACAAATCGATGGAATGACGAACGATTACTTGATCGATTAATTAGTTTATTGCTTTTATTTAGTCTATCAAATCAATACACTCAATTTTCTGTTGAAGGACTAATGGCATCTATAGTTTAAATGGTAATAAACTTACTCATTCAGCTATTCGTATCTTCATTAAACAATGCAGTTAATATTCAACGATACTTATAAGCGCCAATTCAATAAAGTGAGTTCAATACAATGCTATGCAATAAAATGCAATATAGTACAATACAATGTAGTACAGAATACCAGTACATTACAGTACAGTAAAATACAATACAGTACAGTGCATTACAGTACAGAGCAGCGCAGCTCAATGCAATGCAATTCAATACAGTGCAGTGAAGTGCAGTGCAGACTTTGCAGTCATTACATTGCAGTGCAGTGCAGTGCAGTACCATGCAGCAATTTACATTCGTTACAGTATACTACAATACATTACAATATAAAACAGCACAATCAATAAAATAAAATACACTACAAGTATTTTTCACTACCATACATCGAAGAGCTTTATTTCATAACCTACAGTTACTTTAAGCATAAGCACTTAATAAGGTAAGCAGCAAAACGTAATATTTAGATTACTTACAACTAAATATGACTGCATCGCAATTATATAAGAAAAGATAATTTGATCTAAGTAGTGTAGTCAACACTAAAATCCATGATTTTACCATTTCACTAGAGTAACCATATTTATTACTGAATCTACCTATTACGCAATATTGACTATTTTATAACTTGAAAATATCTTATTAATTCTCAGCAAAATCTCATCAGTCGTTTCTCTAAACTATGCGAATACAAATTTAGCAGGAAAACTTAAAGAAATGCTCACATATCAGTTTTGGTCGTGAAGTAGAATTTTGTCAATGACTCCGGTGCCATCCATTTGTATGGCAAACGTTTCTGTGAACAGTTAGAAAATTCAAACATTAAATAGTGAAAACTTTTAGGCCTACATAATTCCGTAAGAGACGGTGTGTATTTGCCTTTCATATAGCATTAGGCGCCCTATTTAACAGTTAGAAATGTCAAACATTAATTCCGTACGTAATGACGTATATTTTCCTTTCATTTAGATCGTTTTTCCTTCCATATGAACAGTTTCATAGACGGTTGAAGGCTTTTCTCTTTGACCTCTCCTATTCAACCATTACACAGGAACTGAGACCAACACGCAAACCTTCATTCCACTAGTACCCTTCCTCGGAACGACCTCCCGGATTTTGGCTTGCACCGTTTTTGAACTCCACACTCTGCTCATCGGATTTGATACCACAGTGCTCAATGTTGTCATAGACGACAGTAGCACTCAAAACTTTGTTGCTGTTGTTGCTGTTTAAAAAATGATGTCATATATATATATATATATATATATATATATATATATATATAGGCCTATAGTCAGCTAACTTTAATGGATGGATCCCGCAAATATGATAGCGAATAATTGTAATAATATGAATTTTTCATATAAAATAATATTGTTTGTTGTGTCCGGGATACTAAAGCATAGACAAACCATGGACTGCACATTTCGCAAAAAGAGCCAAAGCATTAAGATCCAAACCAACGTCAGAAAGGGCATTCGATTGGTAAGCGACTAAAGGCTTAAGAAATTCCTGCAAAAGTTTCTTATATGAATGGACAAGTTAAGTTCCATTCGTATCCCGAACCTAATTAAACTGGGATTCAAGGTAAAATGACGATGATGACGACACTGAAATGATATTGCAAATTAGTTTGAAAGAATTATCATTTCAGTTCCATAACTGGTAACAGTTTAGTTTCAGAAGTAAAAGAAATGCACCGGTCAAATAAACACCAGCAAGTGCTATGTCTGCATATGTTAATTCGTGTTACGTTAACTTATGTAATGTCTGCAACTTGCAGAGATATGACCTAATCTTTAGTTTGATGGGGGCCTGCAAACCCCTTCTTAGTGCCAGGAATTATCTAAAATTTTAAACTCTTACATCAATTTTAAAATCATGGGTTAATTAGCACATCTATGCATTTAAGGAACTGATTAATTCTTAGAAAATAAAATATGACTTGATTTGAAGTGAATGCTAAACATAAGTCGTGTATTTTTAAAGACTAATTCTTCCCACTCACGAGAGTGTTCTAGCTAGAATCGAGGTTCATATCATTGTTAAGATCTTGCAAGCACGAGTAATAAATCAATTTTTTAGCAATAATTACTGAAGATAGATCAAGGCATAGGCTAACATAGTTATGCCTCCAAGAGTGCAGGTAAAGTTAAGAAGCCTTCAGTATATCTTAAAACACGATTAGCAAACATTTTAGCCTGAGATTAAGTGGGTTCAATGTCAGAGCCTTTTTAGTCTTCGGCAACGAATATAATTTTTATGAATTTCACCTCTAGCCGAATTTCACCTGTAGCCTAATTTCATCTCTAGCCTAATTTCAACTGTAGTCTAATATTTAGAGCCTAGATTTAAATTTTTCAAGGGTGCATTTCTGTTGAAGTGACTACTTGTATGATAGGGGCCTATACTGAAAAACAAACCACTTAATATTAATTGCACAGCCCATAAATACAAATCAAAGAATACATCGGTGAAATTGATCAGATATGAAATCTCAACAGTCGTTTGATCTTTGATTTTAAGTTCTGGTAGGATTCGTCGGATTTGTTTAATTTATATAGCAATTTTAATTTAATTTAAATTGCAATTTTAATTTAATTTAAATTGCAATTTTAATTTAATTTAAAATGCATGGTACATATATTATTTTTTTAATTTACGAGAGTGTAGATTCTTATTAAAACATTCACTCTCGCAAACATTCACTCACACCATTGATTGTACAAACTTCATTAATACAAACATCATATTAAGCGTGATCAGTTGCGCAGTGGGGCACGGGACAGCATGAAGTTTGCAATACCTGAGACATAAATTAAATCTGTTTGCAATACCAGAGATATAATTTAAATCCGTAAAATTGGATATGCAGCACATAAAGATACATGTACTACAAAGTATCTAAAGTAGTGTATGCTGGATACCGGATATCGTCTCTCTCTCTCTCTATCTCTCTCTTCCCACCTCACTCTACTTATCAATCTCTTTCTATCTCACCAACTCTCACTATCTCTCTCTCTCACTTTCTCTCTCTCTCATTAAGCTGAAGGGGCTTTCATCAAGTAATATCAGTGAGATTCAAAGAAAATGGGGAGTATTTCGTATATTAATTCAATCAAAATCAGAACGAACGACAAGAGTCTACTAAAGCACAATTAAGACTGACGATGGAATATCATTTCAATATTTTGCCCGGTAATATTCATCATCATCATCTTCTTCTTCCCTTAAATGCTAGTTTAACTAGAATCGGGATAAGAATAGAACTTCCCAATCCTCTCCGTCCCACACCATATCTTCAGTCAATCACCTATTTTTCATGTCCTTCTTAATCGCCATATCCCACGTCAGGTGTAGTCTACCTCTATCTAGCTAAAAATAATTTTTGGTGTCTATGAGTTTTTGTTAAATTCGCCGTCTTCGTGACTTGATTATAATTGCATGCAGATGCAGGTAGCTAAATAATATCAGATTAGCTTCAATCAAAGCATCTAAAACACCTCCTAAATAAACCAATCAATTTAAATGTTCTACGTAATTATAGTACTACAGACCGACAGGGCTACGTAGAAAAATATAAGTCGTCTTGTTAAGATCGTATACTTTAAGTGCTTACAATTGTTTGCCTAAACTTTAGAACATCCGGTGTCATCTTTTAATTTCCGGTAATTGTTTAAACATACCTGAGTTTGTCGAATGTAAACATCCTGCGCTGACAGAGATTTGACCGCTTCACGCGTCAAACCAAAGTCTGCTATCTTAACCGTGTGTTCATCCGCCACAAGGACATTGCGAGCAGCTAAATCCCTGTGAATTACCTGCAGCCAAATACAGAATTTCAGCAACATCATTTTCAACTTATAAAAATCAGAATGCTCTATCTGAATCGAACTCATCTGTAAAGTGTGTCACTTTAATTATGCTGGGGCATGATAAATTACTGGTTGAATCTGAAATTTGATTTAAAACTTTAACTTGAATTGTATGTATATTAATTTCTATTCAGGTGAATTAAACCTAATTTCTACCACCTTGGTTTGGTCTTTCAAAATAAGCAATTTCAGACGTTTCGTGACTACTTCGTTGTTTTGTCCTGGCCAGAACGAAGCAGAACGTTTGGTCTAAACCGAGGTAATGGAACAACATAAAAAGCCATATATTCCCATAAGTTATAGATAGGCCTACATCAAGACAGCATGGAATATATGCAAAGGGCTGCAGCCTTTTGACTGAATTAATCCCTTGCTGTTTGAGCTCTCTTCAATGTAACATTGAATATTATGTACCTTGAACCAGCAATTAAGCAGAACACTAGAGAGGAAAAGATGAGTGGGAGGGGGCGGGGTTGAGAGACTACAGCGGTAAGGTTGCCAATTATAACTTACCTTACTTACTTTCCTCGCTTTCGAGTGAGGAAACTGACGTTAACCTTAGCTATACCAGCTATATACCTTTTTGTTAGCAAGATGTTCCATCCCACGAGCCACTTGTCGTGAGAAGTGAACTAAACGATCCGTGTTAAGAGCGCTGTAGCTGTTTTCCACGTCTCCACTCAACAGCATACATACTCCGTCATCAGACAGGAAGTCGCTCGTATCCAGTGGGATGTGCTTCATTCTCGGACGCCGTGATCTTAGGAAGTCCTTGAGGTTTCCGAGAGGTGCGTACTCCATGATAACTCTCAGGTCGACTTGAAAAGTAAACGTTTTTTGACGCTTTAATTAAGTTTTTCGACTTTATACGAGGTTGAAAGATGCATTGGCGAAATAGAAATGCATGAATGGTATAGGCTTATTAAAGTATAAAATCGGTGTTACGTCAGTTTTGATAATTCTCCAGCGTGGATATCAATTTTGTGCTAGGCGAGGATTTGAATTCCGCACATACTGATTCTCAATAGGAAATCTAACCGATGAGCCAGTGGCATGCGCTATCGGACTGTCGATTAACACATATTTATCTAATTTTATATCTATTAACAAATATTTATCTAATTTTATACAGTTTTAGTTAGACAAATAGGCTAATACCGGTTAAGATTGGGCCCTCATTTCGTGTGCTAGTTATACCGATCTAACTTTCAACTTTAGGATTTTATTACATTTTGCCTCGGTCAGTCGCTGATGGGCAAGTGTCCTGGCACATCCTTTTATAGGTAATATTTCTTTAATAATAATTATCCCAGTTGATCTTATGCTCTGCAGAGAATCGAATAGACGTAAGTTTCAATTTCACTCTCGGTTAATCTTTTTGCCTTAAATAAGCCTAAATTATTCTTTATCAGTAACATAGCATTATATTTTTAGGTGTCAGTTTTATCAAAATCTATCAGTCTAGCTAGATCAGAGGCGTGATGGCCTTATACGTAACACATCGACTAACATAGCGTTATATATATCGTTATATATATATATATATATTATATACGTGTATATATATATATATACACATATATATATATATATATATATATATATATATATATATATATATATATATATATCGTTATATATATACCGTTATAAGCAATTTCAAACTTTTCGTGACTAGTGTATATAGCATTCCATGTTGATCTAAGGAGTGCTCTTATGGAGCGAGAAAGCAGACTTTGAGTATGAATGTGTACCTTGAACCTGCCACATGGCAGTGCACTGAAGAGATATAACGTTATGTATATCATTATATATGCGTATATATATATATCGTTATATATATATATATATATATATATATATATATATATATATATATATATACATGTATATATATATATCTTGATATATGTGTCGATATATATATATATATATATCGTTATATATATATATATATATATATATATATATATATATATATATATAACACATCAGTATCATTTCCGTATTTGTTGGATTGCGTTCATGAACGTATAAAGTCAACCTCATCACACACCTTTTCTTTCACACCGACTGAACGATGTCTTCGTTAAAAATTACAACCTTCTAAATGTGGTTGCGGTTTCAGTCTTCAGTATCTCTGTTACGGGGTTCTTGGTTTCACGTGCAGTTGCAATTAATATTTAGTACTATTCTCGTAATTTTGGAACCGTTACTAGGATTAACCGGAAATACATACTAGAGTTGTCTTGCCAGCAGTAACCGATGAACTGGACAATGTTCGGATGATTGCCAATAGTCACCGTTGTTTCGATCTCTCTCAGCAATTCTTTGAACTCCAATATTCCAGCATCCTCTGCACAAAACAACAATGCAACAGTTATCAAAATAAATATTGAAACATTCGTTTATTGCATGAAATCTGACATACCGCAGAATACCCACACATGTACAAATAGCAAAACAGAAAGCAATAAACACATGTACACATTGTAAGAAGACTTAATATAGAGTCTAATAACTTAATTTAGTATAATGACTTAATTTAGAGTCTTGATATGGCTTTCTAATGATGAGGTTTTTTAAATATCCGTCTTTACATTAATAGCATTTAATGTAAATGGTATAATTTATCATGTGTGGAAGGTGCCAACATTTTTTGTATCATTAGGTTATAGTAGAAGAAGGTATCTGGAAAAATTCAAAAAACGAAGGAAATGAAATTTAAGATAAATTGAGCCTTAGAGCATCTAGCAATTAAATAATATCAGATAATTATTCTTTATATTCCAAGAAGTCAGAATGTTTGATCATATATTCTCTAGCGCAGTGGCCTATCTACAGGCTGCGCATTAAAAATATCCCCCTAGCACAATTACGATTGCTTAGCCAATTATTGATATTTCGCCTTGAAATTTTAAGGTTCTCTTGTGGAGGAATTTAGCCACAAGCTGACCAAATTTTATAAAAATATTTTTAAAGGAGCCGGAGTATCCAAGTTTTGCAAGTTTAAGTTATCCAAGTTTTGCGAAAAAATTGATTTTTTTTTCATTTAAAACGCAACGTAAAACGTCAATTAGAATCAATTCCTTCTTGAAAATGTGCTGGCCCTGAAAAGGCCGTTAGATGATGACGATTCTGATTTTGTGCTACAATGTGTGCTCGAAATGAACGCCCTGTGCTTTAATGCCGGCCAGAAGTCTTTTCTTACAGATACAATTGCGCTGTCAATGGACTGTTATGGTAGGTCTTTCCGAATCTCTTGAAGAACAGCCTTTAAATCGATTGTGTTTCTGGATTTAGGCTTGACAGCACGATACTTTCCAACATGATTACCCAGACAAAAAAATCAAGTGGATTAAAATCTGGAGAATTAGGAGGCCAATCATCCATTTTTATGAAATCTGGGCTATATTGTACAACAAAATATTGCGCAAGACGTGAATTGTGAGCCGGCGCGCCGTCCTGTCGAAAAATGAAATCATTTGGCTTTAACTTATTGCAGTCTTCAATCAGGTTCGGCAGAATAGTGTTAGTGTAATACATTGTAGCACAAAAGCAGAGTCGTCATCATCTAACGGCCCTTTTTAGGGCAAGCACATTTTCAAAAAGGAATCGATTCTAAATGACGTTTTACGTTGCGTGTTAAATGAAAAAATCAATTTTTTCGCAAAACTTGGATAACTCCGGTTCCTTTAAAACTATTTTTACTAAATTTGGTTAGCGTGTGGCAAAATTCCTCCACAAGAGAACCAAAAATTTTCAAGGCGAAATATCAATAATTGACTAAGATATCGTAATTGTGCTTGGGGGATATTTTTGTATGCTATAGTGCCGCAAAATCACTAGCAGTTTTTGCAGAAGTATTCTTGAGTTTCTAAAATCATTATGAAAACAAAAGCTAAACCCTGAAGGAACATGAATTCACTGATTATATAATCATTACGCTATTGGTATCGAAATACACTCTATCTAGCTGATTACCTGTACTATTATTTAACAGCAATGCGCAGCTAAAACAAACTAAAACAAACTAAAAAATGTGACTAAACAAACGTTAAAATTTAAGAGAAGAGAAATATTACAAAAGATACAACATACAAATATTATCATTACTTAATGCACGACCCAATATTAATTGATAGACTGATATTAATTGATGGATTGATATTAATTGATGGATTGATATTAATTGATAGATTGACATCAACTGATAGATTGATATTAATTGATGGATTGATATTAATTGATGGATTGATATTAAGTGATAGATTGATATTAATTGAAAGATTGATATTAAGTGATAGATCGATATTAATTGATGAATTGACATCAATTGATAGACTGATATTAATTGATAGATTGATATTAATTGATAGATTGACATCAATTGATAGATTGATACTGATTGATAGATTGATATTAATTAATAGATTGATATTAATTGATAGATTGATATCAATAGATAGATTGTTGTTTAGATATATTCTAGTTACTACCTTTGAGTATCTTCACTGCAACATAAGTTTTCTCTTGTAGGTCTGGATGGAAATAAATTCCTCTGTAGACCTCGCCAAAAGCTCCTTCTCCCAAATGTTGCTCCAAATTAACACTGATCATCAAAATAATAGCAACATAATTGCACAATTACATATTTATAATCTATACAAACGCAACAACAACTGAATTAGAATGCAACTGTTGCAAACGACAACATTGAGCACTATGGAACCAAACCCAACCGATGAGCAGTATGGTTGTCCAAAACATTGCGAAACATAAACAGGAAATTCAGTCCAACGATAGAAAATTTGTTTGCTTACTGTACGTAATCAATGTAGTCTAAAATTAACTTTAGTATTTAACTTCTTAAATTTTGCTGTGCGTGAAGTAATCTAAATTTTAAAAAACCAATGAAATAGAGGATTGACTGATGATACGGTCTGGGACAGAGATAAGTGCAAAAGGTCTATTCGTATTCCGACCCTTGGTAAACTGAGCCTAAGGGAAGAAGATGATGTTGATGATGTGCAGTAGTTCATAGATGTATTTGACTTGCATTACTTTATAATGGCTGCATATTTCCAATTGGCTGGAGCCAGTGTCGACGTCGGTAAGATATTCGACCGCAGATCAGTACGCCTATGTGCGGGTTCAAATCCTGGGCTCGGCCGTCACTGACATCGCTTTCGAGTGAGGAAACTGACATTAACCTTTGCTGTACCAGCTTTACCTATTTAAAGAAATTAAACACCTAATATCCTATATATACATATATATATATATATATATATATATATATATATATATATATATATATATATATATATATATATTGACAATCGATATTCCTACCAACTTAAGTATGGCTCCTGTTTAAAACTCTATTTCAGTTTCAGTTTGCATCACTTTGCTATGGAGTAGTTATCCTGCTACAGCAGTCTGCTAGCCACGACCACGTGCTTAGCACGACCACGTGCTTAGCACGACCACGACCATGTGCTTAGCACGACCACGACCACGTGCTTAGCACGACCACGTGCTTAGCACGCCTTTGTGATCCTGCCAACGAAGTAATCCGGATTTATATTTAATTCCTCTTATTGAATTAAATTAGTTAATTGGTAATTAATTTAATGATTACATAATAGCAAAGCAACCAAAAAATAATACGAGAAATAAATGTAATGACATATTAAAAATTTTAATAAAATAAAGAAGAATAACAACGAGTTCTTTAAACCAGGGATTACGAAAAATAATGAGCCGATTGAGAAGGCCTAACCTTTCAGTTTGTATTCGATATCCTGAGATATGCGGTGGTATTGAAAATCGAAAACAATTTTCATCGAAGTCTTCAAAGGATTTTAATTTATCCTGCTCACTTTGGCCAGATGCCCTGCCGACTATGATGGCTAAATTACTTTTCAGATTTTCATGTAATTTCTTCTGCTTTCTCGCTTGATAACATTTGCAACACACCACGGCTGCTATTAAGGGTAATAGACAGGAAATCGACATTATCAGTATGAAAGTTAGAACTTCCCTTGACATGGTATGAGTCTGAATATTTGAATTCGTGATTTGTTTGACCTGGATGGAGGTTTGAGTATTAACGACTGTGGTTTGGGTTGCTCGATGATAAGTAAAATCATTATCACTTGCAGTTGTATTCTCCTCGGTTGAGATATGGATATTTGAATTTGAAGCTTTTCCCGTTTCAATTAAGTTTTCACGATTAGGGTATGTAGTCTGTTGAGGCCGACTAATAACGTGCAAGGTAACGTTTAATGTTATTTTGTTAGATTCAGTCATGATATGGATGGAATATAATCCGGAATCTTTTGCTGAGATATTATGAATTCTCAGTATCGTGTCCCCTCCCTCAAATGATACTCTATCGTCAGTATTCTGTTAAATAATATACAAAAAATGTGTTATTTTATATACTTATATAATTGATATAAAGTTCCATATTACTGCTCATTTATAAGAATCAGTTGCGTGGTGGACCATCTATACAAATAAGGCAATACGAATCCTACCCATTGCACGCATAGGAATGAAAATAAATGATTGCATCATCTAAATAACAAGCTAGTTTGTACTAAAGATTTTTTCATAATAAGCTAGCTAGTTTAGACAAGCAAATGTAGGCTATACTTATAATTTCTTATTTCTTAAGGCCAAGGTAAAATTTAGTTTACATCAGCAATGGGCTAAGCATAAATCAGAACATTGTCAAACTTATTCATAGTCGAAAACTTAACCGCTCATTTGCTATATCACATTTTATCATGTCACTTCGCTCTCTAGTATTATGTGAATGTTGGGTACTTAATAATTATAATGGTAAATGTTTGGATATATTATTGGCTGGAGCCAGTGACGATATCGATAAGATATCCGACCGCGGATCAGTATATGCGGGGTTCAAATCCTGGGCTCGACCCTCACTGACGTCGCTTTCGAGTGGAGAAACTGACATAAACATTAGCTTTACATTTAAGATGCAAAGGCATAGGCCTGCATCAATTGTATAAACGAAATGTCAAGATCTGCTCGACAACTGAGAGTTATCCTGTTAAACAAACAACAAAAGCAGTACAAACGATCCATACGAACACGCAAAAGTCTGCTGGATGTTTTGGTCTCGTTAGTCTGAGAGTCGTAAACTTCTTCAGTTTTCTCCCAGTAAATCCTAAGAATTCCTGCATACAAGACGCTGAAGCTCAGCCTAGCGTCATCCGCCTCGTTTACCTCAGCTTTGTCCCGCTTATCCATTGCGATGATGTCTTCCAAAGGAGCTGAAAAAAACATAGAGCATCTTTTTCAGCGCACTGCCAAGTGGCTGGTTCAAGGTACATATTCATACTCAAAGTCTGCTTTCTCGCTCCTTAAGAGCACTCCTTAGATCAACAAGCTAATCCCTTCACAAAGTCTATGCCTTATCCATACCTTATGTAGTCTATAGCTTGCGAAAAGTATGTTCTTATTTTCTCTGCGTGACGTCACTTTGTGGACTCCAGAGCAGCCTCTTTTATCTTCTGTCTCCACTGATACCGTTTCTGGGCAAGATCATAGACATCCATCTGTGTTAGGTTATATTTAGTATCTATTTGTTCTATATCTTTATTAAATTGGGAAAAGTATGGTTTCTGATATGGTTTGCCGTTGTCTTCCTCAGTTAGACGGATTAATTACCATTTAATCCTGGGAGAGAATATTTCATGGTGAGGTGGGTCTTCCCTTGCCATCCTCAGCTCCTGCCTTAGCGCCTCTTACGTAAACGCAGCAGATTGTTTGCAGTTGCCCTATTCTGCAGTGGTCCAACCACACCCGAACACAACACGGGCATAGAGCATAGCGTTAATAAATATACTGCATATGATCTCTATTCACCAAGATACATGGTAGTAGTAACAGAACAAGACCCGAGAAAGAAATAACGAAAAGACTGGAATTACGGATTAAAACATTGAATAAACTAAACTGAAATAAATTCAGACATCCTTGGATTAACTATATGTCCTAATAATCAATTTATGGCAATATTTTTCAAAATAGGTCAAAAATTTGTATCGTGTTTTGCCCATAGAGTCATCATACTGAATAGAATCATCAACATCGTCTTCCCTTGAATCCCATTTTAACTAGGGTCGGGATACGAATAGACTGTCTCAAATCCTCTCTGTCCTACATCATATCATCCATCAGTAAGTCCCCTATATGAGACTTTTCCATGCGTTGAAATTTGTGTAACAATTTCTAGAACCTAGTCTCTCACTAACCGAATGCCCTTTCTGACGTTGGTTCCCAACGTCATCATTCTGAATAGAATATTTATTCTTAATTTTAACATAATCCATGTAATCAACATTATCTAAATCTAACTTACTATCCAAGCAGTTAGAGACATTCATAGCTTATGTAAAAAATTATATCTGTTATAGTGATATAATTTTGCAAAACATGCAGTACCTATATCAAAAGTTCTAAATGTTTTATGGTAGATATTTTTGTAAGAAGTCTAAGGCAAGACACCAAGAAAATGATAGTGAAAACCTTGGTTTGGACTAGGCTATTATATTAATGTGAAACATGGATCTTAATGAGGAAGATATCAGGAAACTAGAGGCATTGAAAATGTATATATGGAGAAAAATAGAGAGGATTAGGTGGACTCAAAAGGTTACAAATGAGGAAGTTCTGGAAAGAGTTGGTACAGGTAGAGAGTTGATAAATTTATTAAGAAATAGTAAGAAGAGTTAGATAGGACACACTCTTAGGGGGAAAGTCTATTAAAAGAGGTCATAGTATGTTGAATGGAAGGAAAAAGAGGCATGGGCAAGCCGAGATTAGGAATGTTAGATGATTTAAAGATTCACTCATATGTGGACATGAAGAGGAAGGCGGAAGACAGAGAAGAGTGGAAGCGTTATAAACCATGGACCTGCCAGTAGGCAGTTCACTAAGAGATTATTGTAAGCTATACAGTAATCTTGCAGTTCAGCATTAGACAGAGATAAGGCAGAAATATCACGGAGTAACAAAGGAACCGCTTGAGAGCGTATTAGTTTTAATAGTACATCGAGGGATGTATGAATGAATGAATGAATGAATAAATGGTTGGATGGATAGGTAGGTGGATGGATGTATGGATAGATGGATGGATGAATGAATGAATGGATGGATGGATTGAGACATGGATGGACGGATATATATATATATGGATGGATTGATGGATGGTATGATGGGTGGATTAACGGATGGTTGGACGGATGGATGGTGGGAGGGATTTGATAGATGGACGGATTGGCGCATTTAACGGATTGAAGGACGGATGGATGGATGTAAGCAGCTGTAGGCGATATGGATACCTGTGGCTCTGACTTTGAAGATGCGAGAAACGGATGAGTAATTGTTGCTGACGACACAAGAATAAGAACCGCTATCGAAAACTGCCACAGCGTCGACTATCTCCAGTCTCGTACCATTCGCTCTGACCTAAGTCATCAAATATACGATTAATCGTTTGTATTATCATCAGGAGGAGAGAACATGGACGTAAAATACTAACATTATCCGATCTGTTAGTTTAACAATTACAACAATTAGTTTATTTAAAATTACGCCCAATATTATTCACTTAGTTATATTAGAATCACTGAATAAATTAATTCCTTCAATAAATATGTACTTAGGCCTATTGACTAAAGCCAGTGGCGAAGTCGGTAAGATACTCGACCGCGGATCAGTAGGTGCGAGGTTCAAATCCTGAACTCGCCCGTCACTAACATCACTTTCGATTGAGGAAACTGACGTTAACCTTAGCTTTACCAGCTCTTTATTGAAAAATGCAATCACTTTACCAGTAATCAATCATGCTTCTGTAATGAGATGGCACAAATTTGTATAGCACGATATGTTTGATGACAAGATAATACAAACAATATTTGTAGTCTTATACTGGTCTCATGTTTCCTTTTGTGCCGGATATCTCATTATACGATAGGGGACGTCCCTGACATCATCCTTGTATGAGGAACCAGTCGTTAAGCCTTAATTATTATGATTATTATTATTATGATTACTATTATTATTATTATTATTGATATTATTAATATTAATATTATTATTATTATTACTATTACTATTATTAATATTATTAATACAACAAAGCGACTTGATTAGCCCTCACAATTGATCTTTCGCTTTAAATGGCCCTAAGCAAAGTTTACATTTAAACTTCGTGTTATTTAATTAGAAATATAACTTAGATTAACACTTTATATCACTCGGCCACGAGTTCGTCATACTCTATGAGCTTAATGAACTGGTAGAAACAACAAAGATGGCAAGTCATGTCTGCAGGTAAAATATATTCAAACTGAAATACGTTTAAAATAGTATAGTGACAGGCTTTTCAAAATAGTAGTTGCATGTAGGTCTACATTAGTGTTCAAGTAGCATGCATATTGTAGTAATTTGGTATTGTTATTGTTCGGAATCATATTATTATTTTAAATCCATCATGGCAGTGAGTACCCTTCAAGAAGATTTGGATGATACATATCATGCCAATTAATTGTGATAAAATTTTTAACTATAAATATACCTAAGTAGAACACTCACAGATAGGCTAAATTAAATCCGAGTGTAGAATACTTAGAAGTTATAACTATATTGAACTGTATTGTATACTGTATCGGAATTATATTACGTTATAAAATGTATTGCATTTAGTAGACGAAAACTAGCTAAAACGATAGCCTGTCACTTTAAGGCTATAAAATGTAACAGATTTCATCGGGCCAGAGAAGGGCGCGATAGATCGCACATAGCGTGATACGTGTAAATTAGAGACGTTCTATTAAGAATAAACATATCGCATCAGATAAAAATAATGACAAAAAATCCTCATAATTACTTTAATTTACCTTGAGATGCTCACTTCTTCTATGCTCTCCATTAATCCTTTCTCCGTCTTTGAACCAATCAATGGACGGTGTTGGTTTTCCAGCAACACAACAGTTGAGGCTTTCGTTGTGTCCTTGAAATATCTTGACATTGCTAAAAAGTCTGTCACTTAGAAAATAAGGCGCACATCCTGCTTCATTATTCAGGCATTCATTTCTTATTCCACAGTGTGTAGAAAGGCTCGCACTAAACTGACATAGCGTAAGAACTCTCCAGAATAACAGATTTACCGAAGATAACTGTATCTTTGAAAAGTCCCTCAAAATCATTGTAATTAATAAACTCTGTTCTTATGCTATACCCAAAGTTCACATTACCCTTGAAAGCCGTTCACAGCATGCCTAACATGTACTCTTGCTTGACTGACTGCCAATCTACATGTAGTACCCTTTAATTTATCCATCATAGACTGTTATGGAATTTATTCACGAATTTATTATAGAGCCTGGAAAACTGTCCAGTAGTTGATGTATCCTTTAGTTTATTCTCTTGAGGCTGCGTAGACGAATATTTACGGAGAATCCTACTAATGCGCTGTGATACATATGTCATATACTAATGAGAGTTATAATGTATGCTTAATGATCTTATATAAATAGTCTGCGCATAGATAAATCCTAATTGCCGTACGTTGACTCAGAGGTAAGACTAAAGTGCTATTTATGATCAACTGATCACAAGGAGGAATTTCCGGCTCGTGAAGCGTGATGCTCTTGAACTGTTTGTTTTCAAGTTGACATCGTATGAAGCGCCGTAGAGAGAGAAAAAAGAGGGTTATCAGATTTCTAGATAGGGGCAGACGGAGAAAATAGTCACTTTTAAGAAAATTTTACTTGAGAAGAGTAAGGCGGGGGGACGGGGGGGGGGGATAAACTATCGAAAATCAGTTCCAATGTTTTGGGGTGAGTGGCAAGATGCATGGATTTTTTCAATGGCGTTAATTCATTTGGAAATGGCACTACAGTCTTTCGTGTTCCTTACCATAAATTTTCATTCTGAAGTTAAGTTTTGAACCTTTTGCTCATAAAACTTTCATTGTTGTATTTACTGCAAGGTTAATGCGTATGGCAAAGGGAAATAATTTTTCTCTGAATGATAAATTTACCGGGGGTTGGTGGATCTGACATCCAATTAGTGTTGAAAGTAACTATGACTTGAGTGGGTGATGCATAAAATTAAACCACTGGATTCTTTGAAGAGGAGGAGTGTCTTTGAGAAATTCTCTCTCTCTCTCTCTCTCTCTCTCTCTCTCTCTCTCTCTAGCTATCTTTCTTTCTCTCTCTGTAATGATTTGCCATGTGACAGGTTCAAGGTACATATTTCTACTCACAGGTACCGCACTTTATAACGAAAACTCCACTGATTAACAAATAAAGCATATACCTTTACGACAGCTACGCCTAGGACCATGTATCCTGTAGATTGAGAATATTATATTCTCAATCTACATTCTTTGAAGAGGAGGAGTGTCTTTGAGAAATTCTCTCTCTCTCTCTCTCTCTCTCTCTCTAGCTATCTTTCTTTCTCTCTCTGTAATGATTTGCCATGTGACAGGTTCAAGGTACATATTTCTACTCACAGGTACCGCACTTTATAACGAAAACTCCACTGATTAACAAATAAAGCATATACCTTTACGACAGCTACGCCTAGGACCATGTATCCTGTAGATTGAGAATATTATACTTATGATATGCCTGTACAGTCTTACAGGCTATAGGCTACGGTTTACCTTTGATCTAGTAATCCGGATACAAAACTGGGAAGGAAAAGGGATAGAACGGTTCACCGGTTCACCTGACTTTTTGAAGAAAAGCTTCTGTGTTTCTGACCTTGACGTTAAACCCACACCATCATTAGCTTATTAGACATCTATGGTTAGTCTTTGATGACCAATCGAATCAGACGTAAATGATTCAAAACTAATTGTTGTAAATCTCTACATGTAGGCTACATACGAACGGCTCCAATACAACCAGTCGTGTTTTTCTAGATTATTCCATATTACGCCTAATTACTGATGGAGTTAAAATTGTAAAATCCTACAATTTACTGCATAAGCATTATATCTAAAATAAAATAGTACATAAGCATTATATTTAAAGTGTCGAACGCGAGCAATTACTAGGGACCTTCTAATGAATCATGTTACAACTTTGATATTCATAGAGTACTGCGCATGGGCGCTTATACATGTTGATAACTGACAAATTGCGATAATATTAGATAGAGGAGGTGGGTAAAACTAGTCCCGAGTGAAACGGTGTATTAGTAGAGGTAATCATCATTCTTCATCCTCAGAAGCCACACTTTTTTCCAAGCTATAGGCTACATAAAGTATGGATAAGGCATAGATTTTGTGAAAGCATTAACATGTTGATCTAAGGAGTGCTCTTATGGAGCGAGAAAGCAGACTTTGGGTATGAATATGTACCTTGATCTTGCCATTTGGCGAGAGAGATCATCATTGAAGGAATCATTCCTGGAGGAGAAAAGAATTTTCGAAACACCGTAGCAAGTGATGTTCAGCGATTTGATAAATAATTAGTATATAGGAATAAAGCAAAAGCATACGATAAACATACTGGGAACTATGTGATATGAACCTGCTCAGATAGGACACCTGAGAGAGATAGATAGAGAGAAAGAGAGAGAGAGAGAGAGAGAGAGAAAGAGAGATCGAGAGAGAGAGAGGAGAAAGAGAGATTGATAAAATTATTGTTCAACTTGTTAAGTAGACTTATTTTACATTATTATTTTATGTAACTTATTTACATTATAAAACAATACATACAGGACACGATGTTATGAAAAAAAGCATATATAATTAAAATTACTGATAACAATATGAATAATCTCTATACCCAGCTCACACTGTACAAAAAGGAAAAATTTTGTACATATTTGCAAAATGTACAAATCCTGTTCTTATGACATCTAGGCACTTGCGGATGTAAAAATTCAATCACTGGTCCAAGGGTACGGGTTCCCTTGGGCGATAAAAGGCTACTAATACAATTATAGGTCTACCGTTAAAAAGAGAAAGGTTGCTATGATTATTTGTAAATCAACTGATTCTTCAAATTACAGACTTAAATTGCAGACTTTTGAAAAATTATTTTTGATCTTCAGGATAAGTTAGATTTCATGCCTGTCACAAACTTCAATGATCATAAAGCGCTTGTAACAGTAAGTTGTGAATTCTTCTCATGAAAGTTTATAACAGATTGGTCAACGGAATACAGTTCTTTTCACACAGGAGCCAGACGTGTAACAATTGTAATTACTTAATTACTTCTACTTTATAGTTTACGCAATAGGCCTAGAGCTTCTACTGGAAATTTCTATGATGTATTAAACTGTGGCATAATTGTGATGGAAGCTCATATGTACATAAAGCTCCTGAAAGACACCAGTGGACTTGTTAAACACACTACAATATAAGTCCTACAGCCATGCGTTATTTGCAATCTATTGAATGCTATGCATAATGCTTCTAGTTACCCTTCAAATAAATATCTCATCCACCCTTTACATGGTCTCAATTTAAATTTCCTCATCGATGTGGCGAAGGATCCTCGATTTTCTTTGGGGGTTTGATTTTTAACTCTAATTTCAAAAATAGACCTACGCTGGACCGACGACCTGCCTTCCAGAGAATTGTCTCGATTATAAATTATAGCACCAGGTATAAAAACATATCTAAATAATAGAGCAACATACGTGGAAAAGATAGGTCTTCAACTGCCTATGAGCAATTCCATAGGCAGTTGAAGACCTATCTTTTCCATCTCTCTTTTCCATCCAGTGTTCATGAGCTACGGCCAGCGCATATACCTCCTTTTCTTTAACTCTCATTACTTTGGACTGATTTTCTGGATTTTGGAATTTTCACCTTTTTTGGACCTTTTTTTAGCTCACCGGCTTGATTTTGTCTCAATAGTGCTCGATGTTGACATTGATGGCTGTAGCACTCTAATTGTTGTAGTAGTTATGTAGGTCTATGTCATGAATTATGGTCACATAAAATTTAAATCTTTAACAGTGTTAGTTAGTAGATGCTAGAGCATGTAATATAGAAATTAAGAAAAGATTTGCAAGTGTATTTTATTGTTCATGTAACTTCTACTTAAGCCTTACGGCTTAAATATAATTTAAATATGTGGAGGAGTAATATGCCATGGAACTGCCAATAGGCAGTGCACTGAGAGAGAAGGAGAAGCCTTACAGAAAATTAAAGACTAATACAAAAAATATCTTCCTATAAATACTTTAATATGAAAATATATTCAAGTTAGCTATTTTCTTTAACAACAAGTGCGACTCATATTGGGTCTTGACAATTTGAAATTTAGGAACTGCAGGAGTCAACAATTTAAAAACGGTATAAGAATTAAATTAAACACGCATTATAGTGAATAATCAACTATGTTGATATCTATCACTTTTAAAACCACATGTTTTTAAGTTAGGCAATTTAGACCATTTTCCGTATAACCAGTCCAGTGAATGTCCGAGATTTTCCTCTCAGATCAGCGCGGCCGGGATTCGAACCCACGAGGATTCAAATCACCTCAGGATTTGTCATTTAAAACTTCATGACGTTACCCTTACGCTATTTAGATATTTTAAATATCTATATGTCTATATGTGGGTATACTCTCAGAACCCTGCCATTCTCCTTCTCTTACCCTCTCTCTCATTCGTATTCAAGTATTCAAGATCTGATTACAAAGTTAATTAACCACAAAATAAGATTTTAGAGTGATAGAGATTGAGAGAGAGAGTGTGTGTGTGTGAGAGAGAGAGAGAGGGATCGAGAGAGAGGAACGGGAGAGGGGGTTAGGGTGTGTGAGTTGGAGAGAGAGAGGGAGGGAGAGAGAGAGAGACAGAAATGTCTTGTTGGCTTTTGTATTAATATGACTGACATTATGTATAATTAATCTTATTTTATATTAGCAACGACATTAAATGAAGAGGCCTTCGACAATATTAACGACACCATAGCTCAGTTCTTTATTTTCACGGATAATATGGAAGTCTATAAAAACTATATCTAGTTTAAATGAGCCCTGAATTGCAATGGTTAAGGGCAGATACAAGAAGTTGACAAAGTAATAACAATTAGATTATCTGCGCTTTTAATAGCTCCCAGTCTTCAGTATACAGAACGGCTCTATTTATTTAATCTTCAAGGCTTCAAATTTATTAATGTCACGTATACACTAATTCCCGTGACGTAAATACATAATATATTAATAATTACTCAGGATGTGAATTGAGACTCAGCAGTATAATAATATCGACTCTACAGTCTACACAATAAACCTTATAATAAAAAATAAATAAAGGTTTAACGTCCGGTCATACAAGGCTGATGTCAGGGACGTTATTGCTTAATACTGCAGTGAATCTCATAAAGTAGTTTAATCAACTGGGCCATTTAATCAATCAGAATTTTCCTCAATACTATAATCTTCAGTGACAATTCTGATATATGTCTTGGTCGTAATTTTAAGTTTTATTAGTATACGATTCCAACCATATGATTTGTGCTGGACTTTATTTGTCGAAATCTAATAATGTTTATATAACAATATAAACATTATTAGATCAATTACATTTGCTATATTACTATTAAATTATCTTAGATGTTATTATGGGACGATTTGTTGAATATTAATATTGCATGATGGAAGCCTGCAGATAAAATTAGCCAATTGATAGTAAAATAGTCCAGTGTGTAGTGCGACATCGCGAACTTTTAACTAATTGATCTTGAGATGAACTCTGGTTGGATCAATTCTCCGTAGAGTTGATCTGACAGTATATCACAGACGACCATTTCATTAAAATATATATTTGATGCTCTCTCTTCTCTCTCTCTCTCTATCTCTCTCTCTCTCTCTCTCTCTCTCTCTTCAGAGTACTGCCAAGTGGCAAGTTCAGGGTACATCCTCATACTCAAAGTCTGCTTTTTCGCTCCATAAGAGCACTCCTTAGATCAGCAAATTAATCCATTCACAAAGTGTATGCTAGTCTTCCTTCTGAAGCTGTACTTTTCCCAAACTATGGGCTACATACATAAGGTATAGATAAGACGTAGACTTTTTGAAGAGATATTTGCTTTATCCAGTAGAAATTTGTGAAAAGGAACTGCATATGTCAAGCAGTAGGCCTCTTTCTAAGCGAGAATGATAAAGTTGAGATCTATTTTAAGCATAGCATTTATCATAATTCAAAAAGAGTATTAGAGAAGTAATGTAAAGTGCTTAATCGATGACATCACTGTACACTTACTGAGAAGCATTTACATATTGCATACTGAATAATATATTAAGGAATCTATTATTTTAAGCCTGGTGTCAGTATAAGTAATACTTACAGGTATATGTATATAATAATTCTATTACAATGCCACTCAGTTGAACTCTCTAAACCCCACTATCCCCACTCTCGTGCGTGATTCAGTGTCGCATAATCATGGTAGATTCATAGTATAGTCATGGTCACTATCGTTCAACAACAGAGTTTTACTGAACTTTAACTTTAACTTTAGGCTTGGATCTTAATCCAACCTTAGAAAATTGTATATTTAATTAGTATTGTTATAGATATTCCCGAGTTGTGTCCAGGAGGCTGAAGAATAGACCAACCGTAAACTGCAAGTGTCGTAAGAGGTGGCTGAGCAAGAACTGATGAAGGTAACGGGAAACCATCTCAGAAACCATCTTTAGTGAAGGGATTTGCTCATTGATCGATGGAGTGCTCTTTATGTAGCGTGAAAAGCAGCGTATGAGTATGAATATGTAGGCCCTACCTTCAGCCACTTGGCAGAACTCTATAGAGGAAAAGATATTAATACATTACAGTCAAAGCACTTGTCAACAATTATTCACAAATGAAAATTCCACATGACATAATGTTGCTAAGCTAACTGTTATTGAGTTACTAGTGTCTATACGTAATGAACGAGCTTGCATTACCATCGCTAGATAATGGTTACCTAGATCAAGCACTTGTATAGTTTTATGTAATTTTTGAGACAAGCTCGTACAGGTTTTTTGCCATAACGCTTGTTGCTCGTTTAAAGATTTGTGACTAATGACGCAGACGCATCCAGGGCCCACTGCTCAATTGTTTGACGTAAACTTAGTCTTATTGACTAATCGGCCTATTAATTCGACTGTTATACCTACCCTAGAAGCCAAACACAGCAATAGGCTATGAGTAAAGTTTGTTTCTGCTGACCGTTTCTACATTCTATTGTGATATACGGATCTACTACAAGTAGGATTATAATTGATAGCATAGTTGACAGTAACCATAGTACGTCCAGCAATTAACAACATAAACCACGCAATAATAAGGCTAATACTTAATAGATTAAAAGTATAATTCTAAATATATCTTCTCGTTGTTGATGTATTTAAATATAAGTCTATATATATATATATATATATATATATATATATATATATATATATATGTATATATATATGTATATATATATATATATATATATATATATATATATAGACCATACATATGAATATATATATTATAATATATACATTATATATATATATATATTATAGAACAAATGTGGTAACATTTTTATTTCCAAATGTTGGAGATGTTCCCGATCTTGATCCATAGCATCGTTGAAATGATTAGAATTCTGGTGAATCATAAACGCTAGATATAATCATATTTCCAATCCATTGAACCAGTACTAATGAACCCATTAATAATAACTACTAGTGGCAATGTCTCTCTCTCTCAGTACACTATAACACCTCCACCTATATTTCTATCCTCCGCCTTTCTCTCTATATCAACTGTATTAACCATTAACTGTATTAGTTAACTTATCAAATCATCCAACATCCCAATACTCGGTCTTCCTCAAACCTTTTCCCTTTCATTCTCCCCTCAATCACTCGTTCAGCAAACCATACACTCTCAGTACATGCCCCATCCAGTTTTTCTTTCTATTCCTCATGATAGGCCTATCTATCACTTGTCTATTTACGCCAACCCTATTAGAGCTTCTTCGCTCGTAATTTTTTCAGTCCATTTGATCTTCTCTGTAGCCACATTTCGAATGCTGCTAGTTTTCGAATATCCTCATTTCTTAACATCCATGTTTCACAACCGTACAGTATCGTGGTCCACACCATCCCTAATAATCTTTATCTTCGTGGTTTCTTTCAAATTTGTTGTTTGTAATCCTTTCTCTTATTTAAGGCCTCTTTTGCTTGAGCAATTCTGCATTTTAACTCTGTTTCACATTTCACGTCTTCTGTTAATGTGTGTCCTAAATATCTGAAACTCCTTATCATCACACTGTTACATATGAGATTACAATCAATACATATCCTTCAGCAGGGTGAAATGTTTAAAGATACAACGTAAAGAAGACGCAAGGAAATGGAATTAAATGACGACCGAGACTACGGATGTTGAATGATTTTAAAATTCACTCTTATATACAGTAGAAAAAGAGGAAGCAGAGGCTAAAGGAATTAATGGAAAGAGTTATATGCCATGGACTTCCCATTATGCAGTCGTATCAGAAGCATGTGAAAATATTGCAGAAGAAAGCGTCAAAAATCGTTCTTTTACAGAACACAGCAGTAAATACATATGAACCTTTGTTAGTGTTTTATTATGCTAAGTACCAGAGCAAAGTAACATGAGATGACTATTAATTTGGTCTATGATTGTCAAAAAAGTGTGCCAACCATAGAATCATCATTATAATTTATAAGGTACTTTTTAAAATGTATTGTGAGAATGTATGTAATGAAAATGCTGCAATAGAAGAACTGAACGCAACTTAGATTGATTTGTTTCATACTGGATGCACGTTACACTGTCAACAAAAATATGACCTCTAGTAGCAGAAAGTAAAGCCTATTACAGATATCTGTAGCCATGACTTTATGAATTCCATATACTACCATTTGCACAGAAGTCAGTACTTTATAATTACACAATAAAGCGATACCACTGATTTACATCAACTGTTTAATAAAATCTCTGATAATCTTGCAACTGGGATGAGAAGATTTGCGCATAAATAGTAGTAACGCTGTCCTTAATGTCCAATTTTGCACTAAAAGCATAATTTACATCTCAGTTAATAGCTGAACCAGTATACCTATTTAACTTAGCAGGTAAATACGCTATTACTATTCATACGATGATGAGGCACATCATGGTAAGAACTTAGGCGGTTGATATCTGTAGTCAGGAAGATTAGACAGGCGATGGTAGGGCTGGTACGGATCATTAACAAAATAGTGCCGATCACGATAGTAAGGCTCCACCATCTTGTCCAGCATCTGACACTGCGTTCTGTTGCAAACAACGTGCTGCTGGAGTCGATGAACACGAGAAAGGGTCTTTCGGTACTTGCCCTTGTTTCGACCCTGCTTCGGGCGAATCCACAGACCGTTGTGCAGTCTGAAGAAACGCTTAACGACATCTTGAACGGTTTCAGCTTTACCACCACGTTCACTGTACATAATCCTCGTTCGTACAGGCTGAATGATTGGAGCCACTGCTCCCAGTAATGGCTTCCTGAATAACAAATGTACATATAGCCTACAGTTATTTAGTGATACAATCAGTATTAATGATAACAATTTAGAACATGTTCCATATCTGTTTCCTAAATAATCCATCGAGCACCATCAGATGGTGCTCGAGAAACTTCATACAGAAACATAAATAGTTATAAACCACAATAATTTGAATTATAGTACTGTATGCTATAGCTATACGTGTACGTATACATATATAGTAAATTATATATTTACAGGTGTATATAATATATATATATATATAATATATACATATAGATAAGTATCATTACATAGTATCATAGGACAATTTGCATTACAAAAGTATCATTAGACAATTTGCATTAGATAAGTATCATTACATAAGTATCATTAGACAATTTGCATTAGATAAGTATAATTAGACTAAGTATCATTAGAAACATCTTAAAAATTAGATAAATATCTTAGACAAGCATTAGAATACATATCATTACATAATTATCTTCAGTTGAGTGGAAATTTTTTAACTACAAAAAGGATACCTGTATATTAAAAATTAATATTAAAAACGGCAGACTAAATGTCTAAAAACAACACAAGTTAATAATTATTAGTGACAGAAAAACTTAGTACACCATCTTCAAACCACTGCATACATTCCATTCTCGACTGGTCAAGCTAAGACGTCAAACAAAAAAGAGCATAGAAAAGATTGTATCGTACCTTTTACATATCCAGACTAAGCCACCAAGGTACAACTATTCTGACCATATTACCAAAAGCTGGTAAAGCTATGGTTAACGTCAGTTTCCTCACTCGAAAGCGATGTCAGTGATGGGAGATATCAGGATTTGAACCCTGCACCTACTGATCCGCGGTTGAGTATCTTACCGACTTCAAGTCGAACACCATACTAATAACAGAACTGAAACTTACTGATTTAGCGCGAGAGAGCTACCACTGCCGCAGGCAACCACGGATAATTTTCGCCGAGTTTGCGCGACCTGTTGTGTTTCAAGTTTACTGCTAGCAACCACAGACAGACCAGAGAATGATCTTAACATCGATGTGATACCAGCAGATGTAGTCATCGAGCCCTTCATTGCAGCACTGGCAACTGTTCAAAAATAAAATATAGCCAATTAATGTGAACTTTACAAGTGACATATCGCCAGCATTGGCGCAGAAATGTTTACAAGCAAGCACCACTAGTATCATAAACCTGTAAAATATTTATACAAACTCCACAATATATGTCTAATCTTATTAGACTAACCATCGGCATCTTTAAAATTTAATATCATACTAAATTTAAACTAAAAGACTTCAACATATTATAAAGTGAACACATAGTGTTATAAATTCAATGGCAAAGTATGTCATATGGACCAATTTGAACTTGCATGTCCCTCAATTTAAATGAACTGACACTTTTCAGTAGGTTTACTGAAGGAATTTAGGTAACGTTATATGCTCTATGAAAGATTAATGTTTAATTACTGCATAAAAGGTACCTATACAGATGTAGTCATACACTAATACCCACAGTACTACATATATACTTGGCAAAGAAACATTGGCTCGTAACAAATACTAAACAATGATTAGATTAACTTTCTACAATATAATGTAAATTATATTGAATTTTACTACATTTCACACACATCTATGCATGCACATCTATTTAAACAATAAACCTCAATAGTGCAAAGTAATCGTTCACAATGACCAAATAACTGGCATCATTTAAACTAAAACATGTTTACATCTTCTCAGTTACCAATACCATTATTATACAAATAAAACATTTACAACAGCCCAAATTTTATTTTCTGATCCACTCGAGCAGGTTCACGGAAATTTAGTGCATCCCAGAGCCTCTCAGTAAAAATGACTTACTACACAATAACAAGCCTACAAGAATAAAATTAACTAGACATATAATTATAATTGATGTAACATGAGATACTTACCGAAAGCCAGACGTGTTAGTGCATCGGATAACCGAAAAATAGACATCACGAGTCTAAATAAACTTAACAGTAACTTAAAATCTAACTATAATTATTTAATAAATATATAAAAATAGAAAATTTGGTTAACTCTGCTAAATTAAAGAAATCGACCTTATTTTATTTTTATTTTTTACGTTAACCTTTCCAGAAGTAAATAAAACAACACCGGACATTGATATTTTTAGTGCGATTAAAACTGGCGGCTGCAAGAAAGTATGCACAAAGCCTTTAGCTCAGGCTTACGGTTAAAATCTTTGCATTTTAAGATTTGTTTAATTTGTTTTACATTTCATTCTTGCCAATATATAAAAATATAATTTAAATAAAGAGCTATAGTTAAACACACATTATAGTGAAATGATCATATGTGATTACACCTATCATCTTTAATACCACATGTAGAACCAAAGATATGTAGAACCATCAGGCAGTTTGGTCAATTATCAATATCACTAGTCCAGTCTGAATGTCCGAGATTTTAAAGTTTTTAAATCTCTGATCAGCTCTACCAGAAATTAGTCACAGGACCTCAGGAATAGCCGCATAAAATTTCATAACGTTATCTAATGCACTAAGGCACTATCTTTTCCATCTCTCTTTTCCATTCAGTGTCCATGAGCAGCGACCTGCGCCTAAACCACCTTTTCTTTAACTCCCTTTACTTTGGACTGAATTTCTGGATTTTGGAATTTTTCACCGTTTTTGGACCTTCTTTTTTTTGCTCGCCGGCTTGATTTTGTCTCATTAGTGCTCTGTGTTGTCATTGATGACTGTAGCACTCTAATTGTTGTCATTATTACTATTGAAATATTTAGAGATATAGCTTAAAGGGTGAGTAAAAATCAGCCCTTACTGAAACTTGTATAACTAGCTAATCTATAGATTAAACTGGATGAAAATGGCCAAACCATCCAAAATTTTATATAGTCCTTTAAATTGGAAATTGGTAAACGTTTGATTTAAAAATATTAACAATGGTTTGAGATACTCAAACTTAATTTTGCAGGTGTTATATTTTTTACTCACCCTGTAAGCTATAGATCTATTGAAGCCTTATATAGGCTCGTTTAAAACAAAGTCATTTGCTCAAAGTATTACAGTAGGCCCTATATTCTGTTATAAATGGCGTATAGGCATATTTATCTATAGGCCATATGTTTCTTTAAGTACATTTTTTCTTAAACTAGATTTTACAGGTATAAAATTAAAGTTGTCTTTGTGGGCAGAGTATATAATATATAGACAATGCATCAAGTGGGCGAGTTCGCAGGGCTTCGATGACCCAGGCATATATACATGTATATATGTGTATATATATATATATATATATATATATATATATATATATATATATATATATTAGAAACATTTAGTTCAATACTTCCAAGCCAAATAGTTATAATTTTATTGGTCTTCTAGGATGCCAACTTTCAACCAATCCTTTTCCCATAACGAAAGACTTACTTATAGCCACTGCAAATAGAAATGTTAAAAATTATGATAGAGCTATCATATATCTTGATTTGAATTTAAGCTACTACTGCAACCGTATATATTGCTCATTTAATTTTTTATATTGGTAATTCTAAGCATTTGCATCACAAACTTGACGCCAAGTAAATCAGTAACACAATTGTAGGAATAAATAGATGAATGCATTAATACCAATACAAGATAAAACATAAGAAATCAAATGACGAAACGGTTTACAGAAGAATCATACTCCGCAGATTTAAATCGCGAGTCCCATATTCTTCTATACATTACAGGTATTGCATGGATGGATGGGGTATTAATTCTTCTGCCTAGTAAGCATGAGGCCCAAGTTCCAGAAAGCTGACAGGATGTTTTCTGAGTTCTATGATACAAAAACTAATATTAAACTAAGCTGTTTATCTTTATTGCTCTATCATTGATCTTGGCGTTACACCTTTCGAGTGATTAGAGTATTGAGAATTCAGCGCTACTGTGGCATTTAGCATAGAGCGGCACTCTACAAATATACTTAATACTATTATTATTATTATTTTTTGTATTATTGAGCAGTATAAATGAGTTTTTTGCTTTAGGCCATTTGCTGCAGAACCACAGAAGGGCTGTGTGGCATTAGGAGGTAGTATCGTTGTGAATGTGGGATTCTGCGCTGGAGCTGCGGGTCGTTATGCTGATGTACTGCTTCTTCACTACGATACTGGTATGTTAGCTTTCACTCTTCTTCAAAAATATACTATGGAACACATATTACTTCTTTTTGCTGTTTTTATACAGAGTCACCCTATTATTTATTTATTTGTTTAATTCAGCCATGACAGATACATTTAAAATATAAAACTATATTATGTTGAAGATAAAAGAATATGAAGAGTAAAAGGAATAATGTGCAATTTTTAACATGCAGTTAAAAAGGTAACACACAGAAATCCATTTTGAATTTTAATTCACATTTTCTGAAAGTAATTTCTTAGAGTTTACAAATCTAAACGTCTCTGACATTGTTCTATGATGAGGAACCGGACGTTAAATTCTTATTGGCTGATTGATTGCGCAAGACTTAAAGGAAGAGAATTCTAGCTATTTGGCAAACCAATGAAACTTTAGTGGAATATCACTATTTCCCTTAAATGATATCTACTTTAGCGAAAAATTTCCGCCTGTCTTGCATATTACATGCATTTCTTAAGACTGCAAATTCTATTTATTTTTAAATATAAGATTGACATTCTTGTGCATGTGTTTATATATAAGTATACAGTAATTTATATTTTGATCTATGTTTTATAGGAGAAGATGTATCAATACGGTTGAACGGATGTGCACATAATGAACCGGTCTGTCTGAGTGAAGGAAGTCTTTTTATGGACGACACTTCTATGACAATGACATCTAAAAAGTCTGTGTCGATTATAAACAAGAGTTCAGTGATTGTGCAGTACAGCTGGAAATCATTTGCTACTGAAGCATTGGAGGAACAGTATAGGATGTGGTAAGCTACTTAAATTTACCGCTCTCTCTCTTTCTTTGTCTCGCTCTCTTTCTCTCGCTCGCTCTCTCTCTTGTGTTCTGCCAAGTGGCTGGTTCAAAGTACATATTGATATTCAGTCTGATAAAATATCTTCATATCTTATCAAGATGGGAACTGGATAGATAGAAAGATTAAAGACTATTTGCCTCTCCATCTCTAGGATCACCATACGTCAAGAATACAATAGGATGGTGTTTTATGAACGCAATTTTAAGATGCATACTATGATAAGTTTAAAATTAACCTTGTTTTTTATGTAAATACATGAATTCTGCTCCATGGATGTACTGACTTTAAAATCTTAAATTTGTGCTTGTAGCATATTAGAGAATGCCTCAGAGAAATTCGCCAGTCTTCAAGATGAAAAATGTGAATCTTCCCCAACTGACTTAAATCTTGCTCGAAAGAACAGCATCAAGGTTTTTACAGTGTAGTGTTGTTGTTACGAGCATAACAGTTCTCACTTTGGAATGTAGGATATATTTAGTATGGTATTGCAATTTTTAATATTGTTATGCAATTTAGTATAAAAATATCCGTTTAATAAAACTTAGTTCTTTTGCGTCTACTTAAAATTATCTCCACATAAGCTTTAGCAGAACACTAGCTTTCATTATTTTTATCAAATCATATTAAGTTTCTTATACGTGTATTGTAATAACTGTATATATGAATTCTGCCATTTTACAAATTTCTACAGAAGGAAACAAAATGCTGTCGTATTTTAATTTAAATATTGCTTATATTCATTCATGTATGATAATGTATAATTTCATCCATTTAAATTGCTGTATGGTGTGAAATTTGTATAACTGTGTAGCATGAAATTATAAAATCATTTAAACAAAAAATTAATACATAACTAATTATTAATTAACTTCCTAGTCCATTCGTATACCGACCCTGGTTAAACTGGGATTTAAGGGAAGATGATGGTGATGAACTGATAATTAATTTCAGATGTTACGTGAGAACGGGTATTCATTTGAGTACGAAGGCTTGACGATAGATCCACTATCAGGCGAGGTTTGGCCAGATGGCAGCACCGCGGTCGTCGTCACGTTCAGTCCAACTGAGAGTCGTAGATGCGACACGGTAGCATTCTGCGAGGTCACAGGTCGTGACCTCCGAATAAACAGGAAATCGACAATAGCACGACCACGTGCTTAGCACGCCTTTGTGATCCTGCCAACGAAGTAATTCGGATTTATATTTAATTCCTCTTATTGAAATAAATTAATTAATTGGTAATTAATTTAATGATTAGATAATAGCAAAGCAACCAAAAAATAATACGAGAAATAAATGTAATGACATATTAAAAATTTTAATAAAATAAAGAAGAATAACAACGAGTTCTTTAAACCAGGGATTACGAAAAATAATGAGCCGATTGAGAAGGCCTAACCTTTCAGTTTGTATTCAATATCCTGAGATGTTCGGTGGTATTGAAAATCGAAAACAATTTTCATCGAAGTCTTCAAAGGATTTTAATTTATCCTGCTCACTTTGGCCAGATGCCCTGCCGACTATGATGGCTAAATTACTTTTCAGATTTTCATGTAATTTCTTCTGCTTTCTCGCTTGATAACTTTTGCAACACACCACGGCTGCTATTAAGGGTAATAGACAGGAAATCGACATTATCAGTATGAAAGTTAGAACTTCCCTTGACATGGTATGAGTCTGAATATTTGAATTCGTGATTTGTTTGACCTGGATGGAGGTTTGAGTATTAACGACTGTGGTTTGGGTTGCTCGATGATAAGTAAAATCATTATCACTTGCAGTTGTATTCTCCTCGGTTGAGATATGGATATTTGAATTTGAAGCTTTTCCCGTTTCAATTAAGTTTTCACGATTAGGGTATGTAGTCTGTTGAGGCCGACTAATAACGTGCAAGGTAACGTTTAATGTTATTTTGTTAGATTCAGTCATGATATGGACGGAATATAATCCGGAATCTTTTGCTGAGATATTATGAATTCTCAGTATCGTGTCCCCTCCCTCAAATGATACTCTATCGTTAGTTTCCTGTTAAATAATATACAAAAATGTGTTATTTTATATACTTATATAATTGATATAAAGTTCCATATTACTGCTCATTTATAAGAATCAGTTGCGTGGTGGACCATCTATACAAATAAGGCAATAAGAATCCTACCCATTGCACGCATAGGAATGAAAATAAATGATTGCATCATCTAAATAACAAGCTAGTTTGTACTAAAGATTTTTTCATAATAAGCTAGCTAGTTTAGACAAGCAAATGTAGGCTATAATTATAATTTCTTATTTCTTAAGGCCAAGGTAAAATTTAGTTTACATCAGCAATGGGCTAAGCATAAATCAGAACATTGTCAAACTTATTCATAGTCGAAAACTTAACCGCTCATTTGCTATATCACATTTTATCATGTCACTTCGCTCTCTAGTATTCTGTGAATGTTGGGTACTTAATAATTATAATGGTAAATGTTTGGATATATTATTGGCTGGAGCCAGTGACGATATCGATAAGATATCCGACCGCGGATCAGTATATGCGGGGTTCAAATCCTGGGCTCGACCCTCACTGACATCGCTTTCGAGTGGAGAAACTGACATAAACATTAGCTTTACATTTAAGATCAAAGGCATAGGCCTGCATCAATTGTATAAACGAAGTTTCAAGATCTGCTCGACAACTGAGAGTTATCCTGTTAAACAAACAACAAAAGCAGTACAAACGATCCATACGAACACGCAAAAGTCTGCTGGATGTTTTGGTCTCATTAGTCTGAGAGTCGTAAACTTCTTCAGTTTTCTCCCAGTAAATCCTAACAATTCCTGCATACAAGAAGCTGAAGCTCAGCCTAGCGTCATCCGCCTCGTTTACCTCAGCTTTGTCCCGCTTATCCATTGCGATGATGTCTTCAAAAGGAGCTGAAAAATACATAGAGCATCTTTTTCAGCGCACTGCCAAGTGGCTGGTTCAAGGTACATATTCATACTCAAAGTCTGCTTTCTCGCTCCTTAAGAGCACTCCTTAGATCAACAAGCTAATCCATTCACAAAGTCTATGCCTTATCCATACCTTATGTAGTCTATAGCTTGCGAAAAGTATCTTCTTATTTTCTCTGCGTGACGTCACTTTGTGGACTCCAGAGCAGCCTCTTTAACCTTCCGTCTCAACTGATACCGGTCCTGGGCATGATCATAGACATCACTCTGTGTTAGGTTATATTTAGTATCTTTTTGTTCTATATCTTTATTAAATTGGGAAAAGTATGGTTTCTGATATGGTTTGTCGTTGTCTTCCTCAGTTAGACGGATTAATTACCATTTAATCCTGGGAGAGAATATTTCATGGTGAGGTGGGTCTTCCCTTGCCATCCTCAGCTCCTGCCTTAGCGCCTCTTACGTAAACGCAGCAGATTGTTTGCAGTTGCCCTATTCTGCAGTGGTCCAACCACACCCGAGCACAACACGGGCATAGAGTATAGCGTTAATAAATATACTGCATATGATCTCTATTCACCAAGATACATGGTAGCAGTAACAGAACAAGACCCGAGAAAGAAATATCGAAAAGACTGGAATTACGGATTAATCCTTGAATAAACTAAACTGAAATAAATTCAGACATCATTGGATTAACTATATGTCCTAATAATCAATTTATGGCAATATTTTTCAAAATAGGTCAAAAATTTGTATCGTGTTTTGCCCATAGAGTCATCATACTGAATAGAATCATCAACATCGTCTTCCCTTGAATCCCATTTTAACTCGAGTCGGGATACGAATAGACTGTCTCAAATCCTCTCTGTCCTACATCATATCATCCATCAGTAAGTCCCCTATATGAGACTTTTCCATGCGTTGAAATTTGTGTAACAATTTCTAGAACCTAGTCTCTCACTAACCGAATGCCCTTTCTGACGTTGGTTCCCAACGTCATCATTCTGAATAGAATATTTATTCTTAATTTTAACATAATCCATGTAATCAGCATTATCTAAATCTAACTTACTATCCAAGCAATTAGAGACATTTATAGCTTATGTAAAAAATTATATCTGTTATAGTGATATAATTTTGCAAAACATGCAGTACCTTTATCAAAAGTTCTAAATGTTTTATGGTAGATATTTTTGTAAGAAGTCTAAGGCAAGACACCAAGAAAATGATAGTGAAAACCTTGGTTTGGACTACGCTATTATATTAATGTGAAACATGGATCTTAATGAGGAAGATATCAGGAAACTAGAGGCATTGAAAATGTATATATGGAGAAAAATAGAGAGGATTAGGTGGACTCAAAAGGTTACAAATGAGGAAGTTCTGGAAAGAGTTGGTACAGGTAGAGAGTTGATAAATTTATTAAGAAATAGTAAGAAGAGTTGGATAGGACACACTCTTAGGGGGAAAGTCTATTAAAAGAGGTCATAGTATGTTGAATGGAAGGTAAAAGAGGCATGGGCAAGCCGAGATTAGGTATGTTAGATGATTTAAAGATCCACTCATATGTGGACATGAAGAGGAAGGCGGAAGACAGAGAAGAGTGGAAGCGTTATAAACCATGGACCTGCCAGTAGGCAGTTCACTAAGAGATTATTGTAAGCTTTACAGTAATCTTGCAGTTCAGCAGTAGACAGAGATAAGGCAGAAATATCATGGAGTAACAAAGGAACCGCTTGAGAGTGTATTAGTTTTAATTGTACATCGGTTGGATGGATGTATGGATGGATAGATGTATGAATGAATGAATGAATAAATGGTTGGATGGATAGGTGCGTGGATGGATGTATGGATAGATGGATGGATGAATGAATGAATGGATGGATGGATTGATACATGGATGGACGGATATATATATATATGGATGGATGGTTGGACGGATGGATGGTGGGAGGGATTTGACAGATGGACGGATTGGCGCATTTAACGGATTGACGGACGGATGGATGGATGTAAGCAGCAGTAGGCGATATGGATTACCTGGGTCTCTGACGTTGAAGATGCGAGAAACGGATGAGTAATTGTTGCTGACGACACAAGAATAAGAACCGCTATCGAAAACTGCCACAGCGTCGACTATCTCCAGTCTCGTACCATTCGCTCTGACCTTAGTCATCAAATATACGATTAATCGTTTGTATTATCATCAGAAGGAGAGAACATGGACGTAAAATACTAACATTATCCGATCTGTTAGTTTAACAATTACAACAATTAGTTTATTTAAAATTACGCCCAATATTATTCACTTAGTTATATTAGAATCACTGAATAAATTAATTCCTTCAATAAATATGTACTTAGGCCTATTGACTAAAGCCAGTGGCGAAGTCGGTAAGATACTCGACCGCGGATCAGTAGGTGCGAGGTTCAAATCCTGAACTCGCCCGTCACTAACATCACTTTCGATTGAGGAAACTGACGTTAACCTTAGCTTTACCAGCTCTTTATTGAAAAATGCAATCACTTTACCAGTAATCAATCATGCTTCTGTAATGAGATGGCACAAATTTGTATAGCACGATATGTTTGATGACAAGATAATACAAACAATATTTGTAGTCTTATACTGGTCTCATGTTTCCTTTTGTGCCGGATATCTCATTATACGATAGGGGACGTCCCTGACATCATCCTTGTATGAGGAACCAGTCGTTAAGCCTTAATTATTATGATTATTATTATTATGATTACTATTATTATTATTATTATTGATATTATTAATATTAATATTATTATTATTATTACTATTACTATTATTAATATTATTAATACAACAAAGCGACTTGATTAGCCCTCACAATTGATCTTTCGCTTTAAATAGCCCTAAGCAAAGTTTACATTTAAACTTCGTGTTATTTAATTAGAAATATAACTTAGATTAACACTTTATATCACTCGGCCACGAGTTCGTCATACTCTATGAGCTTAATGAACTGGTAGAAACAACAAAGATGGCAAGTCATGTCTGCAGGTAAAATATATTCAAACTGAAATACGTTTAAAATAGTATAGTGACAGGCTTTTCAAAATAATAGTTGCATGTAGGTCTACATTAGTGTTCAAGTAGCATGCATATTGTAGTAATTTGGTATTGTTATTGTTCGGAATCATATAATTATTTTAAATCCATCATGGCAGTGAGTACCCTTCAAGAAGATTTGGATGATACATATCATGCCAATTAATTGTGATAAAATGTTTAACTATAAATATACCTAAGTAGAACACTCACAGATAGGCTAAATTAAATCCGAGTGTAGAATACTTAGAAGTTATAACTATATTGAACTGTATTGTATACTGTATCGGAATTATATTACGTTATAAAATGTATTGCATTTAGTAGACGAAAACTAGCTAAAACGATAACCTGTCACTTTAAGGCTATAAAATGTAACAGATTTCATCGGGCCAGAGAAGGGCGCGATAGATCGCACATAGCGTGATACGTGTAAATTAGAGACGTTCTATTAAGAATAAATATATCGCATCAGATAAAAATAAGGACAAAAAATCCTCATAATTACTTTAATTTACCTTGAGATGCTCACTTCTTCTATGCTCTCCATTAATCCTTTCTCCGTCTTTGAACCAATCAATGGACGGTGTTGGTTTTCCAGCAACACAACAGTTGAGGCTTTCGTTGTGTCCTTGAAATATCTTGATATTGCTAAAAAATCTGTCACTTAGAAAATAAGGCGCACATCCTGCTTCATTATTCAGGCATTCATTTCTTATTCCACAGTGTGTAGAAAGGCTCGCACTAAACTGACATAGCGTAAGAACTCTCCAGAATAACAGATTTACCGAAGATAACTGTATCTTTGAAAAGTCCCTCAAAATCATTGTAATTAATAAACTCTGTTCTTATGCTATACCCAAAGTTCACATTACCCTTGAAAGCCGTTCACAGCATGCCTAACATGTACTCTTGCTTGACTGACTGCCAATCTACATGTAGTACCCTTTAATTTATACATCATAGACTGTTATGGAATTTATTCACGAATTTATTATAGAGCCTGGAATTTATTATACAGCCAGTAGTTGAAGTATCCTTTAGTTTATTCTCTTGAGACTGCGTTGGCGAATATTTACGGAGAATCCTACTAATGCGCTGTGATACATATGTCATATACTAATGAGAGTTATAATGTATGCTTAATGATCTTATATAAATAGTCTGCGCATAGATAAAACCTAATTGCCGTACGTTGACTCAGAGGTAAGACTAAAGTGCTATTTATGATCAACTGATCACAAGGAGGAATTTCCGGCTCGTGAATCGTGATGCTCTTGAACTGTTTGTTTTCAAGTTGACATCGTATGAAGCGCCGTAGAGAGAGAAAAAAGAGGGTTATCAGATTTCTAGATAGGGGCAGACGGAGAAAATAGTCACTTTTAAGAAAATTTTACTTGAGAAGAGGATGGCGGGGGGGGGGACGGGGGAGGGGGATAAACTATCGAAAATCAGTTCCAATGTTTTGGGGTGAGTGGCAAGATGCATGGATTTTTTCAATGGCGTTAATTCATTTGGAAATGGCACTACAGTCTTTCGTGTTCCTTACCATAAATTTTCATTCTGAAGTTAAGTTTTGAACCTTTTGCTCATAAAACCTTCATTGTTGTATTTACTGCAAGGTTAATGCGTATGGCAAAGGGAAATAATTTTTCTCTGAATGATAAATTTACCGGGGGTTGGTGGATCTGACATCCAATTAGTGTTGAAAGTAACTATGACTTGAGTGGGTGATGCATAAAATTAAACCACTGAATTCTTTGAAGAGGAGGAGTGTCTTTGAGAAATTCTCTCTCTCTCTCTCTCTCTCTCTCTCTCTCTCTCTAGCTATCTTTCTTTCTCTCTCTGTAATGATTTGCCATGTGACAGGTTCAAGGTACATATTTCTACTCACAGGTACCGCACTTTATAACGAAAACTCCACTGATTAACAAATAAAGCATATACCTTTACGACAGCTACGCCTAGGACCATGTATCCTGTAGATTGAGAATATTATACTTATGATATGCCTGTACCGTCTTACAGACTATAGGCTACGGTTTACCTTTGATCTAGTAGTCCGGATACAAAACTGGGAAGGAAAAGGGATAGAACGGTTCACCGGTTCACCTGACTTTTTGAAGAAAAGCTTCTGTGTTTCTGACCTTGACGTTAAACCCACACCATCATTAGCTTATTAGACATCTATGGTTAGTCTTTGATGACCAATCGAATCAGACGTAAATGTTTCAAAACTAATTGTAAATCTCTACATGTAGGCTATATACGAACGGCTCTTTTGTAAAATGTCTCTTTGCGCACTGTTTGCATAAAAAGCTTTTAAAGCTCAGTTTAGCGCACAATTCTACGACCACAGGGAATGCTTTAAGAGTCCGTCCGCAGAGTCCGGCTCGGATTCGAACCGATCGACTCCGAGTTATTTGGCAAACATGCTATATCCATTCAGCCATCTTACCAATACAACCAGTCTTGTTTTTCTAGATTATTCCATATTACGCCTAATTACTGATGAAGTTAATATCGTAAAATCCTACAATTTACTGCATAAGCATTATATCTAAAATAAAATAGTACATAAGCATTATATTTAAAGTGTCGAACGCGAGCAATTACTAGGGACTTTCTAATGAATCATGTTACAACTTTGATATTCATAGAGTACTGCGCATGGGCGCTTATACATGTTGATAACTGACAAATTGCGATAATATTAGATAGAGGAGGTGGGTAAAACTAGTCCCGAGTGAAAAGGTGTATTAGTAGAGGTAATCATCATTCTTCATCCTCAGAAGCCACACTTTTTTCTCAAGCTATAGGCTACATAAGGTATGGATAAGGCATAGATTTTGTGAAAGCATTAACATGTTGATCTAAGAAGTGCTATTATGGAGTGAGAAAGCAGACTTTGGGTATGAATATGTACCTTGAACCTGCCATTTGGCGAGAGAGATCATCATTGAAGGAATCATTCCTGGAAGATAAAAGAATTATAGAAATACCTTGGCAAGGGATGTTCAGCGATTTGATAAATAATTAGTATATAGGAATAAAGCAAAAGCATACGATAAACATACTGGGAACTATGTGATATGGACTGCTGAGATAGGACACCTGAGAAAGATAGATAGATAGAGAGAGAGAGAGAGAGAGAGGAGAGAGAGATTGATAAAATTATTGTTCAACTTGTTAAGTAGACTTATTTTACATTATTATTTTATGTAACTTATTTACATTATAAAACAATACATACAGGACACGATGTTATGCAAAAAAGCATATATAATTAAAATTACTGATAACAATATGAATAATCTCTATACCCAGCTCACACTGTACAAAAAGGAAAAATTTTGTACATATTTGCAAAATGTACAAATCCTGTTCTTATGACATCTAGGCACTTGCGGATGTAAAAATTCAATCACTGGTCCAAGGGTACGGGTTCCCTTGGGCGATAAAAGGCTACTAATACAATTATTGGTCTACCGTTAAAAAGAGAAAGGTTGCTATGATTATTTGTAAATCAACTGATTCTTCAAATTACAGACTTAAATTGCAGACTTTTGAAAAATTATTTTTGATCTTCAGGATAAGTTAGATTTCATGCCTGTCACAAACTTCAATGATCATAAAGCGCTTGTAACAGTAAGTTGTGAATTCTTCTCATGAAAGTTTATAACAGATTGGTCAACGGAATACAGTTCTTTTCACACAGGAGCCAGACGTGTAACAATTGTAATTACTTAATTACTTCTACTTTATAGTTTACGCAATAGGCCTAGAGCTTCTACTGGAAATTTCTATGATGTATTAAACTGTGGCATAATTGTGATGGAAGCTCATATGTACATAAAGCTCCTGAAAGACACCAGTGGACTTGTTAAACACACTACAATATAAGTCCTACAGCCATGCGTTATTTGCAATCTATTGAATGCTATGCATAATGCTTCTAGTTACCCTTCAAATAAATATCTCATCCACCCTTTACATGGTCTCAATTTAAATTTCCTCATCGATGTGGCGAAGGATCCTCGATTTTCTTTGGGGGTTTGATTTTTAACTCTAATTTCAAAAATAGACCTACGCTGGACCGACGACCTGCCTTCCAGAGAATTGTCTCGATTATAAATTATAGCACCAGGTATAAAAACATATCTAAATAATAGAGCAACATACGTGGAAAAGATAGGTCTTCAACTGCCTATGAGCAATTCCATAGGCAGTTGAAGACCTATCTTTTCCATCTCTCTTTTCCATCCAGTGTTCATGAGCTACGGCCAGCGCATATACCTCCTTTTCTTTAACTCTCATTACTTTGGACTGATTTTCTGGATTTTGGAATTTTCACCTTTTTTGGACCTTTTTTTTTAGCTCACCGGCTTGATTTTGTCTCAATAGTGCTCGATGTTGACATTGATGGCTGTAGCACTCTAATTGTTGTAGTAATTATGTAGGTCTATGTCATGAACTATGGTCACATAAAACTTCTTCTCTCATTCGTATTCAAGTATTCAAGATCTGATTACAAAGTTAATTAACCACAAAATAAGATTTTAGAGTGATAGACATTGAGAGAGAGAGAGAGGGAGAGAGAGAGAGAAATGTCTTGTTGGCTTTCGTATTAATATGACTGACATTATGTATAATTAATCTTATTTTATACTAGCAACGACATTAAATGAAGAGGCCTTCGACAATATTAACGACACCATAGCTCAGTTCTTTATTTTCACGGACAAAAGAAAATTCCACATGAGATATTGTTGCTAAGCTAACTGTTATTGAGTTACTAGTGTCTATACGTAATGAACGAGCTTGCATTACCATCGCTACATAATGGTTACCTAGATCAAGCACTTGTATAGTTTTATGTAATTTTTGAGACAAGCTCGTACAGGTTTTTTGCCATAACGCTTGTTGCTCGTTTAAAGATTTGTGACTAATGACGCAGACGCATCCAGGGCCCACTGCTCAATTGTTTGACGTAAACTTAGTCTTATTGACTAATCGGCCTATTAATTCGACTGTTATACCTACCCTAGAAGCCAAACACAGCAATAGGCTATGAGTAAAGTTTGTTTCTGCTGACCGTTTCTACATTCTATTGTGATATACGGATCTACTACAAGTAGGATTATAATTGATAGCATAGTTGACAGTAACCATAGTACGTCCAGCAATTAACAACATAAACCACGCAATAATAAGGCTAATACTTAATAGATTAAAAGTATAATTCTAAATATATCTTCTCGTTGTTGATGTATTTAAATATAAGTCTATATATATATATATATATATATATATATATATATATATATATATATGTATATATATATGTATATATATATATATATATATATATATATATATATATATAGACCATACATATGAATATATATATTATAATATATACATTATATATATATATATATTATAGAACAAATGTGGTAACATTTTTATTTCCAAATGTTGGAGATGTTCCCGATCTTGATCCATAGCATCGTTGAAATGATTAGAATTCTGGTGAATCATAAACGCTAGATATAATCATATTTCCAATCCATTGAACCAGTACTAATGAACCCATTAATAATAACTACTAATGGCAATGTCTCTCTCTCTTAGTACACTATAACACCTCCACCTATATTTCTATCCTCCGCCTTTCTCTCTATATCAACTGTATTAACCATTAACTGTATTAGTTAACTTATCAAATCATCCAACATCCCAATACTCGGTCTTCCTCAAACCTTTTCCCTTTCATTCTCCCCTCAATCACTCGTTCAGCAAACCATACACTCTCAGTACATGCCCCATCCAGTTTTTCTTTCTATTCCTCATGATAGGCCTATCTATCACTTGTCTATTTACGCCAACCCTATTAGAGCTTCTTCGCTCGTAATTTTTTCAGTCCATTTGATCTTCTCTGTAGCCACATTTCGAATGCTGCTAGTTTTCGAATATCCTCATTTCTTAACATCCATGTTTCACAACCGTACAGTATCGTGGTCCACACCATCCCTAATAATCTTTATCTTCGTGGTTTCTTTCAAATTTGTTGTTTGTAATCCTTTCTCTTATTTAAGGCCTCTTTTGCTTGAGCAATTCTACATTTTAACTCTGTTTCACATTTCACGTCTTCTGTTAATGTGTGTCCTAAATATCTGAAACTCCTTATCATCACACTGTTACATATGAGATTACAATCAATACATATCCTTCAGCAGGGTGAAATGTTTAAAGATACAACGTAAAGAAGACGCAAGGAAATGGAATTAAATGACGACCGAGACTACGGATGTTGAATGATTTTAAAATTCACTCTTATATACAGTAGAAAAAGAGGAAGCAGAGGCTAAAGGAATTAATGGAAAGAGTTATATGTCATGGACTTCCCATTATGCAGTCGTATCAGAAGCATGTGAAAATATTGCAGAAGAAAGCGTCAAAAATCGTTCTTTTACAGAACACAGCAGTAAATACATATGAACCTTTGTTAGTGTTTTATTATGCTAAGTACCAGAGCAAAGTAACATGAGATG